>QCXZ01000003.1:42457831-43021118 GCA_025024175.1 Rhyzopertha dominica | reverse complement strand
TGCACAAAATATTTCAATTACTTTCCGTTAAAATACAGTAGGCTAAATACCAGAACATCCTATGCTACAATAACATCACTTCTTTGAAGTTCACATAGAAATATTTACGTTGAAAAGACTAAATCAAATAAACATTTCTAAAAAATAAAGTGTATCTAAAATTAGCACATGTTTATGAAATGGAATGTCTGCATTTTAGCTAGTTGTATTGGTACTGCTACCATAAAAATTGTTATTGTAAATATTTGAAATCTATTATTTCAGAAGACAATGAGCAAGAAGTTATCCCTTTGAAACCAGGCTCAATTACGTTGAATTGCACTGGCATTTATGGCAACATGTACAAGCATGATTAAATGCAGAAGTACTTGCCAGTCAATGAGCGCGTTTAGTTTTCGCTGGTTTCACGATGGATGTTGTGAATGTGTTGGGGAATACTGCATTAATTATGGAATCAATCAAAGCAGGTAAGTTCGTGTTCCTATTCAGAGTTTACTAACACACTACCATTCAAACTGATTTTAGGTGCGACTGTTCTGATAACCTTGAAGATAATTCAATTATTGACAGTGAATCGGATTTCTTAGAGTATGAAGATGAGACAGAGAACACCTAAAAGATTAGACATATGTTTTTAATGTTAAGAAAAAATGTACATATTACATATATTTAAGATTGAAACGGTATGAAAAATTAATATAAAATCCTTTATTAGATTCACTTATCATTCACCTGCATTACAGCAGCAGTTCCCTTATTTATTAACTGGTGCTACACCACTTTTGAAGGGTGTAGAACTTTATATTTGCAAATACATAGTAAAAGTGTTCCACAGAGGTCTTTATTTCAATTATGGAAGAAGCAAAGGTGACTTGTAAAATTATAAACTATCATATTCTAGACAAGCACACAAGTGTAACCTGGTGCAAGATAATTATATTTTACAATGTTAGTCGTAAAAACTGAGTTTAGCTTCTTCAAATTAATTCATCTATTGTATGCTATATTATACCCTTCAATCTTTCTATTCTACTTTTTCTATTCTAGTATTAAATTCTTAAGTCTCTTCTAAGAACACAAACACAAAATTTTATGATTGGGTTAGTATTCACTCATAAGATGTTTCACTGTAATAACATTAATACTAAAAATTTACTCATCACACATTGTGAATTATTTATCCTTTGATCATTTACGTAACGGATAACTGACATTATTCTCTTTGAAATCGAAACTGCTCTGTCTAAATGCTTACCTTTTATCAGAAAAATAGTAAGTGGCTGTCTTTCTTCAGCTATGAGATAATAATTTTGATATCAACTGTGATAAGTATGTGCCATAAATGCAGTAACTTTCCCATAGTGACATATTACTGTATAAGTGATGCAAAATGTAGCAAAGAAGATTCTTAGGGCCGGTTGCACAAACGTGGATCAATTTGATCGTGGTGTTAACCACGGATCAAACCATGGCTACCACGAATTTTAAGCGTTCTTATTGATGTTGCCATGGTTTGGTCCGAGGTTAACACAGCGATCAAATTCATCCACGTTTGTGCAACTGGCCCTTAAACTTCCACACTTTAGAACTAAAACTTCACAAAAAGAAATTATTGTATATTTTACCATACCTAATACAAATTACAGATTTATAAAAGTGGAAGTCGGTAACTATATCATTAGAAATTGTGGTCAAATGCTATGTGTAGAGTATTCAAATGAGATGACAACACATTTTCAATAGATACTGTATTTTTTACCTTCAGAGCAGTAGATACATTTTTATAACAGCTCCATGAATACAGAAATTTGCTACAGAGGCAATTGGACAATAAAATTGGAGTCACGACATCAATGGAAACTGTATATATATCAAATTTCAACAGGTCAAACATGAACACGTATTACATTTAAAATGTAGCACATTGAAATAATTTCAGAGAAAATCAAACTTTGATTAGCAGCTTTTTGGTCCTTATTTAAAATATCAGTGCACACACTCAGGTATGTAATATATGGCGATATATAAAACTTATCATCCATATACTGATGCGAATTTAGGTTTACAATCACATATTATGTACTTCCAATAAATATTTTTATACACTGAAGAGTTTTCTGAAAAACCAATAAAGTAATTCAAATAGTAAGAATAAGTTTGATTATTATAAGGAACAAACTACTGTGATGTAACTGATACTTAAAAAGTTCTGATTTTGTATGAAACATAACTGAAAATAGATCTTGTATGCAAATATAAACATTGGATTTAAGAAAATGATATGCAATAAAACGTTTTAAAACTTTTCCATTATGTTCACATAACTTGAACTTGTACTACCGTTTTGTAATGTCCAAACGTGATCATTAATAAAATTGTGTTATACATACAGAACACCTTTTTAGACAGAATGGTGGTACCTATGTCAACAGAATTCATTGTAATGTTGGCAGTGATTTGAAGAATAAACCCTGAGCAAACCTATTACCCTTTTTTCAACTAATTCTTTGTTGTCACTTAATGAATAATGAAATTGATTCGGAAAAAATGTTATGTTAAAAATAAAATAACAAGTAAAAAAATATCTATATTATCACAGAAAAATCAAGTCGGTCTAGGGAATAAGGATCTCCTACTTTTATCATCATCACTATCATCCTGTGGTTCCTGAGATTCAGGCAGTCTTATAAATGGCAAATGTTCACTTCCGCTCCACATTGAATAAAAATTTGTATGCAGTCTCATCGATTCCTGAAGAATAAGAAATTTTAAAAAAGCTTGATTAAAAAGTCCATGCTTAACATACTGGTCCACTAAGATGACCCTCAGATCCTTTATCAGAAGAGCTAGTAGTAGATCTACTATGAATGGAAAGGCAAGAAGAAGAGTCTGTAGAAGAACTGCTTTTTCGCGAAGTCAAAGGGGCACCAGGAGGGAAAATATCATAGTGCTCAGTGACTGGCATACCACTAGTTTGGGGAACGTCTATGGATTGCCAGTTACCTCTGAAAATAATATATTACTGTTTTAACAAATATATTATGAGACAATTATTATATGGTTACCTTTGTGATGACATTCCTGTAAACATTCTTCGATGAATTCTTTCTTCATGACTTTCTGACCATGGCATTTGTGCTGCTGTGCCAGATGGTAATAATTGTGCTGTTGTAAATGGAATAGAAAAACGTGGTTTACATGATAACAACTGAATTGCCTCTGCCAAGCCTTCACCACTACCTATTGTCGCAGCCACTGGTACAGCTTCTACAAAAAGAGGAGTAGAATGTAACAGCGATGATAACAAACATACACAAAATTTGTGCAGGTAAAATTAAAACCAATATATTTTGGATACTTTTACAGTCTACAGCTCAGATAAAAAAAGATATGGATACGTAACTAAGCATTTGTACTTATGCTGAAAGTGTTATCGAGAACGAACGGCCACCATTTTAACAGAGCCTGACACAACTTGCCAATCAGAGCAAATTTTGCCCGTTGTTTTGCAACATTAAGAGGTTTTTTCCAAACAAGAGCAATGGTGGAACATGGTTCCCTATATAGCTTGTAAGTATAAAAGTTGGAGTGAAAAAAATCAGCTTCCACAAGCAAGAACAAAATTAAATTCACGGCATGCTTTAAGTGCCATAGGTCAATTTTTTTAATTTTGCTACCTTAGATAATGGTACGCCACTGCCGATCGGTGTCATTTAGTAACACTCTGTCTTATTACATTCGGCGTCCAGCTTTTTTCCTTGCCTAAGGTCTAGAGAAACTCTTGTTTGAAGTAGGCAGTACACTCTACTGTAGTGGCCATGACCCATGTTCCATGTATTTTCTAATTTCTAGATATTCTKACAAAATTTAATGTGAGGTTTTATTTGACACTTTTGTAATAAATAGCGTTCTCGCTTACAGTCAAATTTTACAACATGAGAAACAAACTCTAGTATTGCTGTCCTGACAAAAAGCAATTTCGCCATATCCAAGAATTTACTATGCTTTCATTTTGTTCTAAAGTGCTCAGAAGGTTCATTTTGTGATGTTGAGGATTTTATTTTGGGATATCGTCACTTCATGGAACTCGCTTTTAATATCCTTATAATTTTGTTTAATAACTGCTATAATCAAAATTTTAAATTAACCTTATTTACCTTTTCTTTGTTTTTTTTTAATGTAATACGGATCACAGGCAAAGTTATTAATAATTTGCTATATTTTCCTGCACAATTACGCAATGCAATCCACAGTTTTCGCCTTGGCAAATGTGTAAATTAAATGTATTTTAAACTATTATCCTAGTTTTTCAATTCAATACACAATTTTTTCCTAATTACAAAAAAAGTTTAAATTTCTTTAAAATTCTAAGCAAACTCGGTGTTCTGCAGAAGCTCCCTTTCAAAAGAGATAATCAACATGGCGAATTTGTTCCTAAATTAATTTCTACACTTCATTGTAGTGGTGACAGCAAACGCTATCATTTCTGAGAAAGAGAAGAGACGACAGCAAAAACAGGTGGCAGGATGTTAAAAACAGTTTTACTTTTAAACAAAATCACTTATTGATATACTATACTAAAATTATTTTTTATAATAATAATAAATTAAATTTAACAGATATGCAATGCTTTATTTGACTTTTATTTGCATTGTTGTATTTTATGTGATTATTGTATGAAACAATAATGTGATATTTAACTAAACTTTTGGTTCCTGATATTTAGTTAATTTATATTGTTAAGTGGATTAATAAATTTATTTTACAATAGCCAATAATCAAAGAGTGGAAGATCCTTTCATTGTTCTAAAATCAAATTTCTGCACTTTGGTGTAGCGGTAGCAGTGAATGCTATTACATGTGAGAATGAAGAGATGTCGAGGATAACATTATTATGGACTGCTATCACACTGAAAAGTAGCATTCAAGCACAACACAATATAAAAAGAGGAAACTAAGGTAATTTTGCATCAGTCTAAATCTTCTTACAAAAATGAAGCATCTTATAACTCATAGATGCTGCAAGTTCCTTTTAGCACAATGTTCAAATTGTTAGTGACCCATCTGCAGTAGATAGGTTAAAAAACAGTTCCATCTGCAGGTGGTTGGTGTGCAAATGGCATAACAAACACACTTCATTGAAAAAAATTGAATCAAGGCCTATGAAATTAACCCAAAAGCTAGGTCAAAATTAAAGGTGTTAATGGAATCTCTTTGTAAATGTACATGAGATGATTTAAGTTCTTTTAGGAAAAAAATATTCAATTTTCCAGTAGTATCTACTTGAAATAGTTGTTCAGACCTTCTTTCATCTATTCTTTAATTGTCGATCGAAGTAATTGCATGGAATTAAAAATGTTTAGATACAATAAACTTTATTATTGCTATTTACCTGGTGTTGTGCTCCGACTCCTTTCCTGGGACGCTCCTGCTGTTGGCACAGCTAACTTTGACGGTAAATATCTTTGTTCCCAAGGGGTAGTCTCTCCTCTGCCACTATCCCAAGGCATTGACCATCTTCTCATTGTACCATCACCACCCTCTATGCCTACTACATTTCCTGCTGCCGCCTCTGACCATCTCCTTCCACCACTTAAAGGAAACAAAGGAAAAAGGAGAGGAGACCTGGACCCCCTCCCCGGAAAAGGGAACTTCATTGTTTGCAAGTGACCGGGTGCAGGAAAAGGGCCCCCGTGTGGAGGAGGACCACGGGGTTCGAAACCATGAATGGGGCTTGGACCTCTTGGAAAATCAAGATACGGAGAGGCACCTCTTGCCTCAGGGTTAAGTGGTGACTGCTGGCGAGGGTAATCAGATCTGGGCATTTCTTGACTTTTGGGGCTCTCAAGGATGCGTTCTGACTGGAGATGAGGACTAGAGAGTTGTGAGTGCGATTCCTGGGCATAAAGGCGGGAGAAACATTGCTGCAAGGTTGCCATGCTGCAGTCGGGATCGTGCACACCACCTGCTGCTGTCTGGCAACAAGGGCACATTGCCATTGACCCAAAATGTTCACAACCTGCAAGGGAATTTGATAAATTAAGGAGATGGTTTACAAAATGTACTGGAAGATCAAACTATATTGGTTAATACCCATAATCTCTACTTCTAATAGTAATCGTCGTCTACAGTGGTTGTGAAGCCAATGCACAGTTTTTTAAAATTTTTATATGGGAAAACATATATACAGGGTTTCTATAAATGATTCATGCAATGCGGGTGACGTTGATTTCTGATATCTTAGTGCTACCTTTTGTAACTGGTGCCAAGCTACAATATGCATGGCGATAGTACTGAAGGTTGCAGATCAATGTCACACCACAGCTCCGAAATGTGAGCTTTCTGCAACCTAAAAGTTAATTATCCCACAAAATACTGCAGAATATGTAGAAAAACACTCCCAGGCGTTTTCTCATATTAAAATATATCAAATAATTCAAAAATCGATATGACAAGTATAAGTCACTTTCCTGAGAGGCAGCAAATTGATTAATTCGATAATTTCCCTAAGCGCCCTGGATGCATGAATCATTTATAGAAAACCTGTACTTAAAAAATCAAATAGGAACTCTCAATACAATAATAATGAACGTCAAAATGAATTCAGTAAATACAAATTGCTTATGTATTGTTCAGTTATGAACTTTTTAAAGTTAGTAAACAAATTAGAACATTTGAAACTGAAAACAGTTACAGATAATAGAGATTAAGTCATTACCTCAAATTAATTTTTGAAGAATGTTTTGAAACAAAGTAAACTAGATAAAGTCGTGACAGAAGAATACAGTATGTTAACCCTTTACAGATTTAATAAAAATTAGAAAAAATATATATAGAATGATAAATGTACTTTATCCATGCAAAACTAGGAGAATAAGCTTAAATATAATTCAATTAAACAGATACAAAAAAGAAGTGAATACATATAAATATAAAATTAAACTGAAGCCATACAATCATTATGTCTTGATAAAAAATATATATAGTGTACAAACAGTTTACTATCCCTCCATAGAATATATATTTTAAAACTTATTTTCTAAATTTAAAATTAGGGATGCCGCGGGTATCTGGCCATTACCTGTTATCCAGCCAATTTTTGTAAATACCCGGTTTGGTCGGATTTTGTTAGAAGTTCTGATGAAAATATATACTCGAGAGTTGAGAAATTCTTGTTTTTCAAGTTGTGCATACTGCCTTTGTATTATCCGCTTCATCTACATCAAAATAATATTTTTACTGTTGCACTAATAAAGCCTGTTGGTGCACATTTAGAATTCTGTTCGATCGCGCTCGGTGACACGTTCAGTCCGTCTCGTGACCGGGAAATGGGTACAGGATACCGGGTACCGGGCTATCCGGTATCCGGCTTGGAATTTTAAGCGAGTACCCGTTATCTGGTATTTTAAAAAAGTGGATCTGCAGCATCCGTATTTAAAATGAATCTGGCTTTTGGTTTCAGTAAATAACAAGAACAGCGTGCTGTAACTCAAAAAGTTTATTTAATTATTAAAATACTTTTGGGACGCTGAGTTGCTCAAGAATATTTTTTTGTAAACAAAAAATTTTACGGGATGGTGGGCATTGCACTGCAGAAGAACAATATGTAGTGATTAGAATTTTAGTCACAGAAGCTGTCAAAAATAGTGAAATTTACGGAAAAATGTAAAAAGTGTAYAGAAATAATTGTTTGAACGTTTATAAATGGGAAAAAACACTTTAAAAATGGCCATGAAAGTGTCTCTGATGAMCAACGAAGTTGATGACTGGTTAAAGTTACAACACCCTTCCTCGAATTCGGGWCAACAGTGTACGAATTGATGKTGTTGCGACGAAGAACCCCCATATCAAAATCGTCTAGGCCCGTTTTGGTTGCAATCTTTCTTCATTTTTTTGTCTAGCGTCAAAAAACTTCCTTGTTCTCCATCTTGAACTGCTTTCATTAGCGACATTCTGCACACTCCCCAGACTGACACCAGTCGCCAGGGCCTTTAAGGGTGTATCACATTTGCGATAACTTCATGGGTATGGCCACACAACTTTTTATTTTTCAGTTTTAAACTAAATTCTACGATAAAATTGAAACACATACTTAACATAGGTATAACGTATATGCTGAACGCACACTTTTAATGGAATAATAAAATTTTTTCAAAATGCCTTTAACAGTGATTTAATGTTTAAAATTCTAAAAGCAATTAGATACAACTAACTCATTGTATGTGCTTTCTTAAGAGGGGCATTTCCTTGGAGCGATCGGGCAGAAATGTGCTAAACTAATATTCGAAAAATTGCTAACTGTAGCGTGTGCATAAAAAAGTAATGATGCAGTGTGGAATAACTTTGACAAAATTAAGGTGCAAAATGGTAGAATGTGAGCTCAATGCAAGAAATGCAAAAAAGATATGGTTACACTAGTAGAAAAAGTAAAAATGCTGATTTTTTTTATTCTTTGATGATTGTTTTTTATATTCCCAAGTTCTAATAACTATTTGGTTATTTTTGTACTAAAGATATAATTATCTATTAAGTGTTGAATGAACGTCTTATTTATTGTTTTGTAGTATTGGCCCAGAAATACAAATTTTTATGTTATGTTAAGATTAAGACTTTTATTTGTTGTCTTAAAATGTTTGTAAATTACATCTATGAATAAAAAGCCAAACAGAATATACCGCATGTTCCTTCTTTTTTTGTTTGATAAAACATTTACGTATTTTCTAACTGGGCCTGATTTTGCATTCAATTCATTTTTAATGCAAATGTGTTTGTTTCAAACATTTGTTTGAACAAAGTTTTAAACAGAAGCGTTGTTTTAAACAAGTTTAAAACATTCTGTTTTAAACATTTTGTTTTAATCATGCCAACCCTGATTTAGACATACAATCTTAGAAATCCAGTCATGTCGGAATAAATCGTATACCGCTCGATCATTCCCGACAGGTTTGTATCTTAGCCTCACTGTTCACTGGATACCACATGACGGACCTGGTGGGGATGGGCATTCGTATTCCGCRKRCGTGACGGACTCGTGCGAAAGGGTTTTGTGGTTTTAGATTTTTTGAATATTTATACTCATTTACCGTGCTCATGTTTTTGGTAGTGTACAAAGAAATATGTAGCTACAACGTGGAGTTCGAATTTTTCGTTTATGTGCCTTAGTTTTCGAGAAATAGCTCGCCAAAAATACACATTTTTAAGCAAAATATAACAACAAATATTTACATTACCATACCAAATTCAGAAAAAACTCGAACTCTACGTTGTTGCTACATCTTTTGTCATTGCCATGTCGAAATTTCACTTCGAAAAAGTTACGAATAACTCGGTAAAATGTAAAACAGTAGGTGCTCAAAATAACCCGCTTTGCTCTAGGTAAACGCCCCTCTTAAGCGTAAGACAGCTGCCCGGATAAAGTAAGGGAAAACTACCTGAATACAACCCTTGCATTCTAAATATCTATTTGTTCCAAAGTGAAGGCCCAAAATAAGCACCGATAAGCAGTTTGCTACCTGGGCGACTGCACATCTATTGCCTTGCCTATTTCACCCCTTCAGATATCTGACTGTACCAGTACATAAATATGTGGGGAAAAACATGATGATGTAAAGATCAACATTTAACCTGTTAGCATAGGTCCCCAATAAAGAGAGACTTGAATCACAGTTATACTGTTTTAATACAAGCAGTAACATAATAATAATAATAATACCATGCTAACCTGCTATCAGAAATTGGTACTGTAAGTTGATGAAGGTCATCAAGTTCTCTGTGACGATTTGTTGATTATGTTCTTGTTGTCGTTGAGCATCAGTTTCTGTAAATGTTTCCCCGATGCTCATGTCCTGCATAGCGGCTGCGACATGCATTTTAACTGAATGACTTGCAATTAATGTGGATTTCGTTAATTCTTCCCAACTAGCTTGGCACTGTGATGCTAGAGCAGCATTTTGTGACTGAGACAACACACTTAATGATTGAGAAAGTCGCAATCCAGCAGAGCAGAGATTGTTCAACATCTGAAAACACGCTCCAGATTAGAGGGAATTTTGCATACAATACGGGGATACATACTTGTAAATAGAATATCCAGTTGTTAAGGCAGTCTGTGGCTGCTAATTTTAAGGCATTTGGGCTTGGTGGCTGCTCTTCAGCTGCTTTCTTGTCTTCACCTTCAGCAGTACCACTACCGCTTTGAGCAGCTTCCTCACTAGACGATAAGCTAGTTTAAATACTATTATGCTTTTATGGTTAACAACTAACTTACCGCTCCATTTTGGCTACAAATAATCGTCACTCGTCACGTTACCATTTGATATGAAGGCTAAAAACTTTTGAAATTATTTTCGTATCCTATAAAATTTATAGCTCATTTTTATGAATGGAAGTACACCAAATAAATGGCTATACGATGTTGTGAAGCTCAGGTGAAGCTATAATAAGCTGTTTAAGCCATGAACAGTTATAAAAGAACAGCTAATTATAATGCAAAATTATTAGTTATCAGAAAATGATTTACGTACGTCATTTTACGTATCATTACTCTGTCATTACGTTTTGTGCGTTTTGTTTGAAGTTTGGACGATTGACGTCGCGATTCACGTTGTCGAGTTGTCAGTGTCACTTGTCAGAAGTCAAAGGTAAATATAAAAAAATCTCTAGGCCACTAAACTTTACAGGTTACCTCATAACTTGCGCGGCCTACTTGCCTCTGAGCGCGTATGACGTCACGAGATGCCCAATGGTATCTGGACCCTCACTTACCGTAGTGAGCGKAAATCATAGCAAAATAATACGTTATTTTAATGTGGGCAGTGTTCACAAGAATTACGTAGCACGCGAGAGAACGTAGCGAATGAGCGCTGTAATTATTTGACTGCAAAACAAATTTGTTTTCGTCAAAAACAAATCCAAACGCCAAGCTGCTTTAAGCAGCCAATTTTGGCCGAAATTGGAAACAGAAAAGAGTGAAAGTAAAATGCAGTGTACTCCTCCAGATATTAGAAATGCAGTAAAGGTAGCTCCACAGCATTTGTCACCTAAAACATCCAGGAAAGTTTATGAAATCGTGTATAATAGTTTCCACGAATGACAACTACAAGACAGAACTTCGTCCTTTTCTGAAGTTACAGTTTTTGTATAGGTATGAAAGATATACGTGAAAAATTCAAATCATCGATGTTATGGATTCACTATTCGCTATTGACGAGTAGGTACTCTCAGCAAAAGACATTGTGAACTACCTTACGAACAAGTATGTGCTCGGCTAAGAAGAACGGCAGAAGGTTAATGACCAAAAATATGAGGCATGGAGAGCAAATTAGCCTCCTTTAATAGGGAAGTATGTGACAAATATCTCACAACAAAGGTAACAACTTGCAATTTTATTAAGTATTAACTTTAAATAAGACATTCTTTTGCAGCTTGTTTTAAATAGATTACCACTTCCGTGGTTGCATTCAGTATTTGTCCCACATATTTTTCACCGGAACTTTTTTTCGTGTCGTCAAAAAAATATGGAGATCTTCATTTATTGAACACCGTCTGACTGATTTTTTGTCAATCACCAAAACAGTAAATACACTAAACAGATAATAGGCATAAACAAATCTGGACATATAAGGAAAGAAACTAAAATTTCGGAGACTACCAAGTCAGAAAAAAATCAGGTAGTTATATATAGTATAGCAATATTAGAGACGATGCATTCACTTTAATACGGCATCCTCTTATGCATTCTGGAAACAGTTGCTTCATTATAGCAGTTCGGAAGCGAAGACGACCATTAAAAGACACTATTGGTCAAACTAGCAATATTAGAGACAATGCATTTCACTTTAATACGGCATCCTCTTATGCTTTCTGGAAACAATTGCTTCATTATAGCAGATCGGAAGCGAAGACGAACATTAAAAGACACAATTGGTCAAACTAACAATATTAGAGACTTTAGTACGGCATCGTCTTATGCATTCTGGAAACAGTTGCTTCATTATAGCAAATCGGAAGCGAAGACGACCATTGAAAGAAACAATTGGTCAAACTAGCAATATTAGAGACGATGCAGTCACTTTAATACGCCATCCTCTTATGCATTCTGGAAACAGTTGCTTTATTATAGCAGATGGGAAGCGAAGACGACCATTGCAAGACACAATTGATCAAACTAGCAATATTAGAGACAATGCATTTCACTTTAATACGACATCCTCTTATGCTTTCTGGAAACAGTGCTTCATTATAGCAAATCGAAAGTGAAGACGACCATTAAAAGGCGCAATTGGTCAAACTAATAATATTTGAGATGATGCATTCATTTTAATACGGCATTATCTTATGCATTCTGGAAACAGTTGCTCCATTATAGCAAATCGGAAGCCAGGACGACCATTTAGAGGCACTATTGGTCAAACTAACAKTATTAGAGACAATGCATTTCACTTTAATACGGCATCCTCTTATGCATTCTGGAAACAGTTGCTTCATTATATCAGATCGGAAGCAAAACCGACCATTAAAAGACACAATTGGTCAAACTAACAATATTAGAGACGATGCATTCACTTTAAATCGACATCCTCTTATGCATTCCGGAAACAGTTGCTTATAGCAAATCGGAAACGAAGATGACCATTGAAAGACACAATTGGGCAAACTAGATCTATTAGAGACAATGCATTCACTTTAATAGGCATCCTCTTATGCATTCTGGAAACAGTTACTTCATTATATCAAATCGGAAGCGAAGACGACTATTAAAAGGCACTATTGGTCAAACTAACAATATTAGAGACATGCATTTCACTTTAATACGGCATCCTCCTATGCTTTCTGGAAGCAGTTGCTTCATTGTAGCAGATCGGAAGCGAAGACGACCATTAAAAGGCACAATTGGTCAAACTGTTGCTCTTAGGCATTATGGAAACAGTTGCTTCATTATAGAAGATTGGAAGCGAAAACGACCATTAAAAGAAACAGTTGCTAAACTAACAATATTAGAGAATATGCATTAACGTTAATACGGCATTATCTTAAGCATTCTGGAAACAGCTGCTTGATTATAGCAGATAGGAAACGAAGACGACCATTGATTGACAGACACAATTGGTCAAACTAGCAATATTAGAGAAAATGCATTTCACTTTAATACGGCATCCTCGTATGCTTTCTGGAAGCAGTCTCCTCATTATAGCAGATCGGAAGCGAAGACTAACATTAAAAGACACAATTGGTCAAACTAGCAATATTAGAAACGATGCATTCATTTTAATACGGCATCCTCTTAGGCATTATGGAAACAGTTGCTTCATTAAAGCAGATCGGAAGCGAAGACGACCATTAAAAGGCACTATTGGTCAAACTAACAATATTAGAGACGATGCATTAACTTTAATACGGCATTCTCTTATGCATTCTGGAAACAGTTGCTTCATTATAGCAGATCGAAAGCGAAGACGACCATTAAAAGACACAATTGGTCAAACTAACAATATTAGAAGATGCATTCACATTAATACGGCATCCTCTTATGCTTTCTGAAACAGTTGCTTCATTATAGCAGATGGGAAGCGAGGACGACCATTGAAATACACAATTGGTGAAACTAGCAATATTAGAGATGATGCATTCACTTTAATACGGCATCCTCTTATTCATTCTGGAAACAGTTGTTTGATTATAGCAGATCGAAAGCGAAGACGACCACTAAAAGGCACAATTTGTCAAACTAGCAATATTAGAAACGATGCATTCACATTAATACGGTATTATCTTATGTATTCTGGAAACTGTTGCTGCATTATAGCAAATCGGAGGCGAAGACGACCATTAAAAGGCACGATTGGTCAAACTAGCAATATTAGAGACGATGCATTCTCTTTAATACGGCATCCTCTTATGCATTCTGGAAACAGTTGCTTCATTATGGCAAATAGGAAGAGAAGACGACCATTAAAACACACAATTGGTGAAACTAGCAATATTAGAGACGATACATTCACTTTAATATGACATGCTCTTATGCATTCTGGAAACAGTTGCTTCATTATAGCAAATCGGAAGCGAGGACAACCATTAAAAGGAAGAATTGGTCAAATTAGCTAGTTGGTAAATGAATACCGCCCTTATTTTCTCTTCTCGTTGATTATAAACGAAACTAAATAGTGAAATAGTGCACTGTATATTCAAAAATTATGACATCTATCTGAGTGACAACTTTTTTAGACATTTTTTATCAGGCGCCTTCTCAGAAAAAGTAAATAAAATAATGAATTGGTCGCCGCGCTCCATGTCTGTATGGTGCTAAAACGTCCATGTCGCCAGCCTTGAAAGCGTTGGCTTTCAACCACAAACTAATTCCAATAAAGGTTGTAATGCTCTAAACTCCAAAAAATACTTCTCTACAACAGTAAATTAATCTATGGGCAACACGCAAACTCGCTGCACGGCGAATTTCCTTTCTCCCGCACTTGTTTTGGCGGTTACCATGCGTATTAGCCCATCACGTCCTGAATGAAGCTTTATGACCCGTCCCAACTTCCACTGAAGAGGTGTTGTGCATTCGTCGACGAGTACCACAATGGAACCTAGTTTGACTGGGTTGTCTACCTACCGCTACCATTTCCTTCGCTCTTGAAGAGACTAGATACTCTCGTGACCACCGATCCCTGAATTTCTGATACATTTGCTGCAGTAGATGGTATTTATCCAGGCGATTCATCGGTGTATCGCTTACGTTTTGTTTAGGGAATGTATTGAGCGAGTCACCAATCAGGAAATGTTCAGTTGCGAGAGCCGATAAATCATTGGGGTCGTTAGAACAAGAAGTTAATAGACGTAAGTTAAGTATTGCCTCCGCTTGTGCAAGTACTGTACTTAGTTCCTCATACGTTAATCTATTATTACCCACAACTCGCATTACGTGGTATTTGGCCCTTTTAATTGCCGACTCCCAAATTCCGCCTTGATGAGGCGATCGAGGCGGTACGAACGACCACTCAATTTTTGAATTAACGCAATAGTGGTAGACATCACCTTGTTTAATGAACTTCGAGTTCAATTCGGACACTCTTTTAAGCTCATTGTTTGCTCCCGTGAAATTCGTACCGTGAGCAAAGACCTCGCCTTGACACGAATCTCTTCAATTAGTTTAAAAATGCATTTGCAATATGAGTTGCTTTAGCGGAGAAACAGATGAACAAACACATATATGCCTTTACAGTACTGCGGTTGCGCAATTTTCCGTCTTTGTTACTGAAGGGATTCTTACTGGATTTGCACGAAAGCAAGTAATGCATTTTGCTAAAATCGATCTGATAGTATTTCGCCCGTCTATTGGCCAGTACCGTTCTCTTAGATTCGCTAGAATAGTTTGAGACCCCGAATGCAATTGTTTATGATGTTGATCAATAATCATAAGTTTGTTCAGCGGGTGTCTTTGAGGCAAAATAATGGGAAATTTAGCATCGAAATCGATATTTGCGTTCCTAATTCTGCCGCCAACGCGCAACAGACCATCGCTATCTACAAATGGATCTAACGACTTCACCCGACTGCTTTTGCTTGAGTCTTCCGCGTCCCAAATCGCGAATTGCCTCTGAAAACCGTTGTTTTTGCGCTAATTTTAGCAAAGCATGCTATGCAGATTTCATTTCATGAGGAGTAAGATTCTCCTTTATTTTATCTGCCTTATTACGGCTAGTATTTTGGTAAAACCTGAAGCAACAATCCGTGTTAATTTATATAACGAGGAATATCTGGTGAAAATGGGGTCTTCAGCGTCTATCACTGCTAATGCCAAATTTTTTTTTCTTTTCTCAGGTAATTCATCGCTTTGTAATAGTTCGACTAGCCCTAGCGGCCAGTTTTCTTGAGGTTCAAGCAACCACAATGGTCCCGACCACTATAAGTGGCAATCAACCAGTTGCTCATGACTTACACCGCGCGATATAATATCAGCGGAATTGTCTCCCGATGACACATGATGCCATTGATCAGTATTGGTTGTGTCTTGAATTTCTGACACCCTGTTTGCGACGAACACCTTCCAAGAGCTAGGCTCCGCTGCTATCCAAGCCAACACGATTGTGGAATCGCACCAGAACCAGATGCCCTGTAAATCCATTTTTAAAGCCGTTTGGGAGTGAAATGCTACTCTGGATTTTGCGCATAATACCTAATTCATCAGCCGATCTCAAATATAAACAGCACCCATATGCACGTTCCGACGCGTCACAGAAACCATGTAAAGATATATCGACTGAATTTTTCAATACAGCCTTCCTCGGAATTTTTATATCGCTTAATCTGAAGAGCTGCGAATTAAGCTCGTTCTACGTTGTATAAAGCTGTAGTGGAACTGCTTCGTCCCAACCTAGCTTTAACTACCAAAGTTTTTGAAGCATCAGTTTTGCACAAATACTAACTGGGCCCAAAATTCCCAATGGATCAAACAGTCTTGAAATAACTGCCGTTTCGTGACTTCCCGGTTTGACATTTGCGTTTGAACTAGATTTTCAATTGCATCATGGGCCGGTCGCCACGACTCCCAAAGTTTTACCTTTATCATCGTTTGCTATATAATATCCAATGTATTCGTTTTCTCCATTACCTAAATTTTGCAAAACTTCACCTTTGTTCGAGGACCATTTTCTGAGATCAAAGCAATACGTTCTTAAAATAGACGAAACTTCTTTGGCAATCCGAATTGCCTCATCTTCGTTAGCTGCTCCGATTATCAAGTCGTCTACATAAATATCGCTTGAAATTATGTCGCTGATTTCTGGCCGATCATTTTTGATATCCAGTGCTACCTGTTTAATACATCGTGTCGCTAAAAACGATGCCGACGCTGTACCATATGTCACCGTATTTAAATGATAATGTTTAATTTCCGATTCATTCGAATGACGCCATAAGATGCCCTGTAAGTTTCGTTGCTCAGGAATGGCAATCTCTCGGTACATTTCTGCAATGTCAGCAGTTATGACTACGTTAGGTTTACGAAAATCTTATCAAGATGCAAAATAGGTCGTCCTGGACAGTTGGACCCACTTTCAATACATCGTTTAATGCAACGCACTTGCATCAAACACTACCCTTAACTTTGTGGTACTACTGTTTTCATTGAGGACCCCATGATGTGGTACATAATAAACCATTTTGTTGTCCGGTATGTCACAAGCAGGATCTTCAATCATAAATCAAGTCATAAACTCTTAATATTACTCGCTTATTGCACATTCTTCTGTAATTTGTTTTTAAGATACCGAAATCGCTTTTCCGCCATAGTCAACGATTCTCCTAAAGCTCCTACATTTTCTTTTAACAGTCGTTTCCTGGAATAACTCCTTACGATCCCGTTCCTCATTGGAGTAAAACTTAGTTGGTGCACATTCTTCCATTTCCCAGAATTTTTCCAACTGATTCTGTAAATTTTCTGTTTCTTGATTCACCACATTATATGCTACACTCTCACTAATATAACATTCTCTATGGGATGTGATTTCTCTGGAAACCAGCCACCCTAGGACCGTTTTCTGCAGCAATAACCTACTATTGTCTAACCGTATTTATATTTATTACACTACAATTAAGCTACTGTTTCCCGAATGCATAAGAGGATGCCGTATTAAGTAAATGCATCGATTCTAATATTGCTAGTTTGATCAATTGTGCCTTTTAATGGTTGTCTTCGCTTCCGATCTGCTATAATGAAGCAACTGTTACCAGAAAGCATACGAGGATGCCGTATTAAAGTGAATGCATTGTCTCTAATATTGTTAGTTTAACCAATTGTGCCTTTTAATGGTCGTCTTCGCTTCTGATTTGTTATATTGAAGCACCTGTTTCCAGAATGCATAAGAGGACGCCGTATTAAAGGAAATGCATCGTCTCTAATATTGATAGTTTGACCAATTGTGTCTTTTAATGGTCGTCTTCTCTTCCGATTTGTTATAATGAAGCAACTGTTTCCAGAAGCATAAGAGAATTCCGTATTAAAGTCGCCTCTAATATTGCTAGTTTGACCAATTGTGCCTTTTAATTGTCGTCTTCGCTTTCGATCTACTATAATTAAGCTACTGTTCCTGAATGCATAAGAGGATGCTGTATTGCAGTGAATGCATCGTCTTTAATATTGGTAGTTTGACCAATTGTGCATTTTAGTGGTCGTATTCGCTTCCGATCTGCTACAATTAAGCAACTGTTTCCAGAATGCTTAAGAGGATGCCGTACTAAAGTGAATGCATCGTCTCTAATATTGCATTGCATTGACCAATTGTGCATTGTACTGGTTGTCTTCGTTTCCGATTTGCTGTAATGAAGCAACTGTTTCCAGAATGCATCAGAGGATGCCGTATTTAAGTGAATGCATCGTTTCCAATATTGCTGGTTTGACCAATTGTGCGTTTTAATGGTCGTCTTCACTTCCGATCTGCTATAATGAAGCAACTGTTTCCAGAATGCATAAGAGGATGCCGTATTTAAGTGAATGCATCGTTTCTAATATTGCTAGTTTGACCAATTGTGCCGTTTAATGGTCACCCTCGCTTCCGATTTGCTGTATGAAGCAACTGTTTCCAGAATGCATAAGAAAATGCCGTACTAAAGTGAATGCATCGTCTCTAATATTGTAAGTTTGACCAATTGTGGCCTTTAATGGTCGTCTTCGCTTCCCATCTGCTATAATGAAGCAACTGTTTCGAGAAATCATAAGAGGATGCTGTATTGCAGTAAATGCATTGTTTCTAATATTGTTAGTTTGACCAATTGTGCCTTTTAATGGTAGACTTCGCCTCTATTTGCTTTAATGAAGCAACTGTTTCAAGAATGCGTAATAGGATGCCGCAATAAAGTGAATGCATCGTTTCTAATATTGTTAGATTGACCAATTATGTCTTTTAACAGTCACCTTCGCTATCGATCTGCTATAATTAAGCAACTGTTTCCAGAATGCGTAAGAGGATGCTGTATTAATGTGAATGCATCGTCTCTAATATTATTAGTTTGACCAATTGTGGCCTTTAATGGTCGTCTTCACTTCCCATCTGCTATAATGAAGCAACTGTTTCCAGAAAGCATAAGAGAATGCCGTAKTGAAGTGAATGCATCATGTCAAATATTGTTAGTTTGACCAATTGTGTCTTTTAAGGGTCGTCTTCGCTTCTGATCTGCTACAATGAAGCAACTGTTTCCAGAAAGCATAAGAGGATGCTGTATTACAGTGAATGCATTGTTTCTAATATTGTTAGTTTGGCCAATTGTGCCTTTTAATGGTCATCTTCGCTTCCGATTTGCTATAATGAAGCAACTGTTTCCAGAACGCATAAGAGAATGCCGTATTTCTAATATTGTTAGTTTGACCAATTGTGCCTTTTAATGGTCGTCTTCGCTTCTGATCTGCTACAATGAAGCAACTGTTTCTAGAAAGCATAAGAGGATGCTGTATTATATGTATGTTTCATGTAAGGTATGGGGTGAGGCATAGGGTTAAAAGTTCTTGGACAATGCTAATTCCAAAATATGTTGGATGCACTGAATTTAGACTCGCGCAATGATTTGAACAAGACAGAACACCCCTTCATAACATGAGGAAGAAAAGAACGGGCCAGTTTCATGACCTTCTCGACCTCCCGATCTTTTGGTTTCGCTTTTTGGGAAACAGTTAAAAACAAAGTTTACTGCCGAAGTTTGAGACTGGAAGGCCTTCGCACAAAAGACGTTGAAGAAGCTTTCACGTGAATCGATAGGCATTCTATTATTCACTCTCTGTTTTTAAACTGTGCAATAATGTATTGATAATAATGATGATCTTTGTTGAACATTGTTTGTAATTATTATGCGCCTCATTAGTTCTTGTTTTAGTTTTCTAACACATGTAAATACTTAATAGTAAGTACTTTGTTACAGAAATAAGGGTCAATGAATGCATCAAAAGTTTTTGACATATCTTGTTTTGCAAAATCTAAGACCAAAATATTTAATTTTTCCATAGGTCAGTAGATAAAAGTAAGTATAAAACAGAAAAATAACAACTCTTACGTTTTTTTAAATAATCCGATCAAGTTTAATGTTAATGGGGAGCTTATAAAATGTTCGATTTTTTGTAGCCATAGCCTACTATGGTTTGCATTTAAAAAAGGTAAGTGTATGTGTTATATCTTGAACATGACAGCTTAGCTATAAGATTGAATTTATTATCTGTATGGCGATGTCATTTTATACAGCTTTTATACTACATTTAATGCAAAATTAAAAATAACGATGTTAGAGGAACAATAAGATATCGCCATAGTTTGGCTTTATTTCAAAATTTCTAGTAAGCCAACAAGTTTTTCAAAAATCCTAAAGGTGCTTTAAATTGCGCTCACAAAACTGTAAGCATTTCCCCTTAAACCATCCTTATATCTTCGTTAGTTTCCGAAATTTCCATACTAAACATCGAAATAACACCATACATGAATTATATGAATTTATTATACATTCATTATTTTTTATTCTGTATATATTTTAGCGTTTATAAACAGAAATGTAGTGTAGCATATTTTTTAAATCGAGCAATTGTACCTTTTGTGTAATTTTACGCCAAGACAATATTACACTTCCTGCAGTTTAAAGTATTTATTTGAATAAATGGTAAAGATACGAGTATCTATAGGTAACCTATTATGTCAATAGACCGTGAAGCAAGCTGCTATAGTAAGGACTAATGAAATTACTTAAGATGCACAAACAGTTAGGGATGTAAACTTAAACGCTAATCAGTTACTTTTAATAACCTAACATTTAACGTGATGTCAGATCGCTTACACGGTATTCTTCTTCTGTCGTTTCCTTAGCAATTAGTAGGCCATCGAGGAGACCCCACAGGTATATACGTAATCGTCAATAAATGTACAAATAAGCCCTGCGGAGGCATCATCGAAAACCGTTAACCCATGTGAATCAACACTCGGCAACTTGTCTGTTACAATTTAATTTACCTTCTGACGTCACGGCCGGGGGAGCACCAGTGGTGTACCAATGTATGTAGGTACTTTTTATAATTGTTGTCATTCTGTCAATAAGTTGCAGTAATGTAATGATATAATTAGAGGAAGAAATATGCTGTTAATGTCTTCTGAAGTTAACTAGATACAATTCTTATTTTTTTACCTTCATATTATAACGTATTCTGTTTTTAGTAATTGCTTGAATTAACAAATAAAGCTATATAAGTAAAAAGTATATCGTTGGACTCAACTACTGATTAAATACATCGTTAGTAAAAAACTTCTATACTGTGAACTGAATTATATATCAACTAAATTAAAACAATAAGAAATTATTTTTTATGTCTCGTATAATTTGGTAGTTCCACCCATAACTAATTTTAGTAGAACGTACATATAAGAAAAAAGACATTTTTGTTATTTTTATATTAAAACTGTAAATATCATTAAAAAGACTTTGATAATTAATTAATGAATTTGGTAACATTGTATGTTTCTGCGTTTTTTTATTATACCTACCTTTGCACTAAAAATGTTTCCTAAGACCAGTAGTATTCACGAAGTTATAAACTGATGAACAAAAAAGTTATCAAATTGTTTAGAAATATTATTGCAGATTGGGTTAGTTCGCTTAGGAATATGAACTGTTCAACTTTTTTGGGATAAACTTGACAGGTTTTACTTGTCTTGTTGAAGTTTTACGTAATTAGAGATTATAATAGTTTCCTACTCATAGAACAGACTAACAGGTAGGCTAAGTAAACAACGGTTAAGTACTTAAATAACCATCAACAGAGGTGATACATGTATTACACTCTTCTAAATGTTTATGATATTTTGACAGCAAAAGTCACTGTAACAGCTAAATCATGTACTTGTTGCTCAGCTTTCTTGAATACTGAGGTTGTGGACGATAATAAATGAAATACACCTACATATTTCATTTTCTCTGAGATACATACAAAATATTCATTCTAAATTAAAAGGAAGTTTTTGCAACTTTAATGTTATTAAACCTATAACACATACAGATTTCGCACAATACTTGAACTACCTTCATATAGCGTTCACCCTATATACTTAATATAAGGTATTTAATAATATTCAGCCTTTTAATTTTCATTGTAGTTTCAAATTTGTCAAAATCAGTTTTTTTCAGATAAAGAATAGATATGAATTATTACATGAGGGACTGAAATTTATTCCAACTAAAAACATTGACATTAATGATATTCACTTATTTACGGTTGTGATATTATCCTTGAAAATCTAAATTGTAAAATAAAAAAAAACTTTGAATCAATTTTATATAAAACTATTAGAAAATTAAAACAAAGACAAGTAAGTGTAAGTGACCTAACATAAATTCGGATAAATTTAATTTACTTTTATAAATTAGTAAGTTAAAGATTGCGTTCTAATTGATTTCCACACTAGACAAAAATAATAAAAGTTTCCATTAATGAGTGGGTATTCATATGTCAGCGCAAGTTAATTTTAGAAACTTTTCCACAGATTCTATATGAAATAATAAACAAGTTTAAAATAGGATATTTCAGCTATCTTTATGAATGTAATTGAGATGAGATGGACCGTTTACAAATTTTTAAAGGTACAGTTTTCATGAAACATAGATTTTAACTAAACATTTAGTTTTTTACCTTACATTTCTATCGTTTAAACTTTGTTAATTGTAATAGCACAATTATTCTGTTTGCTGGAATCTTTCGTCATACTTTGGATAATATAGTTGAAGAGCATCTGACAGCACTGTGTAAATGACACGAAAAACTTAAATATATATCTTGCCTACATATTTTATAAAGTGTGTAGGATATGACTTCTGCTTACTTAAAAAATAGGTATAGGACAGCATACTGGTCTTTGAATTTAGTATTATTTGTCAAATTTATGCATTTCAAAATCAAAATCTCTGTATTATTTTAAGTGATAATATCCTAGACTTTTGTTATCCGGCTTATTAGATTAACTAATATTTGTAACTTAATTTTATGTTTGTACCTACGTGAAATCCTGTTAAATTTCTTTTCAGTTCTGAATGCTTTCTTTCTACCACTTTTCATGCTTACAGTTACTGTTACTCGCGACGCATTTCAGCATTATATATATTTATTCCATAGCCTTGCAACTAATGCGATTTTTTGAACAGCTGCCATCTTTCGTGAAGTGGACCATGAATTTTGTCATTTCTGAATGCTGAAATAGGTAACTTATGACGAGATATGACGTCATTTTTTAATAGAATCTATGCTCATTCGAACACTTATTATCTAAGGAACTCAATCATTATGCCATTTGGCATAAGAAAAATACGTCTGAAATATGCACAACTGGAAAATACTTATTTATAACGTGGAAAAAATGATGCTCAAAAAAATACATATCAATGTTCGAGAAATAACGTGGGTTAAGCCTGTGCTGCTACTTTATGTTCCTCCCGACTGCAACTAGCTGAATATCTTGAAACAATCCCAATTCTAAAAATAACTAACGACTAGTATCAATAGACAAAAAGTCATCATTTACAGATTCCAGCCTGAAACGGAAAGAATTTGAAATCTACAGATGCTGGGTTCTACAGAAGGTACTTTTTTGTTTATTGATAGTTTCCAATGCGTTTTTTGCAATTTTTTGGAATTGTTGATTTTAAACAAGTTAGTGCTTAGTCCAGTAACTAATGCTGAAGTATTCGAGCTATGTATGCGATTGCTACCTCCAGACGTTGTTGAACGTAGTGTTCAAAGTGTCTATGTGCGACTTAGGTAATGCCAAGTTGTAAATGGAGTGCAATTTGAGCATTTGGGTGTGTTAAATGCTTGTTAATTCATTATTATTTGCAGATCAAAGTCACTTGATGACGTATTTGTTTTATTTGTGAACTTCATAATTATGCACATGTTGAATAACCATTTTTCTTTATTACTTCCACATCCAACGGATGGAAAGTATTGTATCGCGAAAAAAATTTTCAAACATTTTTATTTGCTCATTCACTTTAAAATGATCGAAAACGCAAAACAAAATTTGAGCAAAAACAAATTTCTTGTCTGTGTGTATGTGGTTTTGTTTGTGGACACGATAACTTTCGAAAGACTTAATATATGAACTTGAAATTTGGCAAACGTATAAATCTCAACAACCCAAAGCGACCTATTGTTGTGGGGTAAGTAGGATATCGGTAAGGGGGCGAAATTTGGAGGTAACTACCCTTATTGCAAATTTTTATTTTTTTTATATTTTTTTCGTTTTATTATGTGATTAGTAGTATAACTGCGAGTATTATTCGCACTTATAAATTTTCGGTGCAGCAAACTGTTTAGAAGATATTAGCAAAAAAGGGTTACTTAAAGAAAATGGTTTTTCCTAAATATCTCCAAATATATTTCAAAAAATGAAAATGCCATTAGATAGGAAATAAAATTTCTCACAAAAAGTGTCTTGGAAAATTTATCCAAAATTTTGACATTTTCGAAATATTTCCAAAAAATCTATTTTGGACCCTGCTCGTACGATTTTTTTAAATTTTGGTATTATATAGAATATTAAATTTCTGATCAGAAAGCACTCTTGTATTTTTTTTGTTAAGTGAATAATTTTCGATTTATTTGGAAAAACCGATTTCACCGATATCACAGGACTGTTTGTCTTTAAAAAAATGTGTGGAGAGGAAAAATGCTCAAAACCTGATTACTAATCGTATAGTATAAAAAATAAAAACGTAAATGTTATTTTGACAATTGGATGTGGAAGTATTGATTCAATTTGCAGCGGTTTTTTCTTATCCCAAATGACAAAATGGTTGAATTCCTTAGATAATATGGGCGTAAATGACGCAAAAAGTGCATATGGTCCTATTGAAAAAAAACATTCGATGACTTCATCTCTTCGCCGTCATAACGGAACTGCTCTGTTTTAACCATCTCAAAAGTTATAACCCTTGTTTTGAATTTTGTGCGTTACCTACTTTATCGACACCTTAAATTTAGGTTTGCAGGTGCAAGCGTTGGGAATGAAGACGCCTTACTGGTATTATTATCAACTTCGCCAATCAGATGCCTTCAGTATTACATTCAACTATAGATCGTAATTACGATTATACTGTATGGTGCAGTTTGATAAAGTTTGTGTTTCTGGTCTGTAATCACAGACTGAATTTTACATTGCTATATTAAGTCGCTTAGAAAAAGTGGTCGTTTTGACTTTCTCTTAATATTGCCAAAATTGGATCAGATTGCAGACATTTCAATTGTTGATTTACTTTGTCAAATATGAATTATCTCTATCTCGTCTCAGTGGGGGCAGTTACTTTAATTTAAAAAAAACAGAAATATATAAGTAAACTGGGTTTGGAATAGTCCAGAAAACTTTATAGGAGTACCTACTTAGGTTATACACGTATTAACAAACAAAAAATMGCTGAATTTTTTGTGAAAAGAAACGGGAGATGAAAAACCCTGGAAGCTATCGACAACTTTTTTCATCATTTTTGTTACCTAGTTGCTTACTCGAAAAAAATTAATGGTTAATGGGTCAAAAACTATCAACGAAGAGTCCAGTTTGTAACATAAAGCATAAGATAAATTCACATTGCAATAGGTGGATGGTAGGTTTAGGGAATGAAGTGGAATATTATATGAAATGTATGCGACCATTATTTAATGTGTTGCATCTTATGTACATCAATCGGAAAAAATATATAATATAATAGTTGAAAATAAAAATTCTGATAATTAAAAGGGTTACCTACTCATTTCCACGGAGAACTTTCAAGTAGATAATAATAAAATTACATCTGTATGCCATGCCCCCCGCGTCGAAACAGTCTGTGGACAGCTGCTTCGTCTTATAAAGCCTCCTCAGCACAGCTCTAGTCCCAACGCAGACAACACGGCTCAGATGTGGCTTCTCTTATATGCGCCAAGGTAGACGACAACTTTCAAGTATAGGTATTCCTCTACGTACTCGTATAATTGAATGGTGCTCTGAGCCTAACGTACAATGGTGCTACATGGGCAATATATATATTAGAAACTCGAAAATTTTGACTGGACTGGTGATTTAGAACCAAATAAGCTTTCTCGGCCATCGATAAATTTATTGTCATTGACCTCTACTTCTACTAAGTTATGAATACCTAAAATGTTATAATCATTGTTTAACTGTGAATACATTTATCGTTCCAAATCAGTTCAACCACATTATAAAAAATATGTATCAAACGTCCTTTGCCTACGCCTCTGGTTCGCACACCTCACCTGTGGTGTCTGCCCCTTCAGTACCGTCAATGCGTTCCAGTTACCGGTGGCTTTTAAACGAAGACTTTCATTCCAGTGCTGGCCGTCGTGAGTAGCGTGAGCGTGAACTATGAAGGAGCTGACCGAATTTGTCCTGGTGTGTTGATCGTGCCGCGCAATGGTGTCACAGACATGTGCAGTCAGAAGACGCCTCTTGTGCTGTTTAGTGTTGTGCTTATTTGGAGTGGTAGCATGCGGATCAGCTGAAGGTAAGAATATGCTTGAAATAAAATCTTACTGCAGATATTGCAGAAGGTGAAGGGTTGATGAGCTAGATGTTTTGTAGAGGATTTGTCACCTACACGAGATGTACTGCAAGTCTATATTTTGAACTTCTTTAGTGCCTATCACATCTTAAGTGGGTAATCCAAAAGTCATGTTAAAGAAACATTTGCACAATGAAATCATATGCTAATCTTTCATCTTCTGTAATAAACTTTATTTAATTAGGTAATCCTAACATAATTGATAAGCAACTCATATCATATTAGGTATTCAAAGATGATACAAAAGTTAAGGGATATAAAAAGATAGCTCTACACATTAAGAAAACGCAAATGTACAGGGTGATCTGATTTTGATTTGGGAGATTTTGGGGTTCAAGTATGAGCAGTTAATCCTCATCAAAACGGTTTTTGCGGCCATCAGTCAATTTCTTGAGACAAATTCAGTGGTGAATACAAATTGGTACTACCTTCATTTATTTTCATGTTATCTTCGTTTTCTAATTGTTTGGCCATTTTAGCAAACCTCTGTATTTTGATCACTATTTATATTTAAAAAAAATTGTTATTATTGTAGTTGATTTTACGTATAATTCAAGCATCATTTGTTTATGAGATATAACACTAACTTATATTTTGTTAATGGAACATACATATTTTTCATTTTAAAATCGGTAGATTTTTTTCTGATTCCGGAAACTTAGGAACTGTTTAGGATGAAACTGCTTTAAGACATAAGATTATGTGTCTTCTGTGTTGTAGCTGTCTTTTGGCTATGATTACTAAACAAAACAATGTAATATCTTCTTCTCTTGATAATTAGGTGATTACGCAAAATGAGTATACTAGTTGTCGTAGTTGTGTGCTCAATGTGTAAACCGTTTGAATGAATGCCTACACATATTACATCTCTTGACTGTTGGCTCTATAGCTCAAAACATTTTTACAGGTCTTATTCTAATCATGCATAACCGGATATTGTTTTCTATGTCTTCAAGTGTGTTATTATTTGACTTATAAAGTTGGTTCTTTAAACATCCCCATAAAAAGAAGCCTAACGGCGTGAGATCTGGAGATCTTGGAGGCCGTCTGTTTATACTATGTACGCCAAACCACTTTTCATGAAATCTGCTGCTAATATAAATACTTTTCATTGCCCCTATGTAGGGTTGTGAGCAGGAGCTCCATCCTGTTGGACTCATACTATAGTAAAATTGCATGAGCGGCAGGTTATCTAAAAAGAAGCTTCTAAGTTCATTTTGCAGAAACTTCAGATATCAACAGATGTGCGCTGTGCGGTTAGATTTTCTTCGAATAGTATGTAACGCAATCTATTCTTCTTCAGAAAACACAAAACGTTAACAGCAAACCTTCCCTATGTGTGTCGCCTGACCAAATAATTTTAATATAGAAGTTGGGGTCTTCCCGGCACATTTGCAAGTACCAATATTCTTTACCTCGTCGCCTGGATGCAATAAGTCATTTACCAACCTAAACTTGTTTTAGACTCTATGTTTTTGAAATCCCCGATTCATCCTCCACATCTCTCTGGTATTGCATGAACGATTTACAGCTACCTACATGTGCTAAAGCGGTGCAATTTTTTCATTTTATTTTGTGGTTTTCGATACCTATATATTTGGCCTTCACGAAATAAATGCATATATGTGCTCAGATTGTTGACCAGTTTGCTCAATATTTTCGTATTTGGTCGTCTCCGTTCTGGATACCTCTTCCAATACAACTGACTAGCAGGATTGTTTTTTCTAAATTCGAAAAAATTATATAAGGCTTAAATTAGTTTTTCCCGAATAATATCTAAGTTTTTGAAAATAATATCAACATTATCATATATTTTCAGGATCGAAAAGAAAGGTCTAACGATTTTCGCATTAAAAATATATAGATACGTTCCGCTAAAAAGATATGTAAATTGATGTCTTATCTCAAAAACAAATAAAATATGGTAATCAGGGAGATAACTACTTACATTGCTTGAATTAAGAAGATATCTATACATAAAATCAACTTTTCTTGGAAGATATAATTAGTAATCGAGATATAGAGGCTTGCTGATATTACAAAAATGAAAAATTGAAGATATCGTGAAAACAAATAAAGGTAGTAGATGCAATCAGTTATCACCATTGAATTTGTCTCAAAAAAAATTGATTAATGATTGCAAAAACAGTTTTGATCTGCGTTTACACCTTACACCTGAAACATCCAAAGCCTATTGAAATCGGAGTACCCTTATAATTATTATTGATACAATAACTACTAGGTACCTACATACTTTGTAAAGTTTTAATTTTTATTGACAATAACTGCATTACAAATGAAAAACTGATTTAATAATAAGATTCATAGAATTTTTAAAACTCAGTCTAGTGACCAGATCGTTATCTAGAATTCTTGCATACCTCGCATATCGCAATACGCGATCAGACTGTAGAGATTTCAACGTTAGATCAAGACACCAACCCTGACCCTAAAAAGCGCTAGTGAACTTAGAGTAATTACATTTAACGAGATATATTTATATCAAAAACACATCAGTGCGGAGCTATATAATAATACATTGACCTACATTTGCAGCCGTAGAAAAGATTTGAAAAGTGACTTCTATTCAATACATTTTATTCGTTTGTGGTTATTTACCTATACTTATCCTTCCTTTTGAAAATTTGATATCTTGCACGTGAACTCTTTATAAAACATAGTATTATTTTATTAATATATTTTTGTAGTCTGTCTGGCCATATCTTTTGCGGTCTTAATTTAATTTTTCCGCTTTATCTACTCCATTTTAATATTTATGAGGTATATTTTCTACTATCCTGTCTTTTTCCATTTTATGCAAGAGTATTCTATACCTATAGTATCCTTCCCAACTATTTCTCTCCCAATACGTCTATTATTCGTTTTACTTTAATTTTTTTACGCTTGTTTCATTGATTCATTCGATCTTTATTAAAAAATTGATTTCATCGACTAAAATTTTTTTGTATATTTTGTATATTTTCCTGATTTTCTTATTATCTACTTGTATTTATTTCATAATATTAATTTCATTCACTCCCTTTCTGGTATTAATAAATTATTTTGTAGTTTTTCGTGGTGTGGACCTCACTATCATATTGCCTACAAATAGTAGTACTTGCGGTGTCACTCTTTTCATCCTGTTGTTGCCTAAGATCTTCTTAATACTTTCCTGTTTATTTTTATAGTCTCGCCCGATATCTCGCACTGATCAGTAGGTAGGTACTTCAAATAACACTTGCAAATGTTTGTCCGGAACTATCCAGACTCTTAAGTTATGCATTATCATTATATTTTTATTGTTTTAATATAGGGCTTGTAGAATTTCTATCATGCCTGTTTTAATAGGTAGGTACATTAATCTGTTTCCGAGATACTTACTTACAAACCTCACTACATGCCCTTTTTTTGTAAGTTATTCTTTCCCTTGATTAAATACGCCCTTATTTGTCTTATTGCGAATATTTTTTCTCCTTAAACATAAAAGGAAGTTACATTAAAATATTTTAGAGTTCGCTCCCACAAGCAAAAAATTCATTCTGCACCAAGTTAATATTGATTAACTGTCTGTTGCATTTCTTGTCTATTATCTACTCTTAGTGAGTACGTAATTATCTATAAAACCTGAACTCTAAATTGCCGCACTTTCGTCCGCGATAGGAGCATATTTGTTCGTCTAATATCGGCATGTAAAAATTAATTTTTGCTTAAAAAAAGCAACAGCATCTTCAAACAAGGTTGGTTTAGTACCAGTGCTCAAACCAAACGCTTTGAAGTGTTGTCAGTATTTGTTATAATATTAGTATATTTGAGTGCTGGTAATAAGAGAAGAAAAAGTGCTTTAACCTGATGATTATAAGCTATACATTCTTACTTTTTTCTAAGTAGGTAAACATTGCGACTAACACATTTATTATTATATGGGTTGTGTCATTACAAAAATATAAATATTTTTAACGAACTGTTTGTTCGTTATAAATTTGTTTGGATGTAAATTGCTTTCCTAATATTTGTCAAAAATTTCTTTTAGGTTTCATTTAGTGATAGGTACTGCTTTGCTACTTTTACGGAAATCTTAAATAGGTTGTGGGGTCGTTCGTGATGCTAAGCTTGTAAAATTACTTAAAAACGTTGCATTTTATTAATAGGAAAGACTCTAACAAGACGCATTTACAAGCCTTCAATATGCAAGCCTACTTTCTTTTAATTATTAGAAGATGATTTATTATACCCATTACTTCTTCATAAATCTTTAATTAACATTAGTTTTTAATTTCACGAAGCTAACGATAATCACTATCGTCCTGAAATTACACACGAAAACTGTGAGGAATGGATACTACGTATCTGATTTCGTTGCATTTATTTTATGAATGAGGCATACCTACCGTATCTATTCAATTTTTTAATTCTTGTTGTATACGGTATACGGTTTATACGGAATCATCTCCCAAAATTATTCAGGTACTGAATTAGTAAGCCCACTATAAGATGTCTGTTTCTACACGAAATTCTGAGAGATATCTGTTATTATGCAAGCAACTATCGTTTCGATAGAAAGCTTGCAGATTTAGAAAACTCAATTTCTTCATTGTTGTTATGAAACATTTATAAATAAGTTTAAAAACAGAACTACAAACTTTATAAAACACTGCCTTAACACAGCAAAACTGTAGTATCAATAAAATTTAAATAGCTATATTTTTAAACAGATTAAAAATGCAAATGAGCAGAAGGGCAAAATAATAATGCTCTGTCATTTCAGCTTAAATAATTCCATCACCGGAACCGTGTCTACAAAAGTCTTTACTGTTGTCCATTTCGACAACTCAATCGCCTCTTCCGCTAGTGGTTATTAAAATAGAAAGTTGACGATCTAATCGGTATGCGCTGCTTGTGCTTTAAAATGAGTACCTTAGATGGCAAAGAACGATGATGTTTTATTAATTAGCCGTATACCAAGCAATTGTTTGTGCAATTGCGCTAGTTATAATGACGATTTGATCTTTAAAGATCAGGATTAGCGAGCCCGGTAATTTACTATTGCACCGCGGTTTCACTGAGCATTAGAGAAATCGGTTATTATTCTGCAATTGCTTTCACAACAAACGAGCAGTTCGAGTGTTTTTGCATGATGCAGCCATTAACCGTGAATGCTAAAGCATTCTTTTATGCAATCGGTACATACCTACGGAACAAGCTTTATCAGACCTTAAATCAGTTAATGTAGGTATTTCCTTTATAATTGCAAAGGCCTACCATTTCATATGGGGTATCTTACGACGCATCCATACATGTAATTATACAAGTTAAATATACTGAAAAAGTTTTGAAAGCAAAATAAAACGAACTTTACTTAATTTCATTCCTTAACAAAGTCAGGCATGAATATGTATTTTGAGAATTGCAATAAATATCTTGAAAGTAATACTGCTAAAAAACAGATGTCTATACAAATTATAAAAAACAAGGTAGCCATTCTAAACGTCAGAAAAGTCTATGAGTAAAGTAGTAGCTGTCTTTTTTGTTAAGACGTATAATGTCACCTTTCTTTGTGTGAAAAAACGATATGACGTAAATGGCATATTACGTCTTCATCCAACTGTGAGAGGTATTATACTTTTTGAAAACGCACAACTTTCGAGAAAAATGAGTTTAAACGAACAGTCGCTACGATACTGTAACATCCAAACCGTGAAATTAAGTAGTTTTCTTGTCTTGCATCACCAAAAACTCATTTTATGTCCGTATTTTGTCAGTAATAACTATTTCAACATGAGAACGCCGATAACGAAATCTATTAATTTGTGCAAATGTTATAACAAAAGTCATTCCTTTACCTTGAATCCGACGAAATAAAAGATATACAGAAGATAACAAAAAACACCTATTGTGACATTTTAGGCAAAAAAAATACCAATATTCCCTAATAATGCATATCTATATGATATCATACATATTATGTATATAATAGGTCCTATGATAGCGTATATTTCATTGTACCCTTCATTAAATAATAAACAGTAGTATCCTAAATATTAGTACGTCGACGTTTTATGCGGCCGTCTCTGCGAAATATTGTTTTTAGTATTAATATAGGGCACATATTTATTTTAGGTACCTCAGCAATCAACACTTAAAGCACAAAAATTTACTTAAAACTCATAAACAGGTCAGGTATATTCTTGTTCCAAATATTCAAGGTTGTCTAATCTGGTATTGTATTGTTGATAGCTTATTATTAAACCCTGATAGATTTTATAACTGTGATCGATGAAGGATTCGAATTTAAAAGGGTCATGCTGCTAAAAAAAACAGTATGTTGCTTTTCTGAAAACAGTAGTTAACATAGTTCACTACACTTCTTATGTTCATAATATGTACTCTAGTGGGAGTGACGAACAGTATCATATCTCTTAATAAAATTATAAAATTAGTCTGGTTAGACTATTAAGAATTGACTACTTTGCTGTCAAACTTGTTTTGACGAAACTTAGGATTTACTAACGAAAACTGTTACTGTTACCTAATTTAGGCAGTTTGCTACTCTTCTAAGTTGCATGAGTACATCTTAGCGCAAAATATAAATTAATTTTATATATGTAATTGAAATTTTACAAACAACACTTGCTGTTGTTGCAATGTTTTGTACACTTGCACTTGCTACACTCGTAGAATATTAAAGTACGAAGGAAATTTCTTTATGTTGCTATTGGTTTTAAGATATGACCTTTTTGAGAATTTATCTTGGTGATGTATTTTGAATATAGGAATATAATATCATTAGAGACTACACCGAAATAATTACCATTATTTATCTGGCAGTTAGAAAAATAACATTGATTTAAAAAAAGGTATACATTACTTTACAAATACTCCGAAAAATCGCACTGTTTCTTGGTAACTAAATCTTAACTTGAGCTTTGGAAGTTCAGTTGAAAGCCAACAAAAGTATCTTCCACAAACTTTATGGGGTATTTCAGACAAGGTTGAAACTAGAGCTTTCACATTGATGTTCGAGAATTTAAAATTAATAAACAACGCCAAAACATACATTCTGTTATAATAAAATTTTGAATATAATTGAACAGACTGCTAAAAAATACATTTTACTCAATGTAGTTAGCAGGTAACCTGTCATTAGTGATAAAAAGAAGCTCAGTTGACCGAGAAGGAAAAACATTCTCTTTGTAGTATTTATTAAAATTTACTACGTGTGGTAGTAGCGCTTCAGAGATTAGCATGCAGTAACGTGGATTTTTGTTTCTTTAAAACAAAAGAGAGTTCAGTTCGTACGTTTTTCACTTTTTGTGAAATCAACTACCTTATGATCTGTTTATTTTAAAGTAACATATACTTACCGTAAATATTCTAAACATTTTTTGTTCCTTATCTACATACTTCTCAAGACGTGGTGTGTTTGTTATATAAAAAATTTGAAAATTGCTGTGTGTAATACTTCGTAGTGTCCTACGTCTCCTTATTTCCTAGTGACAAGGGCTTACTTCATATTATAAGCAAGATTTAGAGCATCTTCTGTAAGCATAGACACGGTTATCAATTCCACATTATACCTAAGTGTATGGATTGTGGCATTACTTCAAAGTTAATGTTCTAGATTGTCAGTTGCTGCGATGGTTTTCTGTACAATTGAATGGATTAATACTCTGAACACTTTCAATATTAATCACCATTCTGGTTTTATATTTTTATTTTGGGGAGCAGATAATTAAGACACTACCACTTTGTCACCAATTTTACATCGTTAGTTAATCTTTTTAAAACTCATTCTACGTAAAGAATGACGAAATAAAACTGGTACATTTAAGATCATATACAGACACATAAACATACTTTCGTGAAATTTCTCCGCTAAATACTGATGAAAAACACTGAGCGCTTTGTTAGTTGTTTACTACCTTCAAAAGCTTAACCGACATTTGCAAAGGAGAACTGTAACGCCTGTTAGAAGTAATTGCAGTGAGTAAAACACAATCAATGGCAAATTGAGACCAGCTCGAATCCAATTAACTTTTTTGTTTGGATCCCTGTCACTTAAGGATTACATGCCATTGTAGCCTATGACAAGAAGTTACACACATTCACTTCGCAAAACACTCGCGTGATTTTTTTCAAACATCCCGGAAGGTTTCGAAACCTTATCAGGTATGCATACGAAGGCAGATTTATTTCTGTTGCCTAACACCTAATTAAATTATAAACAGATGCGCATATGATACGTTTCGTGGTGCTAATAGTGAAACTGACCAACTTTTGTTAATTTGACAACCAAGATGTAGCTTTCGATGACCTTGATATGAAACGTCTTTAGTTGTAATTGCCTGCATGATTTAGATGCCCCTCGATGGGAGAGTTCGCACGAAAAAGTGAAAAGTATGCGAGCGATTACACGGACAGACAAAAGTAAAATGTCGCATAGAATGCAGATCGGAGCTGAGTTTCAATGAAATTGAGAGAAAGTACTTTGGAGAAAGGCCCGATACAAGGCTTTTTTCTAGTTAATACACGTATCTACTGGCGGTTTTTATTGGTCATTGTTTGGTTCCTTTGGGAGAGTTGCCCGCATTCTAGTCGCTTTGTGGGATGGATTGTAGTTATAATTTGTAACACGCTGTTTGACAAATTAGAAATGTTATTGCTTTATATGAAATATATTGCAAAGAGACATTTTATAAGTATAAAATACCATTTAATTACATAAGATGTTTCTATACCGGATATCCAGCATGATATTGCGGTCTGTATCTCGCAAACTGTTGAAACAAACTTATATAAATTCGTATACTTTTAGGTATAGCTCATGTTCCGATTGAACCGCGAGTGGATATGAACTTATCTACCTTGATATTTTTCTGTAGATCCGATCAGTGGCGTTAAAACATTAACAATGCCTTCACGAAAAAAATCCTTTTATTAAAACTGTAAGGGCCACTTTATTAAAATTAGTTGAATAATTGTAATATATCCTACATCTTTTCTATATAAAGGATTCAACCCTATTATTTACCCACTAAAAATTCTTACTTCGAGTCCATTGCTGCTGGTAATGATAATATTAATCCGATAATGATATTGTTATGCTGTTTGCAAGTAGTTACATATGCAGGGTGAGTCACTAAGCGGAAATCGGTCTGTAACGTAAGGTATAACTAGTTGATTCTAAACAAAAATATTTAAAATGGAAAATTGTACAAAATTAAGTACTTTATAAAAAGAAAATGTTTTCAAAGATGGTAATTTAAAAAATAGAATACTATGCTTATTGCATTTTTAAATTTTGCACTGAAATTAAATACCAGTTTGTTAATATTTCATTTGGTCTAAGTAGCAACACTCAAGAATTATTTCACATTCTGTGCAAAATTTGATGTTGCTGTGTTTGGTATCATTTTGAAAATCTTCGAAACAGAAGCACTGAGAGGGATGCGATTTCCGCAATTTGCTTCTGAAAAGAATAATCTATTTTTATGCTTAGATGCTATACGGGTACATTCCACTGAAATCTCATGACATTTATAAATGCCAATATTTACTAATTCAAATTATTTTTTTCTCGTACCATCCATCGTAGCATCAAATCTACTTTCTGCCGATATCAAGTTATTGGTATCTGCCACTAATGGTTTCTGAGAAATTTGCGTTTATTGGAAATTAGTTTGTGACGTTTGACAAATTTTCTTTTGTCGTGTTGCAGAAATGCCGTTCCTTTCGAAATTAGGATTTTCCGATATTACTTACTTTTAACTTGGCAGCAGTCACACTAGTAGCCTTGGTAGCAGCTTAGTGAACAAGATTCCTAGGTTTAATACGAAACTCAAAACTGACTAGAGTACACTATGAAAAGCATGACGAATTTCTTCTCTCATATCCTCCCGAGTAGCAGGCGGTTCTTTATAAACGAATTGCTCTTAACGTGGCCGCACAAGAAGAAATCAAAATTGTTAAAACTGGAGATGGCGCTGGGTATAGTGTAGCATCTCCCCATTCCAATCAACTTGTTTAGAAATTCTGCATTCAAGTATTCCCTTACATCTCTCCGGTAATGTTGGTACTACATGTGCTGTCTCGCAGTAAATCGCACATTTTCAAACTTTTCTGTTAAATCGTAGTGCAGAAACTGTAAATTTTTTGACATCTACACTGAAAAAAGGATCCAATTATGTGTTGCCCAACTATGCCACCATGTATGTACATTCAAAGACTACGTATGTTGATGGTCCAATAGTCCAATGGCCTTATCAAATGAGGATTCTCAGTTGTGTAATAATGACAGTTGCGTCTTCTTATACAAAAGTATTCTCATGAAATGTAGCTCTCAATGCTTTTGCTTCAAAACTTGAAAATGGCTGCAAACACTCTAAACGTCAAATTTTGCAAAAAAAAATGTGAAATAACTCCGTAATGGTGCTACTTAAACCAAATCTAGGTAAAACTAACAAACGCATTTATTTTATAAGTATGAAATTAATTTTATACAACTTTTACTCCAAATATTTTTGTAAGTATTCAACTATGTTTTCATTATAGATCGAATTTGTGTAGTCTATATATACCTAAAGTATCCTATGCTATTAAATTTGAAAAATTTGGTCCAATTAGTACATTACAACTGCTTTCAAAATTGCTGGAGATGACAGTATACAAGCAGCTCTACGCTTGCATGAATAAAAAAAATATCCTGTCATCAAGATATCAATCCAGTATGGATTTCGCAAAGTGTATGATTGTGCAACATCGTTTTCGGCAGTTACAGAAAAAGATTACATTAGTGCTCTTCAATTTCCTAGCGCGTTTGATCATGTTATAGCCTGTCAGCCATGAACTGCTCGTGGCTACTTTGCATTTCTTAGAGTAGACACATCAGCCTTGCTTATCTTAACAGGTTACAATCTAGTAAATTGTAAAATATGTATGTCACAACCATTGCCAGTTATAGCTGAGGTTCCGCGCGGCTCCACATTAGACACCGTATTTTTCACTAAATATATTTGGTCATTGCAAAAGGCAGTGATCCATTGTAAAATCGTATACTATATAGAAGATGTCGAGCTTTATTTCTTTTAGAACACGCAAAAGTGGTGATGAAACAGGATCTTAGTGCTGCGGTTAAATTCTTTAAAAAATACTATAATCTCCAGCAAGTCCGTGGTGATGCTGTTTAGCCACACCCAAAGCAGAAAGAGTTACAGAGAACTGACAAAACTATACGTAAATAATAAACCCATTCCATGTGTGTAGTCAGCACAAAGACTAGGATTAAGTCTTTATACTAATTTAAAATTTGAATCCTGTGTGAGTAAGGTAATGTAGACTAGATTCCCGAACTTATACCAATATAAAAATATAGACGTAAAGACTTGTAGAATTCTAGAATTGAACCTCTAGTGGTATCACATTTAAAACATGGTTTATGAACAATAGGAACAGATTTCAACGCCTACAAAGTTCGTGTTAATGTTTTGTCCAGCATTAGGCGAAAATATTCGGGGATGAACTGACTTCTGGTTAAGCACAACATTTTTCTTAGCGAGCATGTATGTTTCACAAAATATTACAGTATAAAACACACCAGTACCTATACTACAAAATTCACTTTCGCACGAATGTATGTACACAACTTGAATATTAGACGCAAGCAATATCTAAACAGTGTCACATTATCATACTGCTCTATTCCTGAGCGGCTTTAGCTGTAATATATGCCAAATCATGAATCTCATTCCACTGGGCATTCGAGTTTTACCTCTTACAATATTTAGAAAATGTTAAAGTGCCATTCTGAATGATGTCAATATTTGTATTGACAATACGTAATATTATAATACAGATAATAGTAAAGCTATCAACAGTATTTATCGTAGTATGAGGGTTTGTAAGAATCCTTTGGAGTGTGCTAACTCTGCGAACTTTTCTTATATTCATACACGGTTCAATATATCTGTAAGCCAACACAACTGGATGACGAGTAGTATAAACTAGATACTCTAACACTGAAAATAAACCTCTAAGATATCGTATGTAGTACCTTCATTTGTAAGAGCCATTTTTATACAGTATTATAATTATTTCTTTTGTCAAATCAGCCAGGTGCTTAGACTAAACACAGAAATAAAATACATTTGCCGCATTCGCTCTTTGGGCCTACGTTATGAATTTAAGGTCCAATCAAGGGCAAATATGTCAATAAATATTAATGAAGATTACAACCAGAGAGATGATTTAATGAATACTTTAAAAATTTGATGCTAGAACGCACGTTGTCAGTAACCGTAAGTAACAACAAAGAGATATAAGGTATGTTTATTATTATATTCATTAAGTTGTGTAAAAAATTAACAATTATTGAATAAATCAAATTACTGTCGCTGGGTTATGTGTAATGTGTAGGTACTATTTTAGCCGCCTTACCTATTTATTTTTCCCAAAATTCGAGGGAAATATTACATTTGTTATATTACATGTGTTTGTATTTAATTCTGGTAATAATTCCAAAACAAACAATGTTGTCAGCCTAGGATTTTCATCGCTGCTTTTCTTATAATAAGCAGTCCTTTTAATTCCTTCGAGAAGTCCAGGCATGAGAGACCCTATACTGTTATCTAAAGAAACCAATTTTGGAGCAGTTAAAGATATACCTTAATCTCTTATAGAATCTCTCTAGACTGAGTTCTAGTTCGTTAAATTTGAATAAGGTTTTAAAGTTTCGAGGCTATCTTATAGCTTTGCAGTATCGTCACAATGGCACTTGAGAGAAATATTCAAACAAAACTTGTAGATAGTTAAATACAGATTTCATAAGTGTCTATATCCCACTTAAATTTCATAGGCAAATTTTTGAGTTATTTGCGTGTAGCAACTTAAAAATATTTGTAGTGAATATATTTCGTACATTTTAACTAAAATACGTTTTCTTCGCAGCAATAGCGTGAACTGTTCTCAATGTACAGTCGTTTCGTACGCTTAAATAATCGCACGATATAAGAAACTTTTATTTTTATGATGGAAATTCTTTAATTACCTACCTAATTTCAATTTATAATTCACAGCAGTGACACTTATTGTTGCACACAGCAGAAAACAGAAMCTTATGCAGATTTTAATTCCAATACTGAATTTTAGTTTCACTAATATTATCTAGATTCACCTGTATCTGAAAGCTCATGTCTGTAAGGTCCATTCTTTACCCTATGAACAAACCAGAGCTTGTATAATCTTTATGTAATAGTCGAAATGTCTTGATCATAATTTTTTACTGTGAAGTAATCGAATCGTAATAATTAGACAAGTAAAATTAAACTTCATTGAAATGCCAGTCTTGTGGCGTTCCTTTTTCTTAGTTGGAAACAGGTACACTTGTTCCGTAGGTGTGTAATTCTCATAGTAGAAAGTAATTGGCGGAGAACGTGACCTCTACTTATAAAAGGCTAACCAGATCACCTTGTGGGTTTCCACTTCACGAAAATGTTAAATATAATAACATTTTATACGCCCGACCACATCGAAGTTTGACTGCAAGCAGTTCCGTTTTTTATTTTTTTTTCTTTCTGCGGAAGTGGCCATTATGTGTCCGGCATGCATCAGTTGCCGTCAGATTCATTTAAAAGAGCTATTTTAATTTGAGCTGTGCGTTGGCCTGAAGTTTGAAAGCGTGTAAACTCATTTCACGCCGGTGTGTTTTGAAAGTGGAAAGACAAGACCAGGGCAAGGAATTGTCATCGTATGTTACTATTATTACACTCCAGTATGCCACACTTCGTTGACACTAGAATTTATGCTTCAGCAGTGGAATATTCAAAATGTTTCAAATATTGTGCCTGATCATCGGCACTATTCTTGCGGTAGAAGGTGGTCAGTTGCTACACTGTAATATTTTTAATTTTATTTATTGATAATACATTTTTATTATTTAATGTGAATAACAGCCTAAGTTTCGGTCATGTGTGTTGTTTTTATGTTACGCACAACCCCAGTTGTTCAAACTTAGAAGTCCACAATTCTTCTTCCTTAAGGCCGGCAATTATTACATGTCACTGCTACTGAAGAATGAAATCAAATATTTTGCTACTGTAATATTGAGAGATTTTTAAGTAAAGCTATCCTCTTTTTGCTATATCTGAATTCCTAAAACCGCTGCAAAAAAGTTAATGTCAAATCTGTTGCGACTGAAATATGATTTAACCGCGCTACCTGTGGATTACTTTTAGTAACTGAGTAACAACAGATCTCTTCCTTGTAAGATGTAAATTCATCGCCTCCAACGCAGCTTGACTTTCAGCTGATTTGAAGATCCATTTTAGGTGCAACACTGCCTATGTGTCAGGTCAGTCAGATCAGGTTAGGTCAGGTCAGGTTAGGTCAGATCAGATCTTGATATATAAAGGTATTTGAAAGAAAGCCAATGTTTTCTAAAAATGCCTCAGTTGGAGCATAAGTACGCCTCTTTGAAACTTCATTTGTGTCTTTTTCTCATTAGCATTAAAATGAAATTGCACCTGATGCTCTAGCTATATTATTGTAGGGGTTAAAGCAGCTAAGAATGTCTACTGTGTTTGAACAAAAGACCATACCTTTGGTACACCATCACTCTACAGAGCAAACCTTCGAACTTATTTTTTCCTTTCGGTTCAGTTTTATGTACAAAAAAAGTATACCCGGTCTTCGTTTCGACAAAAACAACAGTCTTTTTTACGGTTTTCGTTTCAGTTTTCATGATTATTTCAATACTATTATTTGCATTAAAAATGTAAGTGTGTTGCCGATTATAAATGATGCAATGAATACAGCAACTAAGTTGAGAGTGGAAAGTAAGATCATGATTACGCGAATGTTTTATTATGTATCGAACCAGAACAAACCGATATCCTTTTTCAGTTTAGTTCGGTTCAACGGGATCAACATGAAAAGACATGCTTTATGGATTTCCATTGGTAGCCGAATGTATTTCCTGAATTGCATCGTACTACGTTAATTGACGCATTCGTAGGCAATTAACTGATAAACGCAACCATTTCTTGTGTTCGACTTTTATTAAAAGCTTAAAATAATATAACTATAAAACATAGGAGAAAGTTAAATAAACACAAGAAGCTATAMGTAATGTAGCATGCGATGCTTGGCTAGATGGTAATAAAAATTTTAAATTCAAGTGATAGTATACGTTTATAATTGGAAGTTTGTCATATACAAAAAATCACCTCCACTACAAAGTTTTACACATAGCACTACTACTGCCATGAATACTTAAACTTTCGTATTTATTAAGTAGATATACTGTTCATTTAAAAGTCAAGTCATACATAAATCGAAAACAGATCTTACCCATAAACGCATACAACGTCTGATTTCTAACAGTTGCCGAATCTTTACAATTTACATCTTTCTTAGCATCAGACTACCCCTTTTGCATTTATTTTACAGGGCGTTTAATTCTGAAACTGTTAGGACTGATTATAATCGATACTAACCCTGAAATACCATTGTGGGAATTGATACATAATGCTAAATGACTTAGCATGACTGCGCAACCTCAAAAGGCTGATTTTGTTTTGTTTTGAAAATAATGCCTAAACTGCCTTTTTCCGTAATTACATTAAATAAAATATTTATGGAAGTACATGTTATGCATTTAAGGCCGTACGGGAATATCGTGCAACTACTCAATTGTTTTTTGAACTTATAATTTTAAACAAAAATGTTCAACCTATAAAGAAACATATTGCTTTAACCTGTTTCTAGGTCATAATAAAATGGTAAGAGGCCAGTAAACTTAAAAAATTCTTGAAAGTCTTTCTTTATATCATAAAACAAGTCTACGAAATTTTGACGAAACTATATAAATCATGTAATTTGAATGCTACGGCTATATAAACAAGCCAGCATGACGATAACGCAATAATCTAGCCGTTTTTTTAAGAGCTGACCGTTGCATCAAGGATCTTCAGTAGTAGGTAACCGTTCGAAAAATGTAGGCCATCAGAGCGCATATATCCTCCGCGGCAAGAAGACAAGCTGTTATTTATCTTGACAACTCCTAAACACGCAGTTTCCTAATTTATTTTTGTATTGTGCGAACCCGCATTGTTTCATTCTTAACGATGTGAATATCTTCGAACAGGCGTCCGTTGCGCCACCATACGATAAAATGTTGGAAAATTTCTAATACAGCTTGAATCGTTTGACGGTTTGACCAGTGGCGTTACAAAACAAGAAATAGATATTTAAATGGAATAATAAATGGCACAAATATTCATAACAGTAAAAGAAACAGCGAAACGAATAAATCTGTATTTCATTCGAATAATGTGTGCAACTTTACTTTAGTTATTTACTCAAAAAATGAACCCGTTTCGGGTCAGATTGACGCATCATGTCAGTCTACTTTATTTTTTCTTAACTTGTGTCATATGAAGAGTCAAAACAAGTTGGCCGTTGTTCTTGCACACAGTTTTTTGCGGTCTTACATTTTGTTAATGAAAGAGGGATTAATTTAAATGGATAAAGAGAATAACGGATTATGATGGATTTCTTCTTGCTAAGTTTGCATAATTTGCAAGCAGCAGACAACTGTTCACTAAGTATTTCAAAATATTCAGCTAATTTACTGCTCGATCCCGCTACATACTTGTCATTTCCAGTTTTGGCATTTTCGTTTTTATCTGCTTTGTCCTATCCTGATCACTTTCCCTACTGTCACTTGTATTTTGGAAAATGTCCATTATGTCTTAATTAATTTTGTAACACAACTTCACGTTCCCCAYTATATATTTATGTGAACTAGTTTCTTTATCTGGAACTAAGGGACTGTTYACAAAGTGAACATGATCATAATGCAGATTTGTATCTAAATCACATTTGCCGACGCCGACTTTCTCGATTAACATAAAAAGAAATCTGTGAGAAAACTTACGTAGAATTATTCGGATTTGTTACGTATATTAATCCTATAAAATACATGATACGCCTTTTTTGGACCTTCGAGTTTCTATTAAACATAAGAATACCATTCGGTGTCATTGTATACATAGAAGTAAACACTTGGAAATATTTTTTCTACGCCACTGTCTCGAAACACTTTCGCCATAAAAAGAGATTCCGTGGCGTTTACGGTTGTTAACTTGGTACAGGTCATTAATGTAACTATTTACATAAGTACACAACGTTTTGATTGACTTATTGTCTGCTCAAATCTTTGTTACGACTATGCGAGTACCTTTTGATTGACTATGGTAGCTCTGCTGTAGATGAAAAATCTCATTAGGTATCATGTCTACATAACATTAACAATATACTTCCACCAATGCTTTTCTATTTCACAAAATCTTACAAGCATAAGAAGAATATTGTAAGTTTTAAGTAGGTAGTAGGCATTTATTCTATTTTCGGACGAATGGCGTCATTAGCTTTAAAACTTGTTTTGTGTAGGTACCAAGATCAAAGACCTTTTCGTAGAATTGTAGCATTTTATCGCAAAACCGACTCAAGATTTAGATATTTTGTACCCCAAGGTCTGGCAGTGAAACTAAAATTGGAAATTATTCCAATAATATACGTTACCGACATTTTCAGAGAATTTTGAGTTGATGGGCTGTTTCTCAATTCGAGCTGCTACGATTGTTGTGTGTTATTTAACGAAGATWTCATAGATCATATAACTGGAGCTGCTCATCTAAAACAATATTTTCTGATGCGTTGTTTTACTTACTATCATGAAAAGTCTGTTTTGAGATTGCCTACTTATACTATCAGTAATTTTAGGTCGTAAAATTAATTATGAGAAGTAACAATTTTGTTATTCCAATAGCAGTGAAAAAAGAAAGGTGAGCTGGTTTTAGTCTACGCTCACATTAAATTACTTTAGATCAAAATAGATCTTGTTCACTCAAAACCAAAGTTTAAACATAATTGAATCTCTTGTAACGGTGGCATTAAAATAGTTGGTTTGTCAAAATCATCGCCTTTCAAATCGAAAAAAAATGATTGAAAATTGTCATTTTTTTAATCAAAAGCGTCCTTTATAAAAATATATATACATACTAAAAATTACCATACTTGTAAAAGATATCATTCAAAATTGCAATCTACATTCTATTTAACGTGATGTTTAACTTTGCATATAATAGGCCGCCTAATCTGCTAACCGCAATGATAGCTATTTACATTTTTATTTTCACTTGAACCATCGTGATTCCATGTTAATGTTCCAAAGAAAAAGTACAAAAATCCTTGCCGAAAGTATTTTCAAAATTGCAGCCTCTGGGTGGCCAGATTTGTTATGTTATTTCATATTTTTTTTTACCTTTTTACGCATTATTTTAATATGTTGGTAAAGTTTACCCCAAAATATACCTTAATCCGATATTTAAGATACATTTACATTTTTATGAAGATCGAATAGCACAAACTCGAATTCCAGCCCACAATAATTAGTCCCAAAGAGATGCTGTCAATGCAGATTCAGGATTTCTTTTCAGTAATTTTAAATTTTAAATTATCCAGATTCGTAATTTGCTTGTATATTATGTATTTTTATAACTTCACTAAGCTGAATTTATATTTACTGAGAGTTCTTTAACGCATAAATTAATTTAAATTAAAAACAATTTTCTTATATTTACGAGAAAGTAATAATAATTCAATTATATTTAGAAAACGTTACTCATATGTAACTATTATGCATTTTTATATCTTGAGTGCTCAATTTTAATTTATTGAAATATTAAATGCAGAAATTAATTAAAATTCAAAATTACCTCCATACATTAATTAATAACTGTTTCTAATACAAATAAATAAAAAACTTAAACTTATGACTATTAACATAAGCGTCATTTTCTTCACTGGATTCGTCATCACGAATAATTAAATCAGGTTATTTATTTAATCGTGTCTGATTCACACACATCTGAATGACCTACACAGTATACAAACAGGGCAGGATCTGTTCTATTTTTTCTAGGTTTCAGGGATTTAAATGTAGACTTTAATTCGCCAACGATGAATAGGAGGCTGTAGAAAATATCATTTTCGCCGCTTTTAATTTCCGATCTATTATTATCTGACCCTCGATATATTTCGTGTAGGCATAGGACGTGACACTCATTCAATCTGCATAAATCAGCCAGTACATTCGGCCTGGCAGATCCACACATTATTTTATACAGATGTTGGTCAGACGTGGTCTTAAGGTTTTACGCTTCTTGTTTCCTATTCTTATTTCTTATTTGTTCTTGTATGGCTTGGTGGTAGCAGAATCAGCAGGACTACAAGTAGCTCTCCCAGGGTCGGGTCGCGACGTGGACACTTCTGCTGTGACCAATCTAGTTCTATACATATCATCGCGAATAACATGTTCTATGTTCCTAACTTCCTCCTTAATAAGTTTAATTGTGCCACTATTAAATTTCGGAGAGGCGTTATTCCTTTACTTCCTCATATCAACTAGAACCTATTAAAATAGCATCAGTGATAAGGGGGAAGACGAGCAACTTTAAATCCATGTTCCTTGGCTATCTTGTCGATTTTTTATTTTTTGCAAAGGTTTATGTTTTTAAAACTTCCAACAACTGTTTTTTTATCTTTCACAAAAAAAAGAAGTTACTTGCATACAAAAGCTCTCAATTTTCTTCTTTTATAGATCTAGCAAATGATAGCTTGCATTGTTCTTCACGATTACTATATTTTTTGGTACATTAGGAAACAATTTGTCTGAAAACCAGTATTCAAATATGTGTGCTGACATATTTTCGTGGTAAACCACTTTTGCTTCTTTTACATCCTTTGCATCAGAAAGCAGCAAAGCATCATTTAACTAACCAGACTTGCCCTGCGACAGTGATGCATCCGTAGAGGTTTTATTACTTCTGCCCGTCCATTTTTTTTTACGGTGTCCTGAGCCAGGTATCCTCTAGATACTTAATGGCKCATATTGGGACGTTTTGGAGAGTACCAGGAACACAGCTGTTTATTTGCTTATATATTTACGACTACCTAAATATTTCTTTTAAATTGGCTTATTATCTGCATCTCATTTTATTTTTTTATTTTTAGTTTGCCAGGTAAACTATTTTATAAAGTGTTGGTAGCCATCAGAGCTAACATCCAAGGAATATCAGCAAAATTAATGTCTGCGAAAACTTACAAATAACGAGTAAACCAATAAAAATAATTAATTGGTAGACGTAATTCAATAACTTTTCCTCGGCTTTGTTCAGTGGTTTGACCAACTTTAAACTTGCCGAAGACAATGATGGTTACGGTTTTACAATGGGGAGGCACTAAACTTATTAAATAATCAAAACTGTAAAAGATCGTAAATAGGTATGGTATATTTTTGGGTAAACTTTACTTAGACATAAATCACTAGTTTAGTTGGCTATTAAGATCTTTCTAACCTCGCAGCGCCGCGATGGCATCAAATATACGCGATAAAATGCTGCGACACCTCTAAAGATGCAAAGTGGATGTAGGCTTCGTTAGAGTAACCTTTTCGACTAATCATAAAATAGAGCAAGCATATTATTACCTAACCTGCCAACTCCAAGTACAGTATCTCTTCATTAGCACTGAAGTTTAGCAGTACCCATCCTACATATAGCAGTAAAAGTAATTACCACCTGTCGTTGCGCTACATAGGTTCAGATCACATATCGGTACATAAAATAAATTATGGTATGGCTCATACTTAGTCATGGATAGAAAGATTTGTTTAAATTGTTTTCCTGGAGAAAAAACAAGGTCAGCTATATGCGCTAGACACAGATCATATTCTACCTTCAATGCCACCTAACAAAAGAATTAATTTCTGTAAGAAACATTTTCGGTCGTGAGAAGTTTGAAATATGCATGTAGCTGGGCTTTTTGGGTATGCAAGCCAAGAGATTGACCTCTGTGGCGAAGGTCGCAACTCGTAGTTATCGGATTATACAGTAATTATTTTCCGTTTATGCGCGATTATATTACAATTCAGAGATGAGCTATCAGGAATTCAAGAAGATGGGAGATTGACAACTGGGGAAACAGAATACATCAAATTATGTATATAACAGTAATCTGCCTATGTCTACAGATAACTACTTTCCATAACACAATTTTCATTATGTAGAACACACCTGCCTACAATCTCCGTAAAAATTCATCTTCGCGGCATTAAGAACTCTTTTTGCATATATTGTGAAAGTAGGTATTGCTTAAGCTCCAGTTCTTCTCTCTTTAAAAAAAAAGATAATTCAAAATATTATTACTGGGAGAATGTAGTCATTTAGTAAACTAGTTAGGAATCTAGTTCGGAAATTTGTTATACAGAATACCTACAAAATGTGAAAAACTCGTTATACAAGGTATTAAAATAAGTATTTATTAATACACAGTTCTGCTACTCCATAATAATTGTCTATAGACCTATTCCTGTATTTTAAATGAAATACTTCGAAAACATTTTCTTCTGTCATCTTAAAGAATTAATTGTGTGCCAAACTAGGAAATATGTTGTTTATTTTTCCTTGACATACAGCGTTTAAAATTTTAGGAATTTGGGTTGGTTAATTACTTCAATATATGGACTTTGATTTACATACATATATATAAGTACGACTTACATTCTGAATATGTAAACATTTGATGTACGACAGGGTGTAGAACATAACTTAAKAAATTTCTCGACTTTATAGATAAAATKGCAAATAAAGTAATATAGCTAATTTTCATAGGCAATTTATTTCATTTKTGACTTTAGTATGGGTCATTCTTTAACTTGAAATTGAACAAATTCAGCTTCAACAAATGCGACACTGGAGCGTTTTCAGATTGAAACCATCATCATAACTTCAGAATGGATTAACTGATTTCAATTAAATAAACGTGATTACGTAMATAAGCGYCTCCCCAGTAAGATGTAACATGATCCCCTTGCTATCCACAATTTMCAAGTTCGTATTGACTGTGGCGCCATTTTGAAAATGAGGTAACTTTTTAGCCATTTCACCCGGATTTTATCAAAACGTTCTAAATGAATGCATTCAAAAGTTAAATGGAGGAACGGAGATTTTAGACTAGCACTGTGTATAATMCTGTAATAAATGAAATATTAWCGTTAAGTCAATTTTGATTAGCTATCTAAATGGAATATATTTAAGATATAACATAGTACAACAATTATTTAAGCAAATAGCTAAGGAATCATAAAAAGGTGGTAGCTTGGACCAGACGTTTAATGAATTAAGATTTTGCCCTCTTTCAGTTTTTAGAATTAGCATTACTTATAATTCGCTTCGTGGCATGTGTATAAACAAGCAGACCAGAAGTAATCGTGTTCTGCATTTATTTATATTGCTCCTTTCATTTATCAAGTGGCGGAAGTAGAAGAAAAAGTCGAGGAATAATTTTAGTTCAAATTACTTTTTTTTTCTTTGGAGTACAAACTTTACCATTATCTTGGGTTTAATTAACATCAAAGATAAACGGTCAATAACGGTACAATTTTTACCATTATCACATTATAACCACTTCAATAAAAATCTAAGAATTAATGTTAGTGTTTATGGTCTTTGTGGTTGTATGTTCTGGTGCTTCACTTGATACTTGTACGTATACAGATTTAAGAGTTTAAATATATGTTCTACAATTAGTAAAAAAAGGATTTTCGCCAATAATAATTAGTCATTATTCCATATGCAATGTGAAAGTGACAGCAAATACTCTTAGCGCGATCCCACCAGGGCAGATGTTATTTATTTCACTTCCTATCCAGTTAGAAAAACCAATAAATTGTAGTMGAAATAGTAACAGTTAAGACAACAGTATGCATTATGCTAATGTGCATTAATGCAGACAATACTCTTTCACTCGTCGAGTACTCGTTATGCCTGAATCAGATCTAATTATACGACTGCTTGCCTAGCCGCATGATTAAAACGGTAAAAAACAAATAATGCATCCTACCAACTACCCACTACAAACAAAAGCGCAATCTTGTTAAACCGGATCTATAATATTTCCCTAGTCCGTTATTATTAAGTATATCATGCACCTACTGCTCCAATATCACACTTCAAATTAAAAAATTAAGATACCGTTGGCGTATGAGCCCGACTACCGTCTTACGTTAGAAACCGAACATGGGCGGAGGCAGAAATTGTTGGATTAACCTGATTATTATAATCCCAGGAAAGTATTTTTTCCAAAATATTTATTTATTTAATAAATAAAATTGCTTTATTATAAAATGTATTTCTGTTTTCGTTTGAAATGAAACCATACCGATTGATGAAGAGTTTTGTTTTTTATTTCTTGTTCAAAGACAATAATGTTAATTAAAAAAACCTAATACCTATCCGTATGTGTAATAAAATTAATTTTTCGCCGGCGCGGCGTTTGAATATTTTTGCGCCTGCTTAGATTACAACGGTCGCCCGTCTTAAAAATCTCCTAAGCGTATAACCATCACACGAAAAAAAATTACGTGGTATAGTTAGGCAGCTAATCCAAAATATGTAAAAACTTTTTCAATTCAACCCTATTACCTCCAAAGAAACGTAAACCGTTTTCAACAGCACCTTTTTTTTTCGTTCGTTCTATATAGCATTTGCCAGCCATGCGTCGGCTTTTGCATAGGCCAAAAGTTAATTTTGTCCAGTGGCGTAGCTAGCATGGGTGGCATGTGGTGCGAAAATTGTGGTGATATACCAAAAACAAAAGATGTGAAAATCAATAAATAACGTTGAAAACTGATCCATATGTCATACCATGCTCTATGTGAATTTCTTGAATTTATTCTTGTTAAATAAGCCTCATCAAGTTTAATCCACGATATTTATTAACAAGTAAAGCGCTTTAGGCTCATAAGCCATCGTCAGTTACCAAATTTGAAAATAAAATATTATGACGTTGTCAAATTAATAAAATGAATCTAAAAATCTAAACAAGCAATCCTGAATAAAAATGGAAAACAACTTTCAAACCTGCAACATAAAAATTAACTTTCAAATAAAAAATTTTGGTCATTTAAAATTTTGTACTTCTCTAAAACTTTTTGATTATTTTTCACATAAATTGTAACTTTGTCTTTGTCCAAAGTGGAAGTATGTTTAAATGATAATAAATGATCCGCCAACGAAGAATTTGAAGTTACAATGTCTCTATCTTTATACTTATTAAATTGTTATAGATGTTTATTTCCTCTAACAAGAAATGATTTTCCCGTTTGTCTAATATAAACTCAATTATAGTCATTACATGCAAAGCTATATACACCTAAATGATTTAAAACTGAAATTTTATTTTTATTGTGGACAAAAAGGGAGCAGACACTGCCTACAGTAGAAAACGCAATATTTATGTCATTAGATGAAAATAATTTAGAAAGGTAAGGGGATCCCAAATTTTAACATTTTTATCACATGTGATGGTGTTAAAAGAAAAATTTAATGTCGTCAGGTATTTATAGCACAATTTTTCTGTTAAGTAATTTGGAAAACCGTTATTATGAAGAAAGAGGAGTTTTAAAAACTTCGTGAAAAAGAGAATGAGAGACGGCTAATTTATGGTATGAGGGTGCACAGAAGAATAAGGGATAATGTCGTCTGCTCGTCTGTACATACAAGTTGGTTTACTGAAAATTTCAAAAGAAAGGTTAGGAAAAGAATTAATAAATCTAAAAAGGAAATTTTATTGTTAACCTCTGTTTCATAACCAAAATATATAGAATTATATAACGAATTTATAAATGTTTGAAAATTATTTAAATTTTGTTGATTTCCAGGGGAAAGATATAAAACATCATCTACATAACGGTACCAAAAAATAACATGAGTTGAGAAGACAGTATTTTTTAATATTTCTAAAATATTCATGAAAATTCCCGCTAAAAGTGGACTAAGGGAAGAACTGAGCTAAACCTGACTTTTATATAAAATATTTATTATTGAAACAGAAAAAAATTTTGATCTAATGTAAATTTTGTTAATGATGCCAAATTATTTATATGTAATAATGATAAATTAAAATTTTGAAGTAGTAGGTTATTTAAAATATTTACAGTCATGTGAAGGAATCGATAGAAATAAATCGTTCACGCCAAAGAAAACAAGGAAAGAATCAGATGGTATTTTAAAAATTTTAAGTTTATCGGTCAAGTCTACTCTATTCTTAATAGGAAAAGAGTTGTCAAAATTTAAAACTTCACGTAGGATTAATTTATAATTTGGAGGTTTTATATAACAAACAACAGGTCTAATAGGACAATCACCTTTATGTATTTTAGGTACGACATTTTTATTAAACTACAAACGAGAGACGTATATCGAAGCAGAAAAATCTCTTCATTCTAGCTTTAACAGATGCAAGCTCGTTAATTAGGGTTAGATTGTCCTTTTTGGGACTGAAGCAGTGAAAAACGAGTTCTACCACTAAAAAGCCAGATCTAGCCCGAAACGGCGAAGGTGGCAGAGCTAACAACAGCAATAGAACTAACAACAACATTTTGGGGAATGCCCGGCTAACCAAKTCATAGAGTTGCGAAAATTAATTGAAATAATTGTATGAATACCTACGCTATCAACCCTGCGTACGTTAATAACGACAAATAATATATTCTGCAATTTTATTGAAAACTTGGCTACAGTGGCTTGAAATCAGTGATGTTGTAAAAGTTTTTATTTTTGTTTTCACTGTCGGGTTGACAACCGCCAAAGTCAAACCCACGATCTAGCAAATGATACGTAGATAGCAAAGAAGTGCTTTTGAAAATGGTTTTATTTTTTAGAGATGATAGGGTTGAATTAAAAAAGCTTTTACGACTTTGAGATTTTGAGATTACAACTAAGCGATTTGTGGGATGGTCCTCATAAGAAACAAAGGTAAAACATTCTTTTTGCGGAGTACCCTTCACTTTGAAAAATCATGATTGGGTACGGGTTGATTAAACTAACAATTATTTTAACTTCTACATAATTTAGTTTGAAACATTTCATGATAAAGCTATTTTTGCGATAAAAGTCACACCAACCGAAATATACCAGAAAAATTACATTTCCGCTACAACGTTACGAATAAATGTGGACAAGTACGCTTGAATCCATAGCAAAATAAAAAAGAAACAAACTAATATACACTATTGAACTATATAAATGATAAATTAAATAAATACCGATGCTTATATTACATTTCTTATATTTTCTTCTCCTCTCTCATATCAGATTATGAAGGTCTGTATACAATAGAAGTATGAAGATATTTATAATTATTAAATACTAGGTAAACCACCAGGTTGAATACTGAAACTTGAATCTGGTTATTTAATTTGTGTAATCTACAATATTATTTTTGTTTCAAATTCTGACATCCTTATCAACAATGATTTGACAACAAAGTGTAAGTTAAAATATTTCAGACAATTTGGTACCTGACTAACGTTAAAGTTTTTGATAGCAGGACACTGCCACGTAACTACAGCCATGATGTCGAAGCCGACACAAAGACAAAGCATACGGTTAACTGGAGCATGTCAAACACCACTTATCGCTACTGTTCGGTCTTGTATAGCAATTCAAAAAAAACACACGGTATACCGTTAAAGGATTACGTGGACGACAATTGCATCTCAATTTGCTTGTCCTAAATAGGAGTCACGATCTCTAGGCATGATGTGATTAAAGGATTATTTACGCGGAAAGATATTCTTAGACCTTATAACGAGGCGAAATTTAAATGTTATAATAGGTATCACAGCATAATCGTGATAACTGTTTAACAAGAACATTTGAAACAAAGGCGAAAAGTGTGTTGGCTTATATAAGTTTGGAATGTTTAATTCAAACCCCATTTGGACCAAGTGAATAACGGGGTAACTCGAGAAACGCTTAATTATAATATTTATGGGAACTACTTTAAATTAATAAGTTAATATATGTATTTAGGAATCAACACTTTTTGGTCGTATGCATATTTTCACACAATTAATGTTTTTAACGAATACTTCTACAAAAATTAAATTACCATAACAGTCTTATTACGCAACTTCCCAGTTCACTTTCTAACATATTCGAATGCGTTCTATACCTGTTTACAATTGAAATTTACCTTTCCTTACATTGACGGTATACCCGCACCACGAAATAATTGCATGTTCACTACAATTTTTGTCAGAAGTAACTAACTAGGTATAAGTTAAGCACCCAATTATCGCTCAAAGTATTTTCTGTTGTTTGCCACCATATCATAATATATATTTGTTTTACACATTATTATTACTCGGTACTCGGCACACAATTCACTTTTTAATTGAACTTGAAATAAATCCGTCTTCGTCCATTTTCTCTTACTATTTTTCGATCACTGAATTTTCTGCGTTCCACGCAGTTAGCGAGCTGCTTAAAAATAACTGGACGATTTTAATTGCATTGGTTTGATGTAGGTTTCATTCCAAATATTATAATTACTTTTTTATTGTTACATTTATTTAAATTTAAATAAATCTAAAACGATTGGTTTCACCGCTTCAGGTTTTAAGTGACTAAACTGATTTTTAGATAAACTAAATGTAAATAACTAAACATATTTGAAGGTTCTGTTGCATTTACAGTGAAACGACAGACAATTAAAGCATAACAATGATTTCAAATCTACTTCATTCAGCATATGAGTGTGAGAGTGTCCATACCATTTGTGCATAATGTTATATTTTATAACACGTAAGAAGATAATCCACCTTATGTATACTTGTTTTCAAAACGAAGAGGATAGTTGTTAGTTTGGATGATGCTACACAGTGTCGAACATGAAAATTTAAGGAAATTATTGTTCGCTGTCTTGAGGGAAACAACCTAAGGCAATGAAACATTTTGCAGTCAGTTACAAGTCTAAAGTCTATAGTTTTTTTCAATTTACTTCTGATTCACAGCTTGAAGAGCCTACATCCATATACATAAAGCCCAAATTGTGCAAAGTAATTTTGATTTGTCACCACAGTCAAGTACGTTGAAGTGTGTTGTGTTGTATTATTTTATTGTATTGTATTTAATTCTGATTTTTACACGGTATTCCTAATGTGTAAAAAATGGTCGTCAACCATTGAGATGGAATATGCCATCCTTCTACTCGTGTCTGATAACGATGTAATGAACCCTTAGTCAAAAGCAGAACTTTCGATTTATGCCTCAGTTATTATTTTATCCAGAGAACAATAAGAAAAGTTCTGCAGTAAAATGTGAATGCTTGTTTAATAAGTGAGTAATATAAAATATAATAATAAAAACTAAAATATTGAAAAAAGCAAATACGAATTATTTAAAATACTCGGCTAATGGAATCATTATAATGTATTAATTATTGCTACTATATATATACTATATAATAGCTTACTATACCCATTATTCTATCTTCTTAGAAAATGTTCACAAAAAATGTTGTAATTGAAAAGCTATTTAGGCGGATACAGTACTAATCATTATCAACTTAAATACGTTATAATTACCTTTTTTGTACTTGGTATTTTCTCAACAGAAATTTTTAACCACCATACGACAAGCCTACCGCAATGGTGGAGGTAGAAATCTTTTCACCAGTTTGGTTAATAAACTATAATTTGTGCTAAAAATGTACAAAAAGCGTTTTTATTTAAAACGTTTAGATCGACTTCCATTACATAAATAAAGTACAGCTTGTCAACATGAACTGTGAGTCATCCTGAACGCATAATTTGATGTATAAGTTAAAGCTTTACTTTAGTGTCGTATTTGATTTTATAGAAATATACTATTTTTCGAACGAATACATAGGTATATTGAAATACATTAATTTATTGTTTACCCTACAACGATGCAATATAATTACCTAAGACCGATGATATGCAAACCGGAATTGATGAATTTCTCATTTAGACGTGGATATTTTCTTCTTGCACTGGAAAATTATTTCTTACTGCATACTACAATGGCATTCTAAATAAATTAATGCAGCACCACAATGCTAAACATGAAATGTCCTACCTAACGATCCACGCAATGTATATCTATATGATTATATTTCCTCTGGAATGTATTATGCATGCATGAAAAATAAATTATAAAAATGTAAATTATGAACAATACTGCTTGCAAGCTGATTTAAATATTTTTTATTCGTCTCCAATCAATTGCATTCAAACTGTAAATAAAGGATGATTGTTCTTTCCAGTACCAATATGGGTACCGTTACTGTGATCAGCGAATATGTTGTATTATATCAATAGTGAGAAATGCAACCTGGGAGTGACACGGAACATTAGCCACATTTGCATACGCGCATATAAGTATAACAGATTAAGAAATTACCAACAAGAAATATTGTAGCGACACCATTAACCTGCTTGGGCTGGTATAATAGTCGTGTGCCTTTCAAGGTGAACTGTTATTGTTTCATATAAATGGATAGAGCGACCTTAATATTAAATGGTCAAGTTTAGAATTAAAACACCAAAGACTAAATCCTACTGCAGCAGTTGTTCAACACACTTGTTATATTTTCTTACCATTCCTTTTTTTTTTCAGAAATACGATGTGGTCATCCGGCAGTACCAGTGAATGCTAGGGTGACCTTGAGTTCTTCCACCTTAGCACCAGGTACAACTGCTACCTACATTTGCGATGAAGGTTATGAGACCTTTGGTGATACCCAGATCTCTTGCTCTCCTACTGGACAATGGATAGGGGAGCTGCCGTTCTGCGGAACAAATATTGCGTTCAGGTAAAACACAATAATATTAAAATACAAAACAGAAAGTGTTTCATTTACAGGTCGACGCCTAATAAATTAATTGCAGTTACATTAATATTATATCACTATTGTACCTAAGCCTTTATATATTAGTATGAACATTACGTGGAATTGTGTTTTGTAAAATTTCTTAAAAGTAGTTGAACATATTAAAACTGAAGAGTTTTTAGATATGTTTATGTGTGGTATCAAGTTCCCTAGAAAATTTTTAAGTATGAGCAATGAAACACATAGTTCAATATTTTTACAACCTCACCCGAAAACTAAGTTACAATTTCCTCACAACGATATTATGTTTGGGTTGCATTACCTTACTATTATTTATACAACTCTACATTTAGTTTTCCTGCAATAGATACTACACTGTTCACGTAAACATGGAACACTATGTGTAACTGATAAGTAGCCACTTCTTCCTCGATTGTATAAAGATTATCATTATATATTTTCAAAAACATTGTTGAATACATTTTATACAAGCCCTACTCAACTGTTCACGATCTGCTAATAGGTACAGCCGTGGAGAGTCGTTTATGCAAGACAATTTATTTCCTGGTAACATAACTATTGAACAATATTGCTGTCTCGTAATAGCACCATCCTGTATTGAAGAACTACCTAGTTTTGCCATGAATCCAGAAAAGTTTGTTGCGAATCTAGAAAACTGTCCTTCCTAGATCGTTTCATTTTCAGAGTTTACGATGGGACATACCTTGAATTTCAGATAACTTGCAAGTAAAGGTTTTCTGTGTTAAATTAAACCGTTCTTCTTCCAAGCTAAACACAATTTTTCGCTAATAACGTCAGATGAAAGTATTAGAAACATCTTTTTGGTTTGAAGGCTTCCGTGGTTGTTGTCGATGACATGTTGTTTTCCGGGCTGGTTCCCACGTTGGTTATTAGACCTTGACGTTTCGACACTCATGTCGGTGTCTTCCTCAGAAGTAGCTCTGAAACAGTTTCAGAGCTACTTCTGAGGAAGACACCGACATGAGTGTCGAAACGTCAAGGTCTAATAACCAACGTGGGAACCAGCCCGGAAAACAACATTTTATTAGAAACATCATGTGCGAATAAATAAAGACTTGCTCAAAATCTGTTGTATAGCGATGTGATACGACCGATACGAATTTTCCGAGCACAAAATGTTTTATTTTTACTGTATACCAAAATTTTTCTTATTGGCGCGATATTTATGGGGAATAATGTTTCCAAGGTACTTGATAAAATAGTTTGTATATACCTATTTATGCAGGATTTCTATAATGATTCATACAAGGGCGGATCCAGCTTTCAGATCAGGGGGTCAGGGGGTCACCTAGTCAGGACGGGCGACAATTTATTAAAAACATCTAATTGAAAAAGAAATAGTATTTTATTGTTATAAGTTGAAATAATTTTAATCAAATAGCAAAATTAATTTTTCGTTTTTTATCTTCTCGAGAAACGAATTGTAACTTCAATCCACTTCAGTCGCTATGTTTCTCTGAATACGCAGTCCAGTTCAAAAACTCAGGAATTCATTGAATGCACAAATGAAATTATCACGTGTTGTTTTTATCTCATTAAAGAAATTAATTCGTTGAGTAATGGTGAAAACAATCAATGATAATAAAATTAAATCGTCACAGGTAAGATACTAAGGGTTGACATCCAATCAAATTGCGACGTTTTTTTTTATTGAAAACAGTTAATAGTGCCTGCTCTTCGTGCATGTATGCGCTCGCCATTATAGAAAGTAATTATTTTATAAAATATATCAATTACATTAGATAAATTATTAGTGGTCGAACTATACCCAGCGCAAGCCCAGGGGGGGGGTCATGACCCCCCATGACCCCCCCCCCTGGATCCGCTCTTGGATTCATACATCCAGGGCGTTTATGAAAATTATCGATTAAATCAATTTACCGCCTCTCAGGAGATATTGCCTTGACGTGTACTTGTCATCTGTCGATTGCCGAATTATTTGATATATTTTAATATGAGAAAACGTGTGGGAGTGTGTATTTTTGACATATTCTGTAGTATTTTGTGAAATAATCAATTTAAGGTTGCAGAAAGCTCACATTTCGGGGTGTGGGGTGATACGGTTTCGTATAACTTTTAGGTTATGTATCGTATCTGTGAGGTTGTGGCTACAGTAAGCCTGTTAAATAATTTTACTATGATGGACTGAAAGATGTTTTTAGCCTGCCGCAATGGTAAAATTCACAAACCAAGTTGTAGTAGTGTTAGCTGCACTGCACAAAGCTTCCACAGCCATCAATTTCGTGACTGTAACTTGATCTGCAACCTTCAGTACTACCGCTGTGCTTGTTGTAGCTTGGCAGCAGTTACGAAAAGGCGGCACGAAAATTCAGAAATAAACGACGCCCGCGTTGTATGAATCATTTATATTTAACAATCTTCTTCTTCATAAATTTTGACCTGCGTCATTTTAGGATTTTTAATTAATTTATTACTATTTGTCGCAGAAAACCTGCCAATCAATCAACTGCAGTTAGAGGTGGCGGGGCAGGAAACGCTAATGATGGCGAAAAAAGCACTGAACATGACGGAAGAAGATGTTCCGAGACACAAAAAGAAGCAAGCCCTTGGTGGCAGGTAGATTTACTGAAACCGTACGCCGTTAAAGTGGTTAGGGTTACGACGAGGGGGTGCTGTGGACATCAACCCTTACAGGATTTGGAAATTCGAGTAGGAAATAGCAGTTCCGATTTGCAAAGAAATCCGTTATGTGCATGGTTTCCAGGAACTATAGGTAAGTTTTGCAAAGTACATACACAAACTTTAACAGAGAATTTTAATTTATCTATAGCAGTCTGAAAAATTAACTGCCTTCCAGATACCGACTACTTGTTTTCAAACCTGTCAAAAGGTTGCTTGATGTAAATTATTTCTGACTAGCTGGTGTAGACTCGCTTCGCTCGGTCAATTAGAATATGTAAGACTGTTGAACCTTCTATGCAATTGTTGACGACTTCATAAAGCTGTATATTATGTATACATCGCGGTAACCTTAAAATGACCTTTCAACGTCTCAACCGCGAGATGGTTTGGACAATGTGCCACTCTTGGGAGTTATTTCGTCTTTTATCAAATGTCCTAGAATGTTCTATGGCCTTTTTGAAACATCGATTTTCGACATTTTCACCGCGAGGCGGTTACAACAATGTGCCACACCTGGGAATTATTTCGTCTTTTATTGAATGTTATATAAAATGTTCTTCTATGACCTTCTCGAAACGTCGATTTTCGCCATCTCCGCCGCTAGACGGCTACAACAATGTGCCACACCTGGGAATTCTTTCGTCTTTTATTGAATATTCTAGAATGTTTTGTGACCTGCTCGAAACGTCGATTTTTGACATCTCCACCGTGAGACAGCTTCTACAATGGGTGTTCTTTGGTCTTCCAATGAATGTTCGTTCTCGATACGTCGATTTTCGACAACTTCGACAATATACCACACTCACAGTTTCTTTAGTCTGCTGATGAATTTTCCACAACCTTCTATGACCTTCTAGAAACGTCGATTTTTCCATTGGTTCTGTAATCTTCGATCAAAATTTCTAAATCGTTCTCCGACCTAATAGAACCATCTTTAAGTTCTAGCAAACTGCCCCACATGATGATTTCCTCGTCTTCTATTGAATATTCCAGAATAATCTACAACATTCTCGAAAAGTCAAACATTCTACTTCCCCCTGCTATGAATTTTACTGAATTTTCTATGAACTTCTCGAAACGTCGATTTTCGATTTCTTCATGGCAAGACAGTTTCGGCAATTGCAACACTTGGGAGTTCTTTATTGCAAGTTTTCATCCAGATAGCAGTCCAATGCTCACATCCACCTCAACCATACTGCTTCATTCTAAAAGGGAAAATGTAGGCTATACACACCTAAAACCACGAATCTGTGGATTTAACGGTTGCAAAGAAAAACAGAATAATACGCCTGCGCGTTTATTTGTATATAGGGTCTATAATATTGTCTAAAAGCTCATATGCAAGCTCCAGCTTAAACATATTAGATACAGCTAATACGGCCTCGTATTAGCATTTTATACAATAAAGATTTTTATCGGTGCAAATTCGTATTAGCTGTGTATAAAGTTTAACAATGTGCATCACAGTTGTTAACTACATACATTTTAGGCAAAATAGTAATTACTCGACACCTACAGTGCGTGTTTAACTGTTTGAAACTGATCAAAAGGTGCAGATAGAAAGCGCATAACGTCATTACAAACAAGCGATACCTGTTTTCTTCAAAATCCAAGATCGCCCTACTGTTACTTATCGAAAATTTTAAATAATAGCAAGAAGAGTCATGTTATATTTTGTTTGTAAGCCACTTTTATTTGTATTGTCTACATTACTGCGTTTGGTAAACTAAAATCGGATAAGTTATGAGGCTTCTAACATGAAAACGCTTCAGAGCTAGAGTGCTTATCATCAGCGTAAAACCGCGGTAATACGAAATATATAGAAAATAATCCAGTAGAAGTCTTAACGTGCTCCATGGTAACAAGTTCTTAAAGCCAGAGAGGGTAGGGATTTCAGCATCAAGTCTTATTGCAAGAATATTTTCTACGGACCCACGCTCCTTTTTTGTCATCAATGGAATAGTATGAAGAACAATTATTCAGTTTGCGAAAGTATTTTTTTTATTATTGATGTTATTGTAATAATTTCAGATTTCTCTAACAAATTTACAGAACTTCCAGTCAGACATTGTTGCATGTATCTCATAACAGCTAATGATAAGAGTGTAGAGAAATTTTCAATGAAAACAATCACAATATCAATTCAATAATATGCAAATTCCGTATTTAACATTTTCCAGTTCTGGAATGTGTTGCAGACACAACTAATAATTCAATTTTCATAGCGTGTGAATTCATTGTCTTTTTCTTTATAGACGAAGGCGTCACAAAAACTTTCACCTGCGCCAGACCTTTAATTGGACAATACGTATTTCTACAGCTTGTGGGAGTAGAAGGGTCGTTATCCCTGTGTGAAGTAGAAGTTTTTACCACTGATGGTAAGTATGGTATATGCTAATAAAATTTTGTTTTAGTGTGAATTATTAGACCAAACTATGTTCTTTAAAATACGACCTTTTGTCTTCTCTTTGAATATAAATAAAAAAATTGTGTAAAATAGTAAAGACAATATTTGTTTCGAGTTAATAAATTAAAAAAACAATGGGTGATAATGACATTACCTCAGTTCAAAATTTGTCAAGTGTCATTCAAGATGTCTTACATAAAAAACGCAGCTTCCATCGTAAAAAACACAGCTATAGTGGTCAACATTCTGAAGAAAGAAGGAATTGCGAACACCAGCGACATTAAACGTCAAATCTACAAAAAATTAGCAGGCAGCTATTTCGACATTGTTCCCGATCTGCCAAAAGTGCTCAACGTGAGTCTTAAACTTGGGCTTCTAAAACGCAGAGGCAATTACTACCTGGTGAAAAAAGAACCCCAAAACTGGATAAATATAGCTAAAAACGCTGAGAAGTTGGCCGGAAGAATGTAGTTCTCTTGCAACATCGTTAGTGTCGGAATAAGTGGATATATATGATATTAAGTTAGATTTATGATACTTTGTTTAGCAAGCTGTTTTATGCGCGAGCTCTTACAGTATCTAATGACAATCTCTTTTGCATAACGCGATCAAGACAATGCGATATACAGTATTTACAGATAGCTGAAGGTCGCATACTAAACAGCTTCATCCTGAAATCCGCTTAATTGCAGTACAATACCATGGCTTTAGAATACAGTTAATAAAAACATGTAAATATAAATATGACTGATTAAAAAAAATAAGCGTACCTATCTGGATCGTTTAATATGCGAACGGAAAGCACTTGTTAACAACAATGTACTATAGTTATTTCTGTAATTAATTGACTTTAAAAAATTCTACTCAAATTCTAAATGCTTGCTTGTTTGTTTGACGTAAAGTGTACTAATACTGTCTTCAGCTAATTTTTGCTTACTATGTGGCGGTGTGAAGTTAATTGTTTTCGGGGTTGATAATATCAGGTGCAGAAGTGTGCAAATAAACGGGAAGGCAGAAATGATCCTTTTAAACAAAAACAAAATTTTTGAATTATGTGGTGTTGAAATATTGAAAGACAAAAGGCAAAATTAATTAAGGAAAACTGAAACATCACAGGAAATTTTTTATTTATGTTTATTTGCCACGTCTAAAGCCAAGAATTTGAACCTTGTGCTATGTAAGAAAGTTCCTTCGATTTAGAAGTGTAATCTTATTAAAAATACATAATTTTTGCAGGCATAAGTAGTTGCAAAACCACTAAATTTTACACTAATAAATTCGCTGGGTCGGGCAGCCACTTATACTTTTTACTGTATGAATGCTAGCGTGCTGGATTAATTTACAAATGTATTTATAAATTCTTAGGAATACAAGCTAACGCAAGACTATTCTAATTTTATTATACTAAGAAATTGTCTCCATTCATTTTCGTTGAATCCTTACTTACGAAAAGGCATAACATCAGTAATTAAAAGAATATTCAAAGTTTAAAAAAATAACTCCATATTTTTTCTTGACTGACATTTATTGACAACTATTAGTAAACAGATGAAGCTACAAAGAAGATAAATATTCCCGTTTATACATACACAGAAGTAAAGAAAATCAAATTATTGCCTACAGAACATTGTAATAAGCTACTATATCTTAAGATGAATAGGTAACCTGTCAGAGTACAGTGGCATTTACATTAATCACTACACTACCAGTCGATGTATGCATGCATGCATACATGTAATGCAAGTCAAATGGTGCGCTGCCAACGGATCTATTGACTAATAGTTTCCTACATTCGTAAATCTAAATTCAATTAATATTTCACAAAATTTATATTATAAATATTTCCCACGGCTTTATTTTTTTTAATAAATTGGAGATATATATTGTTAAAGAGTACCAGCGTTTTATATAGAATATATTATTTAAAAAATCCGTGGTGGAAACATGAAATATCTGTATATATTGGTACTGTTCGTGTTATAACCAAGTAATTTCGTTAAAGCTTATGTTTGCGTCAAACATAAGGTTAGGTTAGGTTCTGATTTGAAGATACATTGTTAAAAAGTATAATACAGGAAACGTCAAGCTTCACAGAAAAAAATTGTGTTAGGCTGTTATTATCTTTTAAGCGTTTAATAAGTATTAAACTATAAGTTTGATTTAAATTTCCGTCTAAAAATAAATTCCTGTTATCTTAAACTCAATCATAACCATAGAAGCTTATTGAGCAATATATGATATTAGTTTTTTGTGTTACCAATCAGTAATTAAAAAAAAGATATTGTAGAAATCTAATCTAATCTACAAAGATTGTCATTCTCTGCTATTTGTCTCGTCATTAATAACCGTTCCATTTTATAAAATGATAATTTTTTTTGCGGAAGACGAGATTTTTCTCTTAAAAGCACAGACGTTAATTTTGTAACAGACTTGACTTTATATATTAATTAATAAAAATTCCTATGTCTACTTTAATATTATACACACATGGAATGTAATGTCGTAGGCATATTGCAAAAGTAGGCGTTTTATGAAATTCCTAGGCTCTTCGAAAATGACTGGGCTAAATGTAAAATGAAGCAATAAGCAGCATGATTTGACGTTGTGCCTGATACATTTAGGCGTTTTGCCATACGTCTAGGCGTTTTACAAAACGCTTATGCGTGTTTCGGCATATTTTAAAACAATGCTATTCTCCGTTGCCGAAAGATTCTATTAAAGATATGATTACAGAAGAAGATTTAGAAAAAGTAATTGGCGCACCACATAATGCTATAGACACAAACGTCATTCCACCAGAGAATGAAGAACTCGATGTACCTGATTTTACTGAAATTAATGACGTACCGCTTTCAACTGTGACTATGTTTACCCCAGAAAATGTTGACAGCCAAGTATTAAATCTTCAAGAAGTTCTCATCCTTACGTTTTGCATGTTTTTGAGACATAGATAGTTTATATTCTGTTTTATACTTACGTGTTTATATCGTATGTTTAAATGGAAACTTATGTAAACGGCTTCCTAAATTTTTGATCGCGTTTTTAAGAATAAAATTTTGCGTTTGTTTAGGAAAATATTTTCTCTTTTTACATATAAGTACCTGTGTATGTATTTTTATTGTGTTTAAATATAGGTAGGTACCTAAACAGATACCCAAATTTTTCATTATCAGAATGACGCCATTTTTTTGGAAACGTCTATTTCCTGTTTTGCATTCACATAATGTATTTTCGTGTGTTGAAATAAATACGTCAACAGATAAATTTTCGATAAATTGTCAGAATTATGTTTGCGCTTGTTTTATAAAACGCCTGATTAAAGTCGGCTCATTGTAAAACAGTGCTTGAGAGTAGCATTGTTTTAAAATACGCCGAAATTCGCATACGCTTTTTGAAAACGCCTGGGCGTATGAGAAAACGCTTAAATGTATCAGGCGCAACGTCAAATCATGCTGCTTATTGCTTCATTTTACATTTAGTCAATTTCGAAAAGTCTAGGCGTTTCATGAAACGCCTGCTTTTGCAATATGCCTAGGACATATATACCCGCTATGGCATAACAGTACTAAGAGATAGGGGGACTGACGAATGATAGGGTACCTATTAAGAAACTTGCAATCACTAAAACTTTTAAACTTTTTTGTATACAAAGGCTACAAAACCGTTTCGGATCAAAATATAAAGATTGAGATAGGAATTTACTGAAGGGCTAAAAAGCTTGCCTTATAGACTATAAAACACTCTTTATCATTAGTTATATCGCCAGTGTGCTATTACATACACCTGCTGGTGTTTTGTGGTATAATGTATTTATTGAATACGTATTTATAGTTCGGAATTTTCAAAAACTATAGATTTAAGTTTAATAGGACAAGAATAAATGCGTACTTTTTGTGCATACCCAGGAATTATCATGTTTTCAACAGGCCCTATAAACAAAAGTGATCATTAACACAAAGCACAACTTTGATTTTCAATACGATTAAAATTATCGAATAAATCACACTTCTTCTCAAATGCAGGGCACATAATATTTCGAAAATAAACACTTCAACTGTTGCACCACATACCATCGATAATGCTGGTTTCATGGTACAGCAGTTTGTCCTGTTGCAACATGGACTCAGCCTTTCATATGAAAGTAAATTCTGTTCTCCTTTAGAATGTTCAAAATGCTGCCTTTTTTTTATTAAAAACCTTGTTTGGATCATGTGCAGTTATTATAATCCACAAATTTCTAATCGCCAGGTACTGACATCGATGTTTTTTTTTAATTTTTACTGACAGCACGGTATTTGACAGCTTGCTTTTTGCCCGTACCTTCTTGCAGATATTTTTCCCGAAAATAATAATTGATCGTGTAAAATATCTTTGTTTAAAAGATATCTTTGCGTTTTCCTAATTTACAAGAGCAATCTTTATTTTTTAGATAAGTAGTAAGCTGTGCAATTACGTCCATTAATTAGTTGTTTGCATGGGAAAACTATAAGTGCTTGTAAGACGAACATTTCTTATGAAAGCACCACTGAATTATCATCCATTTAACTCGTTATTTGCACTAGATTACGTTTTGTCGTTCTCCGTTTGAATCAAACACAGAGTGAATAAGGACTAGTTTATTTTAACGTATTTACTAGGCGTATAGCTTTTTATGCAGTGTAAATAGAGGTATTGCCTTTGCATTCACCATTTGATAAAAAAATTACAGGAATGGATAAAGTGTAGATTTCTTACGAATCTTATATCTATACAAATTTTAGATGGAAACTTAAAAATTGTTGTTGAACTACCTAACATTGTTAAAAATATTGGTTATATGAGTATTAAAAACAATTAACAAAATTAACAGACGGAACAGTTTCGTTTTTCTAAAAAAACTCGTCGCTGCAGTTTAGGTCTAGTGCGGCCATGCACACCAGGGTACAGAACTAGTTTTGCTTATAGGTATAGCAAAGCTAATAGTGAGATTGTTAATCTGAGTCCATTAGCTATGTCAGCATCTCAGATTTTTGTGATAGATGGCATTGTCACCTAAAATTTTCATTCAAACGTTTGTTATAACGTGATTATCTACGATAACTATACTTCATTTTGTTACGTTGAAATATAGGCGATACATATACGCAACTTGTAAATAAATGATTATAGTAATTTCTATGGACATGGCTTGTTTGAGATGAAACAAAATAAATGTATCTGATTCCTCTTTTCATGCCAATCCAGCGATATGTCACACGATTACTATGTCACTGCGTAAACGAAATTACTTCCAACTCCAACAACTTCTCAAACAATTGAACATCAGGATTTCAAGATTTTGGTTTATCGCTATTTGTATAAATCGACATGGTTTTAAATGAAGGCAAATATGTCACACTTTTAGTAAGTGCCAACGTTACAAATATGCGAAGCTGCACAACTTTTATTTCGTTTAAAGACTGCTGCACATTGCGGGTTACTTTGCAAGTACTTTTTACTTGCCATTGCCTACTCATATTTTCATATCGAATACTACCTACTTATTATTGTTCCAAGTACTTTCCAAGCAAAGCTGACTTCATTGGTCGCATTAAGATATCGATTTACCAGTACGGAACAACAAGTAGGTATTTAAAATAAGAAAACTGTACCTAGTCAGAATTTTAAGTTATGACCACTATTTCGCCAATTAACGGTTGTAATAATACAAAAAGATATATGTTTCGACATATGGTTAATTGCTGCAAATGCAGCAGGCAGAAATCACCAAATTCGGTTTCCTACACGAAATGAGCAATAATACTGAGGATATTTAAAACGAAGGTTTCGTAAAAATATATTATTTTCTAGTCAACCTTACATTTCTAGAGTAATCCTCATTTTCCGTAAGAATCACAGTATCTATTTCATCTTGATATCGACAAATATAGATTGGCAGCTGCAATTGTTCGAAAACTATTTCGAAACCGACAGAAATGCAACCCAGCGCGATTCCATTCGAACGCGCACCGCTCTTTCAGATTCCATTTCACAACGTTGAAAATAACCTTTAGGGGAAACAGAGAGCGGTKGAATGATCTGAAACACCACTCCCCCSCACTAATACAGCAAAATAACAACCCGGGGTCAACGTAACAACGTTCCAACAGTCATTTAGATTTGCATTTTGCTGCCTACTAATTTGAAATCCACGCGACTGCCCTGTTTGTCCGTCGATTGAGATCATTTCACCGCAATAATACGTTGTTATGGCACTGCAAAAATTAGACTCGTGAGCAATTCAGTGTATTGCCAAAGGTTGTTTAGGCATTCGAAAGCGATGGAAGAGCAAAAACGCAAGAAGGAAATGTTAGGTAACTTGCAGCACTTGAGCAAGACGTAGGAGTTCAATCACTTGTCAGCTTATAGTATTTGAATTTGGACTACTGAAGATTTCTCTTAGCCAATGAATTATTAAATAAGGTTATTGCGAAGTTAAAAGTTCGGGTGCAGGTATCGGCAGAAAAAGAAAATATTATTTGTTTGCAAAGAATGTGGTTGCATTTATTGTCATAAAGTAATTCAAAAATGACGGTGTTTGGTATTTTTAAAAGTTTGGGTTAAAATGGTGTTTAATTTTGTACATATAGGTAAATATTCAAAAATGAGTTTTTAATATCCATTAAACCCATTGAATACTATCTATAGTATCCATTCACTTTATACCATATACAGCGTGATCTGTAACAGTTCCTCACAATATAGTTAGGCGTTTTTAATCACAGTTAAAAAAACTACCACTTACTTGTTTCTAGAAGAAAAAAGCAGATCTCATGCAGAACTATACTAGTAATCGACTGGAAGCTGTTAAGGAAATTTTGTTTTTGTTACTGAAGATAATATATGTAGAGTTTTCAATATCAAGAACAGCGCTTTGTCAAACGGAGAGTAATAACCAGCTGACATGCTAATAGAAAGTACAGTCAACCATATAGTCTTGACATTTAACCATAAAACGCTACACAATTCAAATGCGCATTGAATTCCTTTGAATCACGATCAGTAAATTTACGTGGGTTTCTTCCAATTTACGGTGTCCACGACCATTGTGGAGAGTCCACAATTGGTCGTCTAATAACCAAATTCGGAGCTACCACACCAGTGATAGATCATACAACGCCAGTATAGGTCCCAGAATTTTTGCTACCGACATAAACACGAATTATTTTACCTCACCCTAGCTTAGTTCTTCCCTTGTGCTTCATTGTGATTCATACAAATCCAGTCACATCTATTGTTTTCAAACTGTGACCGCCACCAATTTCCAAATTTAACATCTCTGTTAGCACCAGCCTTTAGTGCTTTATGGTTATTAGGTCTAGCCACAGACGTGAAGCACAAGTGTCAATCTTTCTACCAATATTTAGTGCTTCGATTGTGCTTCATGTGTTAAATTAACCATATGAACCCTTTTTGATAAAATACACAGTTTCATATTTGGAAGTTGACCACAAAATTAAAACACAATTGCCTACTTATCTTTAGTGCTTCGATTATGCTTCATTTTAATTTCATTGGCCACACGACCCACTTGTAACATATAATAAACTTTTGCATTTGGAGTCTAGCCACCAAATTAAAGCACAATTGTCTAACCTTTTTGTTTAAATTATGTTGCATTGTGTTTCATGTGATAATTTAGTGGTAAAATATACGTTATTATGGGAGTCACTTTCATAAAATTTTCAGAATTGGTTTACTTGCTTGCATTTTAAAATAAAACTGAGTGTATAACCGATGTTCATAAAATTAACGTAAGGAGAGAACGTGAATTTATAGTATACTTCATCATTATTCTGTATTATTTCAAAAGGAGTACCTACTCCTTTCTCCTTTAATATCCACTACAAAATAAGAAATTGAATTTAAGATTATTAATTAATTGCATTTTTGTATAGCTGTGCAGTTAAGTGAAACGGATAATCAGCAATCCACCAGTACAGTACAATGTACTATTATATCTGCTATCATACTCATTCTCCATCGAAATTAATGTTATTTTTTAGGTTTACCTTTTCTTCTGGATGTTAGCGGTCCAGTTTAAGTGATATATCATTTTGAGCATCTCTGCGATATAATCTTATATTTATGAAATAACATGCCGACTGACTGACTGACAGACAGATTGATTCGCATTATCGCCTAATCATAGCCTAAACACAGGGTTTTTTGATATTCTACTCCTAAGGGGTGAAATAGGGGATAAAAGTCCGTCATTTTTGAAGCTAAATACATGTTCTAGCGTGTTTGAAAATTCCACCTTTAGAGGGGTGAAAGAGGGGATAAAAGTTTGTATGGGAGTGCTGTCATCTTTGAAGTTATTATTTACGATTTGGATTAGAAAAAAATATACAAGCGTTATCTTTTTTTAATTCTACCCTTAAGCGGCTGTAATTGAGGTGAAAGTTTGAATGGGAGTTGCCCTTTCTGAAGCTAATTATTGAAGTTAAAAGCATGAAACTTTATTATTTGGGTTTTTGATTACAAGAAGGATTTTTAAAAATTCTACACTTAAGAGGGTGAAATATAGGATGAAAGTTTGTATGAAAATCCGTCATTTTTGAAGTTAGAAGACTTTAGGCTTTTGATTAGAAATTAACTAATACGTGCTGCAGCGTATTTTTTAAGGGGTGGAATATGGGGTAACGGTTTGTGTGAGAGTTCTGTCATTTTGGAAGTTGAACACATGAAACGTTATTGTTTAGGCTTTGAATTAAAAAACAATAAACACCTGTTCCATCATTTTTGAAAATTCCACCCTTAAGGGGGTGAAGTGAGGGATGAAAGTCTACACAGAACTCCTGTCATTTTTATATTAATTGAAGTTAAAGGCATGAATCGCTATTGTTTGTGCTTTTGATTAGAAAGCAGTACGTACGCGTTTCAGCGGTTTTTTTCGAAGTAATTAGTATGAATTTACAACTAGGCTATTATTTATAAATTAATTTACCCCTTTTAACTGCTTTGGAAATTCCACTCCTAAAGGTATGAAAATGGGGATAAAAATTCGTATGTAATTTCCGTTATTTTCAAAGTAATAATAATAAGTAAACATGAAAAAAATATTCAGATCTTTGGTGAGAAAGTAACACATATGTACACATGATATGTATTGTTCACTTTTTTTTTGAAATGCCAACCCTTATGTGATGAAAAGAGGATGAGTATGGGCTTCTCATCGTGTTCAAAATACCTAATATTTAAATATTTAAGCTTTTAGTTAAAAGTTGAAATATGCACAACATCTGGTTAGAAATTATACCTCGATTTGATATCTAGCATTTGTTTGACGGGCAACAGCTAGTATTTAATATAATTGGAAATTACCTCAATCACATGGTATTGTTTATTTTAATACTAAATCAAATATATTCTTGATTTCAGAGTTTTCCGTTGATCGTTGCGCTCCTAGAAACGCTCCTGAGGACGCACAACTCGCTGCCTTCGCCCGGACATGCTATGAATTCGGCGTAGGACGCGGTGGTTCCTTCGCAGAGGCCAGATCCTATTGTCAGAGTCACTCAGGGGACCTCGTGCATGCAATGTCACCTGGAGCGACAGCTTTTCTCTACGCCGAACTGGAAAGGCGCAAGGCCAGCTTGAAGACGCAACTGGTGTGGATCGGTGTTCAAAAAGAGCCTGGTTTGACGGCGAGAACTTGGAAATGGGTGAACGGTAAGATGTTTTTATGGGTATTAGCTTAAAATTCATAAGTTTACTCGGTCCTTAAAATATTACAACTAATCTTCTACAGAACTGTCCTATACAAAACAAGTATATGTTTCGAGACAAAAACATGCTTTAGAAGCATAGAATCTGTTCCTCAAGAATGGCTTCTCCACTAATTCAAGCTTCTCTTAGACAAGCTTCATGTCATGTACATTGAAGCTGAATTTGATTTTCTTACGTAGAGTAATTCATCCGTTGCTGCCAATGACTTTCGCTATATATACTGATACTGGAAGGCTTTATAGACTTTATCGTGAATCATTCATACATTTTTATTGTAGAGCTGTTTGGTCCGTCGAAGTCTGCTTCGTTATCATCAAAATTCATTATTTGGTTGAAACCAAAAAATAATTATTCTAGCTGAAACTTATCCTCCGTCATAGTTTTTTTATTGGACTTCGTTCACAGATGAAATTATTTTTGTGTATACCGCTTTTATTTGAATGCTCCTTGTTTTGCAAATGGCTAATAACCAATCTGTCTTAAAATAATACCTGGTTTGGATGATATGGATAGCAAGAACTTGATATGTCTTAAATTAATAAAACCTGCATATTTCGGTCCAAGAAATAACAAGATACGATTTCACAATTTTGTTCCATCCCATAGGAATGGTTTGAATGTGTAATGAGCCTAATCAGCCCAGCTTTACTTTTCCATGGACGGTACTTTTTTAATGCCGACTGTAGGCGCAAGTAGTTGAAAACTATTGCGCCGTTGTAGCTGTGTTTTTGTGGCTTCCTTGTCTGTATTTTTACTACTCTTCTGGACTACTTTTTCACTTTCAAGATTTTTCATCTTATCGACTTCCTATTCCTCAAAGTAATGATTTCGTTCGATTTTTGGTTCACAAAGTTCATTTGAGTGAACGTACCTACAGGATATTTGCAGGAAACATTCACAGTTCGAGACACCTGAAATAGTAAACTAGGATTGACTTTTTAAAATTTCCATCCAAAATCTTGCGTAACTTTGATATCAACAAATGCTATTTTCTTACATGTTATTGTTATAAACAATTGTTAATGAAATTTCGAAATAAAATTAAGATCTATTAAGCCTAGAAATTTCATACTTATTTCGGGACAGAGAAAATGTTACGTTTCTAGTATTTATCCTAAAGTATTTTCTTCATGATGAATCAACTGTAATGATCTTTAGTTTGGAAAAATCGCAATATTGCCATAAGAATTTTGAAAAGGCCTAATACAAACAATTTAAACCAATTTGCTTAACATTTTTATACACAAATCGAATGATTGTGAAATGGTCCAGCTGTTAATTTCAACTATATAATACCCTACAATTTAGTCTCATTAGATTGCTTAGTGACAGGTATTTCCGTTCTTTTAATGCCTAGGTATTTCATAATAGAGTGTAGATTATACATTTTTCCCGCAATTTAGAAATGCCAAACACTAATTATAGGCATTAAATCAAAGATGGACATATCGTGCTGAATTAGGCAACAGGGAATTCATTGGTTTTCCGCCGGTGGCTTTGACCCTTTCAGCTTTTGTTAGATTGCGTTTCTGAACAGGCTGGAACAGCTTGGACCTGCAAATGGTACTTGTCTAATCTACCTATTGTCAAGTTTCGCAATTGCGTAGGTCAACTTGTTAGAGCCGGATTTCCAAAAATGACAATATACACAGCAGGGTTTATTAATAACCAACTATGTATTGGGAGAAAAAAACTACTTCTGTGATATTTATTCATGTACATTACTGTTGAACATGTTTTCAGTTACGGCTGGCCGTTATGATTTTATAATTTTGTTAATTTTTACTTCCACGTCCAACAAATGGGAAGTTTTGTATCGCGAAAAAAATTTTCATAAATTTTTATTTGCTCATTCGCTTTAAAAGGTCGAAAACGCAAAAAAACAAAATTTGAGCAAAAAAGTTTATTGTCTGTGTGTCTATGTATCGCAAATTTTTATTTTTTTTTCGTTTTAGTATGTGATTAGTAGTATAACTGCGAATATTATTCGCTCTTATAAATTTTTGGTGCAGCAAACTGTTTAGAAGATATTAGCAAAAAAGCGTCACGAAAAAAAAACCGTTTTTCCTAAATATCTCCGAATATATTTAATATGTTCAAAAAATGAAAATACCATCAGATAGGAAATAAAATTTCTCACGAAAAGTGTCTTAAACAATTTATTCAAAATTTTGACATTTTCGAAATATTTCCAAAAAACCTATTTTGGACCCTGCTCGTACGATTTTTTTAAATTTTGGTATTATGTAGAAAATCAAATTTCTGTACAGAAAGTATTCTTGTAATTTTTTTGTTAAGATTCATTTTTGAGTTATTTAGAAAAAAAACGATTTTAAAATTTATATATTTTTGCTAATATCACGAGGACTGTTTGTCTTAGAAAAAATGTGTAGAGAGAAAAAATACTCAAAACATGATTACTAATCGTATAGTACCTATATAAAATAAAAACGTAAATGTCATTTTGACGATTGGATGTGGAAGTATTGATTCAATTTGCAGCGTTTTTTTTATATTTGGCTAAGACAATTCTGAAGACCAACCTATACGGGTTGGATGTGTACTTACAATATAATATGCAATTTTGGCAAGCCATTGTTTACTTCGAGCAAAATATTATTTTTTATTGGCATTATTTTAACAAAATGGTTCACTATAGCTTAATAACTTAAGCAAAATCTTATCTCTTAGCATTTAAACAATATATATGTATATAATATAATGTTTTATACATAATGTTTTGCAATTTGGCCCTAAAACATTGCCTAAATATAAATAAAGGTGTACGCGATACAGTACTTGCCATCCGTTTGTGGAAGTAAAACTAGTTTCATAAGGCACCATTTTGCCTTCGGCTCTTTTTGTAAACTTTGGATCCGTACGACAGAGCCAAGAGGGGCATTTACTTGGAGCGATCGGGCAAAATGTAAACTATGCAACCCATGTTACCAGCGGGACATGGGACGTAAGAGGGTACTCGATAGGATGAAATTACGCAAAGATCAGACGGGCTAAACTATAATATTCGAAAAATTGCTGACTGTAGCGTGTGCATAAAAAAGTAAGCATGATATTAGTAACTTACTATGATATTATACCAGGTTATTCAAAATATGGAATAACCCATTTATTTCTGTAAATATGAACTATATAACATTTCATTCTAACTGCATGTCGACTATGATTTTTGGAGGAACTTTTATAATAATTTTCATTCCGCCTCCCCATTGCTTCGGCAGACAGTAAATTAATGTGAAAGAGCTTTTAACATTAAACTTGTCACGTGTATTTAGACATAAAAGCTTAAAAATCCGGTCTTATCGGAATAAATCGTATACCGCACGATCATTCCCGACAGGTTTGCATCTTAGCCTCACTGATCTCTGAATACCACGCGACGGATCTGGTGGGGATGGACATTCGCATTCCGCTCTCTTGACGGACTCGTGCGAAAGGGTTTGCGGTTTTAGATTTTTTGAGTGTTTTTACTTATTTATCGTGCTCATGTTTTTGGTAGTGTACAAAGAAATATCTAGCTACAACGTGGAGTTCGAATTTTTCGTTTATGTGCCTTAGTTTTCGAGATATAACTCGCCAAAAATACGCATTTTTAAGCAAAATATAACAACAAATATTTACATTACCGTACCAAATTCAGAAAAAACTCGAACTCTTTTGTCATTGCCGTGTCGAAATTTCACTTCGAAAAAGTTTCGAATAACTCGGTAAAATGTAAAACGGTAGGTGCTTAAAATGACCCGATTCGCTCTAGGTAAACGCCCCTCTTAAGAAACCGGGCTTTTACTACAATTTTTTCTATTTTGCGTGATTTCCGTTTTCTACACTAGAAAATGTGTGATTTAATGAAAATTTAAAAAAATGGGAATTTTAACCTACCAAGCCTAAGTTGACTAAATGTCAATTTTAACAAGACCCATGACAGTCACGACGTTATGAGTTGCAGGTTGTTTAATGCTTCCGCGAAGGTTTTTAGTGATACTAACAGTAGAAAATAAAAAAAATCCATTTCATAATGACTCGTACGAAATTCATTTGCGTTTCATAATGGCTCCATTAAGAACTCAAAATAATAAAAGAACGGTTTTTTAAGAAATGTTCCTTCGATTAGACTACAATCATTTTCATTTTACAATATCTTCTCAAAGTGTCGTTGAATTAAATATAGAACATTCGATGTAGTCAATTACCATTTGATTATTATTAATTCATTCATCCCAAATTTAAATAGTTAATTTCTATCATTTCTAGCAGTTTAATAATCAACGAGGCTGTTAATTTGTTGTTGCTTCTAAATAAGTATAGTTTCTGACAAACACCAATTTTCGATCTGATAGGATATTTCATCGAAATATATGCACGTAAGGTGTTCAGAAAAGGTGATTTAATTAAAAATAAAGAAGTTGCAAAATAAATTAGAAAAAGGTTTTTTAAAATTTTTATTTATAAATCATTATCTTATGTTTACTTGCTTTTCTAAAACTGTATCATGACGGTGTATTTTGCAAGTAAATATTGTTGAAACATTTTCGATATTATAGAAGTATGTATATTAAGAACATTTAAAATGAATTAGGGTAAATATCTAGAATTATGCACCATGTATTGCGTTTTTTTAAATACTACCTACTCCATATTTGAACCAAAATATACTTTTATCCCAAAGTAATTTAATTAACATAAAATTGTATGAACGACAAGTGAATAAAGAATTACAATTAAAAAAAACAGCAGCATCAACTACGGTGCCTACTATAAGGAAATAACAAGCACAAGTTTATATGATTTAATCAAAATATTTTTAATGAACGAGACGTCAATATTGAGTGACCTTTTCAGTCTTGTTCACTTCTAATATGGATTTATTTAATCTCCAGCCTTAAAAGGTTTGACTCCGCACTTCAATGACACACATTTTCTTTCGTTCAGGTGAACTAGTCTCGAGGCCGGCTTGGGGTAAGGATCAGCCGAACAATTATAACGGGGAGCAAAATTGCGCAGTACTTGACGGAGGCAGAGGATGGCTTTGGAATGATGTAGGATGCAATTTGGATTATTTGCACTGGATTTGTCAACACTGTAAGTAGTGACATTTAATTTATTGCTCCGAATGTTGTAATTAAACGTAACCGCAATTATTTATTTGCTATAATGTTTCTATAGCTGATAGCTCTAAAAATAGGTTTGCAAGTAATGTTATTTTAATTGGAAAGGTAGATAATGAGCACAATGGTTTTAGGATTTTTAGGATTGGTTTGTACCACCTTGGTTTCTATTCTCGATATTTCTATTAGTTAAAATATACAAATAATCTACCTTACTTTGCGCATCGTCATGGTTACTATGTATTATTTTAGTTAAAACCAATTTAAAATCGAGAATACGAATATATTATAATACTAAATACTCCTAATAATCATCAATTCGTGTAAGACGTATTTTTCAAAATTATATACTAAGAACTGGTCTAATCATCTAAAAAATGCCCTTTATTAAAAACATTCAAATAAATGATGGCATTGAAAATTATATTACCTTGTTGGAATGGTGTTTATATAGGGTTCCGTATCCAAGGTGTTGTAATTGTAAACTGCGCTTAGTGCGTCCCTATAATTTTCGTTTTCACTCAATTAACACATAAAAGAAAGAGTACGGTAGATGCTAGTTAAAGTAGTGGTAAAGTATCTTWATCCGTACTGTTCAACTGTTGGATATAAAGACACTTTCCGTCATATGGACAAAAGGAAAGGAATGACAACCCAAAAACCAGGGATCCTCAAACAAAATTGTTAAGACTTGATATTAAAATAAATAGAAACATATGATTATTTTACTAAGTATCATTATTGTTTTAGAAAACAAATTATTAAAACAGAAGACGTCCCCTACATTAACAATAATCTGATTTTGTGTAAATAAAAACAAAACGTATTTGTTGAAGTCCTTATCTATTAGTTTTTCACAGTTTCACATAGCTTTGTTCCGCATTTCATTCGCTGTCTCGCCAACATGCCAATTTTGCCCAATGTTGCGGGCATAGTAGGTAATTTTTTGGCAATTGCCCATACATGTTCAGTTGTATTACCTACCTACATTGACAACGGTAAGCAAGGTGATCTACGTATAACTAAATGACCATGAATGCTGCATAGTTCATCTATTACCAACATATCTTTTTTTCTTGTGTGGATTTGCTCAATTTTCTCCTGTATTATCTTTTTATTTCAGACAATTTGAAGAAGTATTTTTTCCATAAAAGTCAGTCCTTCCATTAGTGGTAACAATTTTTCGGAAACTCATTCTTTAAACAGCGTGGCGTTCACATTGTCATCATCATTCACAATTAGCCTTACCCTCCTGCCTGTAAAATTATGTATCTTTTATATCACCAATATTTGACGATCTGCAAGGAAGTACTGAGTTATCTTGCGCATCTTGTATATTTAGGTATATCCCCCTTTTCAAAAATCATCAAAGTTTTGTGAAAACAAAAGTTGTATATACTACTTGGTGTTTGCTTTTAGCGTTCTAAATATTCATAAAATGATATTCTTTTCATAATATCAGGATTTTTACAAAGAAACCATCGTTTCCTTACATATGAAATCTAAAAATTTTACCAGGTTCTTCAAACTCGATACACGGCTGCCGAAAGAAATCTTGCTTCCTAATGAAGTTTTAAAGAGTTTTTTGTAACTGGCAAATTGACTTTATGCAGTTCATAGATTCATTGTCTAATAAATATCAAGCTTGAAAATTGGTAAGCAAGGCGGTTTTTTTGTTTTTTCTATTTTTTAAAAAGATGTTGGCTATTCGTCATCCGAATAGTCTTTTCGGAAACGCCGAATGCCTTGGCACTAAGTTTTACATAAAATTTCACAGTAATTATGGGTCTCAAATTTTATTTTTCGTAGTTTATAAAGGAATTGCCAAGCCACGACTTTTCCGTCCAACACAGTCATTTTAACAACAACAAAAATCGCTTCGCACACGCTACTCCTGAAATTCTTGCTACAGTTAGGTACCTACATAGTAGCTGCAGTGGTTTACAGGTACATAGTAAATGGATAATCTTTATAAGGATTATTCAAATGTTTGTGTAGGTATTTGTTTATGTATCGTACATTTTCTAAGAAAGATTAAAGTAATTATTAAAGTACTTCGGCAACCCCAAATTTTTCGCGTAATTACCTGGAATTTTGACTACAGGTAGTAAGAATAATCTGTGCGGTTTAGTAGAAGTTTTATAACTTTATTTTTGATCAACTTTTATTTCAGGGTCAATTTTTTATTCATCTAGATGACAATGACTTATCCATTACATTCCATAGTGGATATGTACTGATGTATAATATGTATAATAACAAGATCGTATTTTAATAGGAGTTTTACTTTCCTTATACTTTCAATTTTCACCTGAACTGTTTACTTTTGCGTACTTGTATACATAATCGCAATAATTGCGTTAATATTGGAAAATGAGCCAAATACTATAATGTAATTATTGTGGAATTCAACAAAATCGCAGCTAATAGGATACAATGTATACTAAAAAGTTGCAAGGTTGGACAACTGTCATTTACATAAAAAGTTGTGTAAATATCTATACATTATCACAATAAGAGACATTTCCGTTTAGATCGATCTACCTGAGCATATACCTACACCCATAATCAAGGTAACTGACAGCAGCGTGTGTCAGTTATTATGGATATGTCAAAAAACCCATTAACATATCGCTCACATATAAAACTGTGCAAGCGCCATATTACTTTCATGTTGTCCACCATTATCGAAAGTTACCATAACAGCTCCTCATTTCTCCTCATTAACTCTTTACAGCGGCAGTAACACACTTCTTTGCTAACGAGCCACCTGTTCCTCATTGTTTCGGAAGCATTTTAAAGTTCACCTCGAGGTCGTCGTATCAATGGGAAACATAATCAAAACATGTCTGGGCGTGGTCTATGTTCCGGCTACCTTGCAAAAGTTCATGCTCTCGATTTGAATTCAGTTTACCATTTACTTTCGTTTCTAATAACTGCTTTTAGTGCTACCATGTTGCATAACGTGGGTGCCAGCAAACCGGTGTTATCTAAGTGCTCAGTATGATGAAAGCAATTTGGATGGTTTGGATGCTCTTTAAATTGGGAACTGTAGAAGCGGGTAAATAATGATTTCGTTGTGTTGGAATCTGTAGGGTATAATGGGATTATGGGCCAGTTTCACATACTCAGGCGATAATTAGAGTTGTCACCAATTAGAACCTTTCATAACAAAATAACTGAAAGAATAGTGACTAAATATGTTACTAGCAAATTTCAACAAAATTGTTGACTGCCTAACGATCAGTGCTATTGTGATTGAATTGAAAAGAATGGTGAATGTAGCAATATGTTACGTAACAAACTTTTAAATTTAAAATGCATTCACTACGTTTATTTCTAGAAAAGATTAAAAAAACAACTCACCTCACTAATTATAGTAAATTATACAATATAAAGCATTTAATCCATTTTTGTGGATATTATATGATCACCTCTAGGATTCTATCTTTATAGCACCATCATCCTGTGGAAGCCCAGACAAACACCTCAACACTACAATCAAAGGGTCAAATTACAATGTAGGAGCTGTAATACAGTATACATGCCCAGAAGGTCATATGCTAGTGGGTGATGCAAACAGGACATGTGGCAAAGAAGGATTCTGGTCTGGAAGCGCTCCATCCTGTAAATGTAAGTAAAATTTCACTAATGCTTACTGTAAATCTTGAAACGTAAGCGGTATTTGCTATATAGTGGAAACATTTCAATAAGTATAATACAAAAATTCGAAGTAACATAAAAATGTGGATTAACTGATAAATTGTATAACGTAACAAGTGTGTTTATTCTTCACTCTTAATTTCGTGGTGCTTAAATGTCGCGGGTTGGTTGCCCTAGCTGCCCACCTCACGCTTTTCCGGTCATGTACCGCGCATTTTTGTCAAAATCGCACAAATAGAAACACATTCATTCATCGACTTGTGTGTGCCCTGACCGAAGCCTCCAATGCCTCCAGGTGACCGTCGCATCAATAAACCAGGTAGGTGGAAAGCGAGGGCAACTTTCGATTTTTCGATTTGCGAATCATTTGTCCAGTTAAAAAAATCATGAAGTCGCTTTTAGTTTGTTAGCGAGCACGGCGCGCAAAATGATATGAGTTGACAATTTGAGTTTTAAAAAATTCTTTTCATTAAGACCGTTTTCAGTGGGCAAAAGACTTCGAAATGTCTATTTGCTGAACGTAAGCTTTTAAATGAGCCATCGTACGCTGTCTAATGTAGAGGAGTTCAATACTGCAATTTCTTTTGATATGTGGTTAAACGTTAAAACGTTATGTAAGATTGTTAGCAATTTAATGCCTTTTTAAATGAATACCCGTTACAATGATAATGCAGGATGTAATAGTCCTTGTATTGACTTCTTTGAAAATGGCCTTTTCTCTGAAACGTCAGTAATGCGATAAATACATTTTACATTATTATTAACTTTTTCTTTTCTATGGTTGCTCAAGCCTGGATCAAATTTAAACCGAGTTGAACCAGCAGTCGTTGCTATAGCAACACCAATCAGAACACAGGATTAATGGTGTTGCTAGGCAACGATCGCGGGACAAACTTTCTTCAATGATCCACATTTGTGCAACCGGCCGTGATCCTCAAATCCCGAACAGTTTTTCATTAAAACTTGCCTGAATACCGTCATAATTGAAATATTATAAATACAGGGTGTTTCAAAACTCAGTGTCATAAATTGTGATGCACGTTCCTGAATAAAAATTATAAAAATATATATATAGAGAAACATGGGTCTGAAAATGATTCGTTTTTTTTCAAATGATTTTTTTTAAATAAAAAATTTTAAATAGTAAATATGGAACTAAGAAAAAGCAATAAAGGTGAACAAACAAAATGTATTCTTATTGCTAGTCCTAGCGGCGAGACGTTTTCGAGAAAATCGTGCGACTTTGTTTCCAAATGTGTTAAAGTAAGCCTGTAAAAAATTAATGTTTTCGTACTATTAGCCATAAGCCTTGCTTCCCTACATCTACCAACAGAGACGGTGTTGAGAGAGGCGTAGGATGTTATTTATAATGAAAATAGTACCTATATTTAAAATTTTTAAACTCTATTGTATACTGATAAGATCAATAAAAATATACAAAAAAAGTACTTACTTCCCTTATCGCTTAAATTAAGAAATTCCGTTCTGCATTGCATTACAACATAAAACCTAGGAGGCTTGAGATTTATTAAATAACAAACAGAGATTACTTACACTATGGTGGTAATTCATAATAATCTCTTACATTGTGAACTAAAAAAAACTTCAGTTTTGATGGAAAACACAATTTTATAACCGGTTTGTTTTGACGTATTTGAAAACACAATTTCTCGTTTTTCTCGAAAACGGCTGGGCCTCAAGACTTGCAATAAGAGTTCCCTTTCTGTGCACATTTTTTCAAGAAAAGCCTTGCTGTCTCCCTCCCCACAACGCTACCCCTACTTTAGATGCCAAATAAGTTTGAAAAACAGTTCTTTTTTAAATGAATTTATTTTGCTCTTTCAATGCCCTGCTTATCAAAAAGAAGCATTTAGGAACTTATGTTTATATAAACTTTATGTCATAATTTCACTTCAGAACACGCKCCAAATTTGATGAGGTCGAATTTTGAAACACCCTGCACATCTAGGCAGCGCTATCCATTACCTAAAAAAAAACATAATACACTATTACCGAATTAAAGGCGTACATATATAGGTATGTATTGGAGATGTATATAATATTTGTCTCATATAGGTTTCTTATTATTTTTTTAAGTAATGTTGCATGTGTGTCAAAATAAGTCTATTTCACTTAGAAAAAGCCACGGGAAAAAGAAAATGTTTAATTTTAACTCTTCAACTTTTATGACAGAAACAAGGTCATATGTGTATTTAAGACTCATCTGTTTCGTTTCTCAATGACTCTCATTATTTTTTCCTATTGCTGCTGTTGTCTCAAAAAATTTAATTTATTTAGAAATTGCATGTATGGAAGAAAGATAACTTTACTTTTTACCCTTCAAGGCCGAAAAAAATATTACCTATTTAGTTTTCTACTACTGACCTTTTATAACGTTTGAAGTAGATCATTTCCAAGAAAAATTAGGAAAATCTCAAAAAATAACAATGCTATACAATTTATAAGTAAGGTGACTGTAAAACTGCAATATATCTAAAAGCTGTTGTTTTCAAGATACAGGCGTCGCGGATAAACAAAAATAAAAGTTTTTTATTCTACTTTTAACTGAGACACCTATGTGTGTATATAACCCATAAATAAGCAAAATATACTGCAAGAAAAATTATGATGCAAACTAGAATAAAGTGAATACAAATGTTTACCGGAAAATTGTGTCGCATTTTTCATCTACATATTTCAGTAAGTGGAAATCAGTTTTCAAATACGTGTGTCAGTTTGATAGAATTTTGGATATATGTGTAACTGGCTAAATCAAAGTTTTCTTCCACTGTTTGCACTATTGGTGCTATCTAAGCAACTTCTTTTCCTCCCTATTCTATTTAACATTATAACTTACTTTTAGACGTTGACTGTGGTAAACTTCCTGCTTTGGACCACGGCTCTGTTGAGCTCAAAAACAAGCGCACCACCTTCGGCGCCAAAGCCATTTACACGTGTCACGAGAACTACACCCTCATCGGCCATGAAAGCAGGACCTGTGGTGGAGATGGCCTGTGGAGTGACTCTCCACCTCAATGTCTTTTCGACTGGTGCCCAGAACCACCCTCAATCCACGGAGGAATGGTATCCACCTCCGGACGTAGGGCAGGAGACACAGCTACTTACACCTGCCAGCCTGGGTACATCCTGTTCGGTCAAGCCGTTCTCTCCTGTGGGTTAGGAGGAGAGTGGTCCGGAAAACCAGCTACGTGCAAATACGTAGATTGTGGAGCCCCTCCCAATATAGACAACGGAAAATATACTTTGGTCAATGGAACTACTGCGGTGGATAGCGAGGTGGAATACTCGTGTGGAGCCGATTACTGGTTGGATGGGCAGGAAGTGCAAAAATGTACCAAAGAAGGGAAATGGTCAGCAGATGCACCGTCTTGTGAATGTAAGTATCCACACAATAAAATAGGTCGTACAGACGTATAGACTCACCTACTGTAGGTACTCGTAATCGTAATGAAAGTACTATAACAACTATCTATATATAATATTAGGTCAAAAGCGATTCTTTAGATTTCAATTGTAGTATTGAGGGTTAGGAGTTAAGCAATGTGTAAATAAAGAAATATGTAATTGTTTTAAAATAGACTAACAGGTATAAAATAATTTTATACATAATCACTTTATAATTGAAGTTTTATCCACACTTAAGAACCGTATAAAGTACCATTTTATTCACTAGTGGAATAATGAAATTACTTTATACCACTAGATAAAGAAAGATATAATCTTAAATTAATCACATTTTATTTATTAATTAACATTTAGTTATTTATGTTATCAAATTTTACTTTTTTGCCATTAACATTAAGTTTTTAGAGCTGTCATCTTTGTTAAATCTGAAGATGTCTCTTCTTGCAAGAAGTGACTAGTACCAGCAGTATCTTGGACTTTCCTTGCAATGTCCAGCTTATTAGAAATGAAATCCTCGATATAGCTTTCTGCTATAAGTGCAGCTTCTCCACCCACCATGTCGTTTAATTGTTATGAGGTCAGCACCTTTATTAGCCAGTAAAGTTGTTGAGGTCCGCCTAATACAATGGCCGCTATAAGCTTCTGCATTTCTGCACTTTCGACAGAGTGTTGATTCCAACTGGTGGTATCGTAAAAAGAATCTGTCGTTGGATAAATTTTTTGGACGTAAGGACATGTATTTTCTACATGTCTCCATAGCACTGATAGAGAATCCTTGTTTTATTATTGTGAATTTTTGGTATCTGGTATCGATACTAGCAGATACGCGCCCCTGTCTTCTACATTACTAAATTTCAAATTCGTTAATTCGCAGCAACGACAGGCACCAGACACTCCTATTATTAGTGCAACCTAAAATATTTCAAAATTTATTATCTATAAAATCTAGAAAGTTATGAGATCTTACCTTGATCATAAAATATTCTTTATCGCAAGCCCTTCGCAAAAATTCTTCCACATGCGCTTTTTCCAATACTGCAGCTTTCTTAACTTTGTAACCTCTCGACACACTCTTCGGTAGGCAGTAAGCTTACTTACAGCATCGAGTACTTGGACCACATGGATGAAATTGCATACTTCTTCAAATTTAAGAAATATGGTAACAGTAAGTAAGGTAACAGTCATTTATGACATATACACCCCGTTTTTCATTCAATTCGTTACATTCAGAAAGTACTTTTTCATAATGTTCCTTGGACTTCGCAGGCAATAATTGTAGGGTTGCTTCTGCAGCTTCCTTCAGAATTATCCCAGGAACACTTTCCATTTCTTACCAATTACACAAATTTTTGCAAATGGAGTTAATAAACAATCGAAAATCAATACATATATGGATAAATAGCAACAATTCAACACCTCCCGATATTTCTTCTTTAGTTAATTTCCATGATACTAGCCTTAGTATCATGGTTAATTTCTATAACTTTTGGGATGGCAGCCGTGTCACAGCGAAATGTCAAATTATTTTTTGGTGAAATCAGATAAAATTCCGTTGATTTTGGTTCTAAATCCCTGTGATTATGAACATAACGTCCATTTGTTTTTCAGTCGCATTTTATTCAATTAAGAAAATTAAACGCTCAAGCTTCGCTCTCGCGTCTAAACATTCTTACGTGGATATAATGCTATTTGAAACATTTATACAATAAATAACTGTTTCCTAGCTCCATACAGATTGTCCTGAAAATTAGTGATTTTGAATTTTTAAATAACTATGAAAATACTTATGAGATTTAAAATTAGAAACGTGCTGCACATATTCATGCATCAATTGTTTATTGTATACGCCCGACATTAGGGTTTTAAATCTTACAGATATATTCATAGAAATTAAAAACTCTCAATCACTTTTCACAAGCTGTATAGGGTTAGGAAACTATATGGAGTATAAATCGCGATACTTTTATACTTTTTAGTCCATTTTAAAACGTGATAAAATTTTAAAAAACGTTTTTTTATTTAAATAACTTTATGATTCTTAGTTTTTTAAAAAAATCTTAATGACACGATGGCAAACTTCGTGTTTATTTCAATTTTTCCTTACCTGATCGTACCTAAATCTAAAAATTGTTCTATACCTACTTATCAATAATATAAATTTACCAAATGAAAAAATCACGTCAACCACAAGAGGAGTTCGAAAGCGGTCATTCATCCAAGTACTGATCGCCCCATTAGCAATAACCATCGTGTTACAGCCGTCGACAATACATTTAGATTTTTGTTTCTTACATAATAATTAGTTGTTTTAATTATTAGGATTATCAGAAAATATCAAACATACAGACAGGAAAGCGAGTTAATATTGTATTGCCACCCAGTTTTGGCTATATTTAAAGTTTCAACACTGCTGAGAACGAAAACAAGCATCGCAATTAGGAGCAGGTAGTGGAAATTGCAGACTGGTCATAGTAACGGTTCCTTGTCACTTTTTGGGTTACTTTTTTAAAGAGATATATTTCCATCCTAATGAAAAATGCCAAAATTAGTTTACAAAACATACTAGAAGTGGAGTGGCATGGTTTAGCTTACGCGGTTGAAGGCTGTCGTTTTCGGATATGTTTGGCGGTTGTCGCCAAGTAGTTTCCTCACATGCCGCTGGCTGTAAACAGTCAGCTAGGTATAACTTTTGTTAAAACGTTGTGTCAACCTCTGCGTGTTGCTACGCAAAATGAATCAGTTAAAAGCAATTTAATGCTTTTGTTAGAAGAAAAACATGATAATGCGATACTCACAAATAATGAAACGAGAAATAGAAGAGCGTTACATAAACTATTTAAAAGCAGAAAAGACATATTCATTAATAGAAAACTGAAAAGCGGCGATAAAATTTTTCGACAGTTTTTAGGTTAAATGAAATCAATATAGTTTTGTCATCTGAAAGAAGGAAAATATCTGAAATTGCACATCCTAAACAGATCCTGAAGTATTTTAGAAATTCAATAGAATTGTCGAAAATGCGTATTTATGCCATGTGTAGAAAGCACTGCAGTTAAACTGTCACTACCATGATTACCTGTAAAAAGTGCGACAACTACCAGAAGTAAACAACCCTTCGAATTAAGGGGTCGCGTATACATAATGAATTTCATAAATTTATTTCTATTCTTCTCCTAGAATGGTTTCGTAATTCTCTCAATTCTATTAATCAAAACAGATGATAGTGAATGAGTAACAATTATTTAACGATTTTAGTGATCACTTGCGAAGAACCAGAAGTTCCTACAGGAAGTTACGTCGTTGGTTACGATTTTAATGTCCATTCCACCATAGAATACCATTGTGAGGTGGGGTACATACTCAGAGGAGAATCCAACCATATTTGTACTCAAGAAGGAGAATGGTCGGGATCAACACCGACGTGCGAATGTAAGTAACTAATTGTATACAAAGCTATTTATTTTATAGAAGTCCTTACCTGCGAATGTAATTTGATCTGTAATTTTTCAGATATTGATTGTGGAAAAGTTCCACCTCTGCTTTACGGAAATATAGTATATTTGAATGAAACGACGTACTTGGGAAGTGAGCTAGTTTATAGCTGCGTGAAAAATTACAAGCTGAATGGTCCGCAAAAACGAGTTTGTCAGGAAAACAAACAATGGAGTGATGTATCGCCAAAATGCGAAGGTATATATTTAATTGTCCTTACAACAAATATACATAGCTTAAAAGATTAGGATTATGGAAACTGAATACCTACATTCGAACATTATTTGAAGTAGAAAGATTCCAGTTCAGTTTAGATACGCATTCTTTTTCAGAAATTAGGTGTCCAGAACCGGTACTAGCTGAACATAGCATTCTGTCGGTCACGGGTAATGACAGAATGTATGGTAGAACACTTATAAGGACTGCCGAGTCAACTAATGTAGGTGCAACTTCTTATAAAATTGGAGCGTTGGCGAAATATCGCTGTGAAAGAGGTTATAAAGTAATTGGAGAACCCCTGAGTACTTGTGAAGACAGTGGGCAGTGGAGTGGTGATGTTCCGCAGTGTGTTTGTAAGTATTTACTTTTACCTCGTAGAAAATATCAGATCTGGGTATTTTTGTACTTTAACAGCTTTCATATAAATGAAACTTGCAATACTTTATAGCTTTATGTACTAAACTTCCTGATTTTATTTTATACAATCGTTACTAGAAACCTTCTCTAGTAAAAATACTTGTTATACTGCTGCCTAACTATTATAGATTGCCTCTATAAGTGTTGCGGCCTTGTTGATGAATACGTGGCAATAGCAATTCTAATTGCAAAAATTATTGCTCTGACATTTCGATTACACCTGTAATCTTTGTCAAAGACGAAAAACCTCAAAATTTGCCTGACTCAAGTTCAAACAAAATTTTTTTAGTAAATAAACAAATCATCAAGGATTTGAACTTGTGTCATGCAAATTTTGAGGTTCTTCGCCTTTGACAAAGATTACAGGTGTAATCGAAACGTCAGACTAATAACTTTTTGTCAGTGTTTTCAAGAGAAAGCGATCTTTCCGAGAAAATATCTTATATTATGGACGCTGAAAGCATTCACCCTCGTATATGATGTCAAATATGATTCTGAACTGATATACTGAAGGCATTAGGCAATGGTTAAAAACATGTCCAAGGTTATAATAATTTTATTCCCAACAGAATACACCCCCAATTATAGGAAACACATAGTAACACGGCAAACCAAATACATACACCTAATAAAATGAATCAGGAAAAAATTTGCAATGGTTGTATCTAAAGTTGAGTGATATGCTTTCGAAACGAATACCGCAATAAACAGATGTTAAGTTAAAATTGTTGCACATCATGAATTTAAATTGGATAGAATATCCGATCAGTCCAGTGGATTATACGAAAGCTTCCGTGAAAAGTTTGACACTGAAAACAGCGGTACGGAGGAACAAAGTTTAATCATAACCTCTTTCAGGATACATACCGTCCCAGGAAAAAGCTAAAAGTCCCAGAAAGCACCTCTGAATAGGCTAATCAAATCTGTATAAGTGTTGTAACTAGGCTAACAAATCAGACAAAAAAAACTCTAGTTTAGGTCTTATTGGACAGTAATATAAAAATTGTAAGGATTTAATATTTCTAAAATTACGGTAATTTCTGTATATGAAACCTAAGTTGTTTAAAAACACCTCTAACAGTTTCGGATCTTCAGAGCTATGGTTTTTGACACTTTAAACTTTAAAGCATAACAACATCATTGATAAACAACAATTAAAAAATAACGCGCCTATTCTGGTCACAATAGAGATCGCAATAGATGTGGTAGATTTGGAGTTGCGACAGCAGACGAGTTGATGTTTATTATTTAGCTACGATGATTATGCAAGTGCTGTAAACTTATTTAATAGAATATAGTGATTGACAGTGTCAAATTGTGTGGACCTGCAATATCTTGGCCAAGGCCCTAGCTGTAAACTGAGTGAAGCAAACTATATTTGAAAGTTTTTAGTCTGAACAAATAAATGTTTATGAAGGATTGACTAAAATGGGAACTCTCTTAAAACAGCAAGATATAATGTTATTGGGCAATAACTGATAACGTCAATCTCCTTCTTTAAAAGACAGAGCAAATGGAAGTAGTTTTCCAGATGCCAGGAAAATAGACGTATTAAGAGTTAAGTTGAAAATAATCTAAAGAAGAGAAGCAAATGGAGCAGCACAATTTTTGACAATAAATTTCGGAATTTCATCTATCATAAAGGAGTCGTTTTACTATAGCGGAGGGAATGTCGACTTTAGATATTCTGTTTCGTAGAAGATTCATTGATTGGGAAATCTGAAGGATCATATGGCAGGTAAACATTTTGAAAAAAAGAAGCAAATTATTGATTTCACAAGCGAATCAAAGGATATGAAAATTTTGACCACGATTCACTTTAAATTTAGTAACGGCAATATAAAAAAGTCATAAATCTTATCACAGAAGCTAGTGGAGGCACGGTTGGGAACAATTAATAGACTTTAAAAAGATCAATCCACACAAAATAATAAATCATAAAGTAAAGTTAGCGTTGCGGAAATTGAAGTTGCTCGAATGTAATGTACACCTGTGTAATTATTTATATCTGACTCTTTTATATGTATAAAACACAAAGGTAGGTATAACATATTATAATGCGAGTAGGAGTACCATAAAAACTCCAAAGCCAATGAATGATTATAATTCTTTACAGGATTCAGGATATTAAAGTACCGACCTTTTCAGTCGGTCCTTGCAGTAAAAGTGTTGCTTTATTTGTAATACATTTTTTATCATATAAGTCGTTGTATCAATAGTATTCAGGCAACTATACAATAAAAACTGTTAAAGTGTGTAAAACAAACATGTTAATAATCACACGTTTTCTTTAAATAATTATAATCAGTACGTAAAATGTATGCTTATGTCGCTCTTCGTCATAATCAACTCTAGACGGAATCGTTTCGCTTTTTTAAAGCTCGTCAGTGCTGTTTAGGTTTGGTGTAGACTGCATGGCTACGTACCGCATAAAATAGACATGCCAATGTGTCAGGCTACAGGTCACTTCCTTAAGAGTCCTCAGACCCTTAAAATTTATAACGCATATAGAGGTTTCCCGGTGCCATTATAACTCGCGATACAGTGTTCGCAGATTAGATTTCTAAAGACAGCCAGAATAAGCAAGGTCTAAACTGAATTCTACTCGGGCAGTTTTTCTTTATTGATAAATACGACAAAAATACAGCCATGTAAAGTGTTAAAAAATTAGTAAACTTTCATATTTTTTTACTTGTAAACGAAAATAGATATAAAAATTTGGCCCGAGCTAAATGGCATTTGACCATTTTCAAACGCAGCTAAAAAAGAGAATGAGTTTTTGTTACTCAGTTATTGTTAAATAATGGCACAGCGAAGGATCTGCAATTGTAATAAATGCGCGTGGCTCGTGGTGCCACCAACCGGTTGCTACATGAACTTCGCCAGATGCTCCTCCCATTGTCGTGGTAGTACGGCTCGTATTAAATACGCGCGGCACATGGCACATGTACATACAACATATGTGTGTATTTCCTAAATAAGTACATCTACGTTGTCGTGCGGAGTTTAAGTTTCCAGGTGTTCTTTAAAATGGGTAAAAGGGAAGGCAAATTATTAGAAAGAACGACTTCCCAACGGCATAACTGGAAGAAATATGCCAACGTTGGAAATTTAAAACGCGGAAATAAGGTAACGTGAACTTTTAAGCTGCAGGGTGTGTAAAATTTTTGCTCTAATTTTGATACCGCACTAGATCTTTCTATGAGCTTTGAAATACGTTTTCCGTGTATTTTTTTGAAATACCTAATCAATTTCTTTTTCACGTCTACCTACCATGATACGAGTAAGGGACGCGCACCCTATGCTTTAAAAAATAGTACTTTACAATTTTTCTCAAAAGTAAAATTGATTTAGAAAATGTTCTCTACATTTGTTTTCATTTTATTTCACAAATAAATAGTATAACCATTTCGATTTTAATGATTAATGTTCTTACTTGTAAAATAAATAATACGTAATATTTAATTTTTGTTAAATAATTATGAATTATATACTAGTGTAATTTGAGTTATTAATTAGTTAACTAATAATAATTTCATAGAATTCATAGAAATATTTGGTGCGGTATCAAAGTTTTAACGTTGTCGAGTATTATATCCAACAACGGTTTTAGTGATGAAAGGGGATCCTTTTTTTTGAAATTTTGACACTATAATATTAGCATATAATTAATGAACACCTGGTATAGATAACATGACTAAATACTTATGACTATGTAACTTTTAGATGCCTGTAACAAATACCAATGGAAGCGCAGCATCTGCTTCTGTAAACTTACAAAAAGAGGTAATCATAATAACAAATTTCACAAATTTTTAATATATTTTTTGCGCATTTTTTCTCTCTACACATTTTTTTCTACGACAAACGATTCTCGTGATATTATCAAAAATCCATTAATTTTTAAATCCTATTTTTTTAAATGACTCGAACATTATTAACTTAACAAAAAAAATCAAGAGTGCTTTTCGAATAGAAATATAAACTTCATTTTAATTTTGTTTTTCTTAATTTTGTAGAAATATTTCGAAAATGTCAAAATTATGGATTGTTTTTAATGTGAGAATATTTATATCCTACCTGATAGTATTTTCACTTTTTGAATATATTAAGTATTTTCGGAGACATTCATGAAAAACCGTTTTTTTTGTGATGTTTTTATGCTAATATCTTCTAAACAGTTTGCTGCACCGAAAATTTGGAGGGACGAATAATACTCACACTGATACTATTAATCACATACTAAAAGGAAAAACAAACAAAAATTCGCTAAAAGGGTAGTTACACCCCCACATTTCACCTCCTTCCCTATAACCTACTTACCCTAATAACAATAGGTCGCTTTGGGTAGTTGAGATTAATATGGTATGCCAAATTTCAAGTTCATATATTATTATGTCTTTCGGAAGTTATCGCTTCCACTCACAGACCGACAGCCACACAGACAAGAAATGTTTTGCTCAAATTTTGTTTTTGGACATTCCCGAGCACTTTAAGCGATTGAGCAAATAGAAATTTTGAATTTTTTTTAGCGCTACAATACTTTCCATCCGTGGGATGTGGAAATAAATAATAGAGTTATGCTTAGTAAAGCCATTTTTATCAGACTGAGGTATAAGAAAGTGTGTACGTACGAGTATATTTCTAACAAGAATGAAAACAACACGTAGCTATAACTTGTTTTATTTATTTCAAACATTATTTTGAAATAAAAATTGTATAAGTCTGCTTTATAGATTTTACATCAATTTGGTCTGGTATGACTGGACTAGTTTCATCGGCTATATCACCGTTGTCTAAAATACGATGAGATACAAAATCACGATATTCATAGCAGTAAATTTACAGTTTACGATCTTCATAGTATTCAACTTCTTTTCGATCGATACGTAATGCTTATATTAGTAAATAACTGCAGTCAATTCTCTGTACAAGTAAAAATAACTTCGGGAAATGTAAAATAACAATTTTTGCTATAACCAAACCGTCTAAACGTATTTTTTGCAAAATGAGCTGTAGATATCTCGTTTAACTTGAAGCATTTGAAATTATATTTGCAGAGAAGTTATTACCTGACTCTACGTAGTCTTAATCAGGATCTAATAAATAGTATCATTTTCGTCATATACGAGTAATATGCGAGTACTACGTACTCTAAATACGAGTACATAGATTTAATCCGCTTTAGTATCTGACAAGTTTACATAATTTTTGCACTTAAGTTATTGTTTTCAATACTATTAAATTACATTTATTTTAATTTAGAAAAGCAGACCACAATCTTTTGACTATCATAAATTAGTGCGAAATACCATTGACACTGCATCAATATCAGGTATCCAAAAAATGAGATTGTACTTTAGCTTTACTTCAAGTTCTTGACGAATTCTCCGTTACGAACACTCGACAATTAATAAATTGAATAAGACAATTAAATAAATTAAATAGGAAAGAGCACGACGCACCACTTATTAAAATTGAATAGTATATATCTTCATTATTCGTAAATCAGCTTCAAACTGTAACTAAAAAGTATTATTAAAAAGAATATATTGGTTCAGTATTTTGCCGCTGCAGCTTGTTACAAAATTCGTTTTTTATATATTTTTCGTCTACAAGTTATAACGGTGTTAACGTTTTGTAGTCTGGTAAAATCATAAATCCGAATAATAGTTATAACGCGTATTAAATAACTTCAAGTGCAGGGTAAATTAAATGTAATTAAACCTGATGATGGGCAGGTAATGATTACAATATGAAAGTAGAGGTTATACAATATAGAATAGGTATACATTTATACAGGGTAATTAATTAAGAATGGGCAATCTCTGAACTGAACACCAAAATATGGTGATTGAGCTTAATATGCCTTATACAAATATTGCAGGTTTAGGAGATACAGGGTGTTCAAAATTGGAATTTTAATTTGAAATTTCGCAAGACTTTTGTAGTTTTAAGCAGTGTCGTCTGAAAAATTGGCAACTTTTCTTTTAGCAAGAGAATTACGAATTTAATGCTTGTTACTCCCTGTTACTTAAGTAAATTACAACATATGTTTTTTGCCTAACGAGTTATGGCTATATAATCTAAGTGGAGAAAAATATTATATTAAAGCCATTTAAATGCAATCGTCATTTTTTTGCACAAGTGCTTAAGATGTAATAGAACAATAATCTAATTATTATAAAGTCGCACTATTGGATTCCTCCTAACAAAAGGCAATAGTTAAACAATATGCACTAAGTAGGCTGTGACATTTGGCAGTTGTCAAATTGACACAAGCGAAGATAATTTAAGCAACCATCACTATCCAGAAGCATTATAAAAATGGGGTGTGATGGTGGAACCATACCACGCCGAGGAGAATTAGTACGCCAAAAGCAAAAGCAAGAATCTAAGGATAAAGATGCCGAAAGGGCTTGCCGCTGGCGACACTGTTCCATATCCCAACAGCCTCTAGAACGCCCCATAGTTACTTGCAGAAAAGGTCGTCTGTACAATAAAACTGCCGTTATTGAGTGCCTCTTGGACAAAACAAAAATTGGACACATTAAGTCGCTAAAGGATGTCAGAGAGTTAAAACTAACCGTCAACCCTTCATATGATTTCAAAATGGAAGAAAACAAGGTGCTGATTGGCGCTATACCGGGAGCTTACATTTGCCCGATTACTGCATTAGAAATGACAGGAAAATATCCTTTTGTAGCACTGTGGACATGTGGTTGCGTTTTTTCTGAAAGAGCTTTAAGAGAACTGAAAAGTAGTGTTTGTGGTAGTTGCTCAAAGTTTTTTTCTGCGGATGACATCGTTGTGCTTAACAGTGATACTGTTCAAAGGAAACAGAAAAATGGAAAAGTTCAGAAGAGGCAATTGCAAAATTGCCATAACCCAAAGAAAATAAAGATGTACCAATAAAGTTTATTAGAATAAAATTTTGTTAGCTATATTATGTTTTCTTTGTATACAGAATGACTGCACATAATTAATTTGTTTTCAGTAAACTCTTCTTTTATGTGCCTTTGTATGACAAATACCTACGTTCAATAAATGTGTTACTTAATATAAATCTTTTTGCTTTAGTTGTCGACTGTGGAACACCAGATAAAATAGAAAACGGAAAAGTCACCTTAGCCTCCAATGCTACCTACTACGGAGCCATAGCCTTATATTCTTGTGACGCAAATTTTGAACTAGATGGCGTATCCAGACGACTATGTCTTGAAAATGGTACTTGGAGCTCTGATACCCCAAGCTGTAGAGGTACGAACTTTAAGCTTTATTTGACTTGCTCTGCAAATTTCTTTCGTTCCAGAAATACAATGTAAGGATCCAGATGTATTTCAAGGGGCTACGATCCAAATCAGTACTAAAAGTATCGGAGGCGTGGCACATTATTCTTGTCCCAGAGGATTTAACATGCAGGGAAATTCTACTAGGACTTGTTAGACCAAAGGTACTTGGAGTGGAAAACCACCAATCTGTATACGTAAGTTACAAAATCCGGGGATCACAAAAAGTGATATGACCAATATTATTTTTATTGTTTCAGCTGTTGATTGCAAACATCCAGGCACTATAGAAAACGGACGGGTTATAGTGATGAATGGAACGACTTATAACAGTGCTGTTGAGTATCACTGCGTTCCTCACTTTGAAAGAATAGGCCCTTACCTCAGGAAATGCCTTGAGAATGGACTGTGGTCTGGAGATGAACCCCGATGTGAAAGTAAGACTCATATTAAAAAAGTTAGTGCATTTACAAATTCACTGTTTTGTTACAGAAGCCACAGGAGAGTCACAAGACACTTCAAATCTGGGAACAAGTATAGGAATTGGAGCAGGGATAGTACTGTTCCTTTTAATACTACTTGGAATAGTGTATTTGAAGCTGTAAGTGTTGGTTAAGAGCACAATTTTTAATCAAAAAATATTTTAAATTATGGGTAAAATTAAATATGTCATAAAAGCTTTAATATCTAACATGGAACATGGCTACTGAACATCTATTACTCATCTTTCTGATTCTTAGGAGGAAAGCGACACCTGTTAAAAATACAGAAAACGTAGCCAGTGCAGAGAGAAAAGAAGATCGCAATGCTGCTGTAATGAGTTACGCAACTCTTAGTGACAGGAATGGCTATGGGCATCATTTTCCACCAAATATTTATGAAAATATCCATGGAGAAWATATGTACGATGCTCCTTATGAAGAGACGGGACGAGATAGTGGAACATATGAGCCAGAACCAATAGGAAGGCCAAATGGAAACATGGTTACCATAAATGGGGTAGCAGTACGGTAAAGCTGCTCTCGAATAAGCCAAAATTAATAAACAATGTAGATACAAAGTTTGCCATCATGTGTCCTGTTGTAGTATTGAAGAAGACAAGCAACTTTCGCGAAATTCGATGAATAACAAAAATATAACTATGCACCTGATAGTAACAGATTGCGAGTTTATGGCTGAAGATCTTTGTACCTACATTTTTTCAGCAGGGCGCATGTAACGAAAAGATTTGTTGTAAAGATATAGATCGTAAGTTCGTAAGGATTGTAATTATAAACAATGTGATGTCTGATGCAAGTGTGTATGGTGATGTAAAACTGCGGTTGTGTATGTAATGTAAATACAATAAACGTTATAAATATTATTTAAATAATTATATTGATAATTTCGTGGTATCTTTTTTATTATTACATTAAAGAGGAAGCGATCTGTTTCTGACTCATTTTATGCACAAAAAGAGCACCATAACTTCCCGTCCTATACGACTAATAAAGAACTAGCGAAGAGACTAGATGTACTGTACTAAACTGTATTTGACAATGCAATCCTTTTATTTTTTATTTTTCAAAATGTATTCTGTGGCCATGTTGTCCGTTAATTTTCGTGCAATAAAGTTCATTTCAAATATTTATGCAGTCAAAAGTCACTGAGCACAACATCTGAAATACAGGAGTTTTAATCGATTTCTGAAAAACAGTACTCACGAAAACATAATCACTGGACATTTGGAAGCAGCTTCAGCATGTACTTGAAGCTGTGATGATGTATGTGCCAGCGATTTAATATTTAAGTGATGACATAAGGAAGGGAGGCAGGTAAGTACAGTTCAACCATTCATATCGGAAAGCAGATACCTACATATAACCGTTGCGTTTTCTGAATGAAGAGTATATTTAGGGTTGCAATTTGAATTAAATAAAGTATTAGTTCTTTACTAAATATGAGACTGTAATCTCCGTTATTAGCTGCAATGAATATTATACGGGTACCTATATATTTCGAATTATACAATGAAAAAATTAACTAAATAAAAATTATTCAGAAACAAGTAGTTTTACAATATACAGGGTGTTCACGGTAACAGTCTACAATAGCTAACTTTTTTATTTGACGTAGCTTGGTGATTTAAGTGTGGAAGTTTCATGAATTTTTGAGAATTTTGTGATGTTTTTAAAAAACAATTGAACATCAACTGACCGAGATATCGACAAGTTCTTTATTTTAAATACGACTCCATTTTTATAGTGCACTAATCTTCAGTCCTTTGTTTTTGAGATATCTGATGTTAAATAATTGCTCTTCATGAAACTTGTAGTAGATATCTCGATCTGTTGATGTTCAATTGTGTTTTTGTAATAACCACAAAAATTCTTCTCATAAATTCATATAACTTTCCTATTTAAACCACTAGTCTACAACGTCAAAAGTTAGCTATTGCACACCGTTATTACTGTGAACGGCTCTTATATATAATATAACTTACACAATTATGTATTTTAATGTAGACATACGTTTTAGGTACCTAAAATAAAACAAAGAAGATGAGCATGCATTAAATTTTAATATGGCTCTATACTTTTTCAATTAACATTTCACTATTAATTTTAACTGGGCCAAATTTTAGCTTTGTGTTGCTACCTGATAAAATGATTGCTACGACGTCGACAATTGTCTGATTACCTATTAGATGCCTAGATTACAAATTAGGAAATCAGCAATAACCAGTACTGCCTCCTAAGCAAAATGTAAATTTTTAAGTTTCAATTAATTGTGAAATGTTCGTACTAACAGACACCTCACAGTGTTTTCTGCAATATATGTCGCATTGCAAAAATTTTACTTAAAGGAGCTTCAATTTAATACAAATACAAAATACACTGAAATACCTACATTATTTTCACTAACGTCATACCACTTTTCTAGATAACGAATATTAGTTTCAATTTTTTAAGCTTTGTGGATTAAAATGCGAGAGCTTCGAGCATCCGTTAAAGGTCTCTATGTTATCTTGGATTCCAGGCTGACATTTGCCATGATATTGTAGACAAAATATCAGTGTCGCTTGAAGTATTTGGTTTTGTAATTAGAAACTGTAAATCATTTACTCTTCTCAAAGCAATATCTGTTCCTTAGTTTGGGGTCCAATGTCGAATGTAAGTATGCTGTTCATAAACTTGCAATTGAGAGAGTTCAGAAACATTGCTTGAAATTCATATACTTTAAAACGTTTGGAATATATCCCCCGTGCGTGGTTTCATCCGTATACCAGTCTCTTGGACAGTATTGGTTTTCGAAGCTTAAAGTCTAGGAGATGTTGTGTTACTATCAAGTTTTTAAGCAAAATTTAGCAGGGTCAAGTAGATGCTAATGACTTGCTTAATAAGCTTAATTTTATTGTGCCGCGCCTATGTAATTGTATTTGGCTCCAAAACAGTCATTCCGTAATAAAAAAAAGTTTTTGGAATACTATAAATATTGCCTTTGATATAAAGTGGTTTATGTCTCTGCTTCGCAGTCATTGTATCTGCGTATGTACTTCTAAAATATGACAGCAAACGTTTCCATAAACGAAGAGTTTTTCAGTACTTTCTATTCAGTGATAACGATCTGGTTGCTACAAGTCGCGATAATTCGGTGATTCTACTTCCTCATCGTTTTGCAAAAAGAAAAGTAGACATATATTTTGTAAATCAAAACATTAACATCATAATCGAGAATCGAGTCTGATAGTTTACCCTATGACGAAAAGAATTTTACAAAAGAACCTTCGTCTTACCTCTTAATTCTTCCGTATAGAATCAATTGTATTTACGTATAGAAGGTCTAGCCAGTTTGCACTGCAGCTACCTCCAGTTAAACCCTAAGTATTCGTAATATTAATAATATTTCAGCAGATCCCTAATACTGCTGTGCTGGGATCGTAACGGAACTAGGAAGCACACGAAAAATATTGAATATCGTTAGTTAGCTTCTAAACCAGCAACCAACAATTTTTTTCCTTTTTCAGCGAAACAGGATTAAGTTTTTTGTATATAACTTAGAAAAAAATATATTCATCGCCTTATAAGTAAAGTGCAATTCGTTAAAACAAATTCGGAGCTAGATTGCTACATCGTCTGCTACAGAACAATGTGATTAGAACATCGAAACCTTGAAAAGAGTTATCAAACTTCGTACCTAGTAGGTAATTCGTTAAAATGGATAGAAACGTGTAGGTATATAAGCACCATATCTATAGATTATTTAAAATTATTTAATAGATAATAGATTCTCTTCAACAGTAAGCAAATTCCAGTGTACATGCATGCTGACGTAAAGCACGTGCAGTTAAAGCAATTAGAGGTGTTACGTTGGAACTGGACCTATTACAGTGGAATYGGTACGAGCTGGCYGTTCCGCGTACCTGTTCCGGACAAGCTGATGTACCTGTTACGAGTCCACAGTCTCGCATCGGGCGTTTTCGATTGGAATAAGAGCGTAACTGGAGCTATTACTGTTGCGTTGGAACTGGACCTTTTACACTGGAACAGGTACGACCTGCCAGTTTTGCTTAGCTATTCTCATCGATGCGATATACTTGTTGTTATTGAACATATACCTACTGGTTTGACAATCAACAGTTAAACCGTTTAGGGATTGGAATTTCAGAAGAGTAGGAATGCACGCATAAAGCAATATAGTTATTCTAATTTCCAGTAACGTTACGATTACTTATTTGACAGTATTTTGCTATTTTGTGGCAAGTACAAAGAGCGGCTTTTGCTATATCAACGTTTATTTTTGGTAAAATATTCTAGTTAGAATTTTTAGCTATTCATACTTTATTAAGGTTGGGGTATCGCCGTAAGCTAATACATGGGCGACATACACCGCTACAAAACGGGAAATGTAAAAAATTACTCACTCTATTAGAAATACGAAGTGATCCTTAACAATAAGAAGAATTGATGCTTCGCGTGTGCTATTTGTTAAGTTCATAATTGCTATATATTTAATATAGTAACAGCGTAAATATTGCGTAAAATTTTACCTATGGCGGGAACACTTGCTTGTCGATTACTTTGAATTCTGATGTACTATTCAAAAGAAGTTTTAGCATACGAAAATGCCCAATTCCTTACCTTTATATTGGTTCCTATTTCGTTACAGACTATACGGTATTTTTTAGATTTCCCGTTTTGAAGGAAGTCATTTATCACCAAATCGGCAACGTCAATAAGGTCGATATTCGCTACGAATTTAAGATGGAAATTGGCAGATCACAATAAAATCGCGTCTTCGCTAAAGCGGTATAGTTCAGACGTAGTCCAGTAAAACATTGATAGATGGTGGTGTAAGAGATTAGGTTGTTGCATGTGCTAAGGAGGGAAGAGTGCCGTACGACCTTTGACCTTTGACTATTAAATATAAATTCAGGTTCAGGTGAACAGTAACAGTAATCGTTTATGTATTATGTATGTACTATTTTAGTCTGTTAGGCCCTATAGGTACTTTAAACATGTAATTAAAAAATGGTAAAGTTAAAGGCAGGAATGTATTTGTTTTCATATTTTTAATTTCTGCAAATTGTTACCCCGCTTTTGGCGTGTGAGAAGATTCTGTACATCTGTAGCATCGAATTTGCGTTCCAAAATGCACGGAACATTAACCAAGGTCAAGACGCTGAGCATCTGCATGCCACTAATAACTTAGATTAGTAGGTACAGGGGTGTAGTGTTGCAGTAAAATCAACTTGAAATTTGGCATAGGTACATATAAATCTCAACTAGGTTCCCAAAGCGACCTATTGTTTTTGGGATAAGTAGTAATAGTAGTAATAACTACCCTTTTTGCAAATTTTTCTCTTTTTCTTTTAGTATCAATGTAATTAGTAGTATTATTGCGAGTATTATGCGTCCCTATAAATTTTCGGTGCAGCAAACGGTTTAGAAGATATTAGCAAGAAACCGTCACTGAAAAAAAACCGGTTTTTCCTAAATATCTCCGAAAATACTTAATATATTCAAAAAGTGTAAATACCAACAGATAGGAAATAGATTTCTCACAAAAGTGTTTTAAAAATATTTTCCAAATATTGATATTTACGAAATATTTCCAAAAAACTGGATTTTGGATCCTGTCCACAAAATTTTAATCTATTTAAATATAAATAACATAAATATATTGTAAATAAAATAAAATGGCAATTATTTACTATAGCGTTCCATGACATATCGAGCTCAAATTGTGCATACCGCTAGAAAATGGCCTCCTGAACACGAATGTAAAATCCGTTTCTTGCGGTTGCGCCTAGTTTAAAAAAAATAATGTTTCAGTTTGGAATTACTTTACGACGCGGAGTGTTCTCTCTTTATGTCGCGCGGTGTCGCATGCTCCTTAACGTCCGGTAGTCATACGCGAGGGGTTTCCAAACAGATTTGGGAGTTGCTTTTTTTGCCACGCGATTTTTGAGGCGTTTAGGCCCTCTTTTTTTGTAAAGTCACTAGATAGATTAAGGGCCCGTTGCCCAAAGCGTGGTTAACCAGACCTCCTGGTTAACACGCGGTTAACCAGCCGTTGCCAATAGGCAGCACCAATGAAGAACGCTTAAAAAGAACCGTTTCCATGACAATTGCCCGTTGACCGCGTGTTAACCGGGGGGTCTGGTTAACCACTCTTTGTGCAACGGGGCCTAAGTACCGCAATTCATTGTCCATATTTTTGCATTAAAATGGCGGATGGAACCAAAACCATAGAAACCAAATAGGTTTGATTCCCGTCTTCTACATAAATATTTAAATTTACCGCTGCTATTTTGCACTAAAATGGCGGATAACTACGGTACTTTATACGTATTCCTCAACGTCCGTTCGTCCTACGCGAGTACGTTTTCAAGCAGATTTGGGGGTTGTTTTTTTTACCGCGCTATTTATGAGAAAAATCGCGCGGTAAAAAAGAACCCCCAAATCTGCTTGAAACGCGCTCGCGTAGGACAAACGGACCTTCAGGAGCATGTGACACTGCGTGGCATAAGGAAGAACACTCCGCGTCGTAAAGTCCAAATTGTAACTTTAATTTTTCGAAAACTAGGCGCGACCGCAAGAAACTGATTTCATATTCGTGTTCAGGAGGACGCTTTCTAGGGGTATTATACGATTAATAATGAGGTTTTGAACATTTTTTGTCTCCACACATTTTTTTAAGCAACAAACGGTTCCCGTATTATTAGCAATAATCCGTAAAATTTTAATTTTTTTTTGTAAATGACTCGAAAATTATTAAATTAACAAAAAAAATTGCAAGAGTGCTTTTCGATCTGAAATTTGATTTTCTATAATTATGAAATAGCAAAATTTTTTCGTATGAACAGGGTCCAAAATCCAGTTTCTTGGAAATATTTCGAAAAAACGTCAATCTTTTGGAAACAGTTTTTAAAACACTTTTTGTACGAAAATGTTTTTTCCTATCTGTGGTGGCATTTTCACTTTTTGAATATATTGAGTAATTTCGTAGATATTTAGGAAAAACCGTTTTCTTTGTGACGGTTTTTTGCTAATATCTTCTAAACCGTTTGCTGCACAGAAAATTTATAGGGACGAATAATACTCGCAATTGTACTACTAATTACATACTAGAAGGACAAAAATTAAAATTTGCAAGAAAGATAGTTACCCCCCCCCCCAATTTCACCCCCTTCCCTATACGCTTACTTATCCCAAAAACAATAGGTCGCTTTGAGTAGTTGAGATTTATATGTATGCCGAATTTCAAATTCATATGTTAAGTCTTTATCGCGTCCACGCACAGACCGCCAGATCCACAGACAATAAATTTTTTGCTCAAATTTTGGTTTTGGGCGTTTTTTAAAGCGATTGAGCAAATAAAATTTTTTTGAATATTGTTTTTTGTTTCTTCTCCGAAGCGATTCATCGCGATTTTAATTGACTTTCATTTACAAATACAACACATCGTTGTTCTGACTGTTATTAAATCATGGCTGTAGATTTTTCATTATTTTGCTGTTGACCCCAGTCGAAACATCGAAGCCTGTTCAGTAAAATTCATTTTTATCAAAAACTGTACATTTTTCAGTAGTACTTAGGGCACTGATAACCCTCCAGCAAATAGATTTTCAACTGCACTTATAATTTTCAAAATATCGCCATCTGAACTTTTGCCGCGCATTAGCATCCAAAAAACGACACCTTTGTATGGAGGCTAGCATATACGTCACTTGCGCAGCGGGCCACAGAATTCCTGTACTTTGAGCACTTTATATAAGGTAATTTATTATTACAGTAACTGCGCGACATACCGATCAGGTAAATTAAGCTCAAATATTCTACTGAGCGACTGATCGACAGATATTTGATAACAATTACGTGTATTTTAAATAAATCACATTCAATTGAAATCTGCTTGCAGGTGTTGATGAGATGTTGAGCTACACAGGTATTACCAAATTCTTGATAAATTGAAAATTTGTGAACAGGCCTATTATATCACGTCGTCAAGGGGTATATTCACAGGTAATATATCCCCTAGTGCATCAATTTTTTTTGGAAAAATTCGAATAAGCCAGTTTCAGTGGTATTTGTTTAACAATTAAATAGAATGAGCTCTAGTTGTTTTATAAATCTAAGTCGAAGACAAGGATTTTGCAACTAGCGGAATGCTATTGTTAAACAAATGGTTTAGAAACGAGTTTCTTTTCGATTTTTTTCATAGATATGTAGATATGTAGTAAGATTATTTCCTAAGTTAGTATACATAGAAACCATAGAACGAATTTTTGTCACTGATTGGTAAAAATTGACAGGAAGGAAATAATCGAAATTATACGAGGTACCTCTACTAAATTGAAAGTTCTGATTGGTAGAAAATAACACGAAAAATATAATTCGTATTAAAAGTCCTAAAACGCATCCTTTTTAGATTAAAAATGCCTATTAAAGATTTAAAGTTCATATAGGTACGTACTCCTGATAATACTGATGCACTTCCTAGACTTCCTACGTATATTACGCAGTATCCGGACGCGCGCTGAGGCCGCTCAGGTACGAGCGACACGCAAGCAATTTTGGCTAACCCTATTATCGTTGTCGCGGTTAGTTTTTTATATGTATGTGAATAATATTCAGACGTGATTCAGACCACGCTATTATTATGCATCCATGGTTACAGGAATCTGTAATCCGGACTATTCGATTTTAACATAGACATTTTACTACGCTTGTATATGCATCTATAATCCGCTAGGTACCGCCATCGTACAGCTCGCATGAGTGAAATGGGAGATGTCGTGAAACTTCTTTCTCTAGGATCCCAGCCTTAATATGTATAAAGGTAATCATAATAGTTGCTCATTTTATGAGTAATGTACAGAAATGTGAATTAAAACAAAATGAAACCACTTTTGACAAAAGTATAACACTATATGTTTTGTACAACCTCCATATTTTGATAAAAATGCCCCGATTCTAAAAGTTGCCTTCTCGACACTCGATATAGGCAAGTTTACAATAGTGACACGACATCTGGCGGCAGATACATAAACTATTATAATCAGTACTTTAATGCTGTAAAAAGGCGGAATTATTGTGTAATATTGCTGTTTTTGTTATATCGTATTAGCATTTTTAAATTGTGGGCAGTGAATATTATTAAGAAAAAGGGGATACATGTAAACACAAAAAGCATGTATGATATTATATTATAATAGTAATATGCGGTTATGTGATTAAACGGTTATCACATAGGTTATTGCCACGAGTGTGTTTTGTTTACCATTAACAGTTCCTTTGTAATAATTATATTGAATATACTCGGTTGCGAACCCATCTGTGTTTCATTTTGAGATACAGAGTATATTATAATAGCAAGTACTGTTTATTTCCGCCATTTGCAAAGACACACTAGCGCCACCAACGGTCGATAAACTCTCCAATAGTTTACCGCAGAGGTATTGCGTCGGAACAGGACCTATTACACTGGAATAGGTAGGAACTGCACCTGTTCCGCGCATCATGAACAAGACCGGAACAGCTGGAACTGGAACAGGTATTTGGAATAGGTACGAAACTGGAACTGGAACAGGTCGTACTAGGTACACAGAAAAGCTATTCCGTAACACCTCTAAAAGCAATATTCCTTATATGGTTATACATTTAGAACATCTGTTGTGTGACCTACATAACCGTTTATATAATTTCATTATCGGCCCATATTTATGCAATTGTATTAACAAATTACTTCTGTTTAATACTAACGAACGTTATGAAAGCATCCTGTCCTTAGCATTAAATATTATAAGCAGTATTAGTCTTTATATGTAAGAAAAACCGTACGCGTATTTTAATACATTGAATTTGCCGCGTAATTTACACACGTTTATTGGTTGTTACTGGCAGTAGCTCGCGCAGTCGACGAAAAGAAAGCAATCGCTCGTATCAAGAGGTGTAGCTCGACCAGAGTGACTAATAAGAAAAACTTGTTGAAAAGATAAGGTTCTTATTCGAACACTAGTTCTCCAAAATATTTCTTGTAATATCTAACTAGTGCGCTACTTACATTTGAACGGTGAGTGTTATGAAGCACTATATTTCATAGGAATTTAGCATCTGCTTGCATTCGAATAACCTCATTTTTAGATTAAATGTAACAGTCTTCTTGTGTGAACTTATGATAGTGAGCAGCCATAGTAAAAGCTATTTCCTGATTAATTGTTCATCTTCTGCTTATATTTGTCCCTTGGCTGCTTTTGTGCTATTACTGACAGATTGAAATTTGTTTTCAGAAAATGTCTTCGAGGAAAACTGTCAGCCGTCGTGGCACGACCAAAAAACGTGCTCAGAGGGCAACCTCAAACGTTTTCGCTATGTTTGACCAAGCACAAATTGCAGAATTCAAAGAAGCATTCAATATGATCGATCAGAATCATGATGGTTTCGTAGACAAAGAAGATCTGCATGATATGCTCGCTTCTCTCGGCAAAAATCCCACCGATGATTATTTGGATGGCATGATGAATGAAGCACCTGGTCCTATTAACTTCACCATGTTTTTAACATTGTTCGGCGAACGTTTACAGGGTACAGATCCTGAAGATGTCATAAAGAATGCTTTTGGTTGCTTTGACGAAGACAATATGGGTGTTATTAACGAGGAACGTTTGCGAGAATTGTTGACTAGCATGGGTGATCGCTTTACCGATGACGAGGTGGATGAAATGTATCGTGAGGCACCGATCAAGGGTGGGTTATTTGACTATGTTGAGTTTACCAGGATCCTGAAGCATGGCGCTAAGGACAAGGATGAACAGTGAAGTGGTTCAAGTTATAGAAGTAGGAGGCATCCGTTTTTACATCTGCAACGKTAGTTTTCTTATTTTTTTATTAATATAAAATTTATATAWACCTATCATGCAAACAATATATTAACTTATGGGGAATAATTGTATTTATTTATAACTCATACCTAGTTAAGTATTCATGAATGTAAAGTGCACATTAACGAGTCACATCAACTTAAGACTCGTAAATATCTTAATAAGACCTTTGTGTCTAGCTAGAAGCTGAAAATACATTTTTGAGGATAATCGCCATCCGTTAAATATCAAGCTTTTACGCCTGATGATCCTGCAACCCGCAGTACACTCATGAAATGCTAGCAGCCGTTAAGTAACCAACAACATTCACGAAACCTGTTATACCGGCCGTCGCCGAAGCCCGCGTGCTCGTTCATGGAATGTTTACATATTCAAGATTAACACATGGCAAGCTGTCAAATAGCACGTGCGTCTATTTACCGTGTTACGCGCTCTAGTACTGCTGGATGTACTTGATCTTCGCATCACTCAACATGGGGTGAATTTTTGCAAATTTTGAACAGGATCAACAAGTGGCGGGCGCCGCGACGACAGCGCCTCTATTTACGACGTTGGCCGCGCCACGACGCGTCCCTCCAGCCTCCACCTGTTCTGCATTCCTGTATACTTCGACGACAGTACGTTTCTTGACCGACGACATTCCCAAAGGGACGTTTTGAGTTTTGTGTTGTTTTAGTTTATGTTCTTGTGAGTTTTTGTTTTGGTAATTTTTCATTTTTCGAGGTGAGATTTTATTTTGTTTTGTCTTTGTTTGGGAAACCGTCGGGAGTGCTGGAGTGCATCACAAGACGCCACAGACGCCTGTCTGMCGACTTGTTGATCTTGGGCCATGTTTGTGCGTGGAACTCCAGGCGGATTTCCGCGGTTGTTGTTTTTGATTTTGACCGGTTTTGAGTGTACTTATGTAGGGTAATGTAGGATTTTGTCGAAAAGTAAGGTTATGTTTTGATTTAAATTTTTAACTCCCAACACAAAGTCGGCAATGAATAATTGTGAAAAAAAAAATCGAATTTATAATATAGATTTTAATTAAATGAGTATTATTTACTTAAGTTTTAGCTAAAAAAAGCTCAACTTTGACTAATTTTAAGTTTTAATTTTATTAATCATTTACTATGTTTATTAAAGTTTTTTTTCACGWTTTGATTTAGATGAATCGTACCATATTTAAATGCTGGTAAAAATCTAATGAAACCGAAAAATTTAATAAAACAAAGTCCTAATTGGCGGTCATTTAATTTTTTTTTCAGTTGTTTATTCTAAACGGGAAATCGGACTCGGAAGTTTTTCTACCCTACCTGTCACGAGTAAGTTTTTTTTTGTTTACGTTTGTTTTTAATGGACCCATTTGTACGGTTTTTCTCTTCGATAATTCGATATTGTGTTTCGTCTACATATTTATAGATGGCACTAGGGGCTATAAATTTTAAGGGTGCAATATGCATCAGGAACGAAATATCCTCACATAAATACCAAATTGGTTTTTGTCTTTGGTGATACAGAATCAAATGAGGTGCATTAAGATAAAAACTATAAAAATGATGACTTTTTGGTGTAGATAACCACTTTTTTGTGAGTTTTACTCACTAGAAACGTGGGTATCGGAAATCGCAATGTTTTCTTTAGGTTTGATTTGTCTTAGCTATTTCCGCAGTTTACAATAAACTTATTATTTTTTAATTATGCAGGTCATTATCCAGTGAGCGAGTGAACAGGGCTCGTTTGAAATTCGCGTAGCTTTGTTGGGGTGTTCAAAATAAATAAGGGGGCCGCAAGAAATCGATAATTTGCAATTTCATTGAGTTTTGTATGAACGTGTCGCACATGTTCCATATCGTGGGTGTGTGAAGCTTATGGTGGTAATTCCTTTGCACTTTTCAAAGCCCGTTCTACCATTTAATATATGTATAAATACAATTAATTTCTTTTCTTCACTTTATTTACTCATTTTCAACGCGACAGATCGCTTTATTTTTTTGTTTGAATCTTACTTTCTTGAGATCGTTAAACAATAAGAAAAAACAAAATTTCCAATAAGTTCAATTTCCACGACTTGTTAACAAAATGCAAAGTTTTGATGTGTGGCAATGTTCTTATTGGAAAATAAGTTGATAGTTGTCATAAAAAAATATTTTGTTTCCCTTTTCATGTTAAATTCTAGTACCGTGCGTAGATGATGTTTTGTCTTTTCACAGAAAATTGTGATCTTGATAATTTTCTTACTTTTATAAACTCTTTGCAAGCTTCTATAAACATATAAACAGTTACGAAACAGATATTTTTAATCTAATTCCTTTATATTTATTAATTTTACGTGGCAGGTTTTCTTTTTACTTGTCTTTCGAAATTTGTAGAACATCCACATGTGTGCATACATATAAAATATTTTCATATTTTTCTTCACATCCTTATTCATATAAAATGGTCATTTTAATTCACTTTATAACAGGATTTTTAAAATACCTTTTACTATATACTGGTTTTAATTCTCCGAATTGCTTTTGATAACATTTTTCCAAATTACATATTTAACAGAAAAACTCAGAATATTTGACAAAATTATTTTTTCAGTACCACCAATTTTGATTAAAAAGTAATCAGATTTGGTAACCTCTTAAATTTGCTGGTCAAGCCTCACTTAATCTGTATAAATTATTTTCTTTTTGTGGAATAACATTACTTGTTCTACTTTAGGCAGTGTGTTTTCCCGTTTTTTTCCCGTAATAAAATCAAAATTTCAGTTCATTTCATTAAGGCTTTTATAGGTTTATAGATTTTCATGCAATGATTGCCATTCAGTTTATGTTTGACAAACGGGTACCTAGATCTTTTTCAACTAGAGYTAAGGAATATTTAAAACAATTTGAAAATTATAAAAAAAATGAAAAAACGAAGTCCTAATTGGCGGTCATTTAAATTTTTTTGTACTTGTTTATTCTAAACGGGAAATCGGACTCGGAAGTTTTTCTACCGTACCTGTCACGAGTAAGTTTTTTTGCACCTAGAGCTTTTTTAATTAGGGGTAAGGAAGATTTAAAACAATTTGAAAATTATAAAAATATAGATATTTAACAACAAATTCTTTATTAGCTAACTACTTATCTATTGCTAAATAAACACAATGGAACACTAGGCAATTTAAATTCATTACGTTTTTGTAAAAAAAATCATCAAAATTAAATTATTTGTAAATTTTATGAATTTATAAAATTATTATTGGCCAAAATGTTACAATTCTAAATGATCTCTATAATTTCATTTGTCCAGTACTAAATTATTTATTTGGTCTATAATAAAATTACATTTGTGTTATTGGCACGCAGGTTGCGTTTTGGTTTGAAGTCAATATTACTTGTTCCTTTCATTTTGATAAAGCCAAAAGGTTGTGAAAGTTCCATTTAATTTTTCTTTGTTTTGGTACTGACGATGGTTTTTTGACAGCCGAAAGCGCTTTAGCATATTGATAATACAGTGGATTTATCTTTGATAATATTTTTTTAAAGAAGATTGTTTATTATAAATCCACTTTAGTAATGGACCAGTATTCAATTTTGGAAAATAAGTTTTTTGCTAATGATATGGTTATTATATCAGTATTTTTGTACGTTTCATATTATTGGAGGTATTTCCTAGTTATAGTCGTACCTACAGCAGATTCGGTTCTATCTCACATTAACTAAATTTACATAAAAGCGAAACACTTGTTTCCAGTTCAGTATTCGAGCACTTTAATGACATTGCAATCATTAAATGTTATAGAATGTATACAATAGAATGGTTTAAAAGAGCAAACTTGTCTTTATTGCGGAAGAACTTGTAATTACTCTGCTGAAGTAAAGATAACTGTGAATTTTGAGAAAGTAGATGATATCGATATAATCTTAAGAATAAGCGGAATGAACCAAATTGCTCATATCTAAAAATATATTCGAGCATAGATTACTGTATAGTCTGTGATTGAAAAAGCATTTTCGTCAGTTTGTGCATTTATAAGAAAAACAGTGATCTCAGGATGGTCTCTTGCAGTGCACTACACGCTATATTTTACATTGCATTTATTTATGAGTAATTCTACGAAGTAGATTAAGTTTGTTTAGTAAGATTGGATTAGTTTTAACGCATTAATTTAAATACCCATGTCTATTATAGAATATAAAGCAGTCAGTAGATGCTTGTAGTTTATGTATGGAAGTCATTGCAAGTCCGGTTTTCACTTTCTAAAACCGTATTTTGACGTGGAGAATATTTTACACTTTTTCAAAAATGAAGTACATATTTGTTTTTGATTAACTTTTTGATGAAAACATTTTTATGTTTCATACTGCTATAGTTTTGCAAAAAGTAAATTTGTGTCATACCTGCACATGCATGTTTCCAATGTTAATGATAAAATTTCTTCTTTCTCTATTTCTTTTTTACTTACTACTTGTATCACCGCAATCAGGTGAATTATAACGGTAGTGTGAATACTCCGAGGATTATGACAATGCAACAGTTTATATGGTGTTGAATAATTAAAGAAATGTTCAGTTTTGTACAGTACATGGCGAAGGACGTTCTTACATGTACTTATTTCATTTAAATTAACGTCTTGTCAGTGGGCAATAATAAACGGGCTAAACTTGATTTAATATACATAGGTACGACCAAGATACCTAGATTAGATTTATTTGTCTTGTCTTCCAGAAAATAACTTTTTTGAGAAATGGATGGTTTATCAAAGACAAAAAAAGGTTTCTTTGATAAAGAGCTAGTATGTTAGTGGCTTGCTTTCTTCTTTCTTTCTGTCAGACAATTAATGTCAAATTAATAAAACTCAGTTTATATGTCTAGTTAATTATTAGACAATATAGCTACGAAAAATTTGGATGTTTAGTTCGGTAGATATGTACACTCTACTTGAAAAAGGAAATATAAAAGTAAAATTTGAGTGTGATTGTCAGGGGTTATATATGGTACTATAAACTTCATACCGTGAAATTTTATCTGCAGCAGCTTTTCTTTTGCGCACCTTTTAAAAGAGGTACTGTATAATTTCAACATAGTATCAATAACCTCCTAAAAAGTTTGCAAATCGTGTGCTATGAAAATCTGTTGATACCTTCATGTATTCACGGTTTGGCCTGTGAATATAAATATTGAGACATGCTTTTGTTACCCTTGTGCATTGCTGATAATGTAATGCTACATTATCGGTTATATTCACAACGTGCGTGTTACTACAGATTAGAATGTAGACTCCCCACCGTTCGATTAGAAAAATGAAAGGACCACTTGGGGTTTCGCGTTTGGTAGGGCAACCAATCGACTGTAAACCGCATTTGCAAGTGTTACAACAGTCTATAATTTTATTATTTTTTAAATATGTGTTCAAGTGCTGGGGGAGAACTATAGCTGTTGGAGGGTGGAACTGCGGCTGCCGGAAAAATTTAAGCTAGACGGAGGGTAGGCCGTTAACGTTTACAAGATGTAGTGCACAGTGTTCTGTTTATGTAATTCCCAGTCTCTTCCATTATTTATTTTTATCCAAATTTCAACCAATTACCTCCCTGCTATCGTGAGTTGTTGCACGGCCCTTCCGGGAGCAATATAGCTCGACTGTGCAACAATAAGAGGAAAATATTTACATACACGTCATAAAACGGCCTATGGCGTACCCACTAAGAAGAGATACATTTACAATTTTAAACGGCACTATAACTTTTATGTTTCGAAGCGAAACGTACCGTTATTCTCCTTTTCTGCTCGTGATAAGGATGAGAATCCTCGAACGCGGCCTACTATAAAATACTATATCCATAAGCAGTTATTTATGCTAAGGGATTATTATGTCGGACTGCGGGGCATTAAAAAAATGAACAAGATTAAATGAATTCAGTTCAAGCAAAAGTAGAACGTCAGAACATAATGAACTTCCTTGGCTAGTCGATCACAGTTGGATATAAAAAAATAAAAAACCTTGCAATACAATTACACAGACGTATTCTGACTGACATAGAAAGAAAACATCAATAATAATTGTACTATTTTATTAAACTAGGAGACGTGTTAGGTGACGTAAAAGAACATAATAATAAAAAAAACAGACGGGAATCGGACAGTAATAACCCAAAAAAGTTAATATGAGTAGATCCTCCACAGTAACAGGGTAAGATAAGTGCATACAAATGCGACTCAATCAAATCATGAACTTCTGCAATTTCCAGACGACTTACATAGGATCTAATAGTGCCGCTATTGTCTGTAGAGGATGCAGTCTTCTACAGTTTATGCACCAAACGTATTGGATGGGTGAAACACTAGGAGATTTTGATGTCCCATTGCGTTGTTTTGTCCAGAGTAGTCCAAAGTAAATGGTTCCATGTGGTCGTTATTGTCTTGTTCAAAAAGTGGATTGGTCCACTATTTCCTGAATATAAAGTTGGGCTATCATATTGCCCTGATAAAGACTAAAGGTACCTAATATTCTGCTATAAGCAGTAGCGCGGACGCTTTTATTTTCACATGCCTTTAACACAAAATTTGGGAAAGAATCTTTCACCAGGTCGCCTTTTGACACTTATTCGACCATTTATTATCTAAAAGGAAAAAAGTTACGTTATGTATGTGTAGGTACTAGATTTTAGTTTTCCGCGGCCTTATTTAGTAACTACATGTGAACATGTACACAAACACAGACCGTATACAGTATCACATAAATTCATATGAGATAATACTAAACTTTCGTAGAGGCATTGTAAGTACTTTTTTATTAAGCAAGTGACGACTTTGATAAATATATTTAAGATTTAAGTATGCTATCTGCAGACATCGAGATATATGATTTGTATAGCGAAAGCGTCTTTCCATGATCAAACCAAGATTTCTCGCACTATCACAAAAAGGAAATTGTTGTTCAATGACAATAACACTCGATTCACATCAACTAGCTAACAAAGAATCGCTATTCTTACCAAACAACATTAGTTTTGATTTAGTAGCATTTAGTCTAAGGTTATGGGCATCTGAAATCATCGCTAATCGTGTCAGATCAAAGTTAATGGCAGCAACAGGGGGCAAAACGACAAGTAGACCTGCGTGTCCTCCGCATAATAATGTTGAAGGAAACAGTAAAGTGTACACAGTAAACAATAAAGGACCAAGTATAGAGCCTTGGGGCACACCTTGATATACATTAAAAAATGTTGATAGCAGACAACACAGCCTGATTGCGATCCTGCAAATAATCACGTGCCCTAAAATAGGAATTAAAATATCGTGGGTGGGCATATCGAAGGCCTTCGAAAAATCTAACAATAAGGATTGTTAATTTAGCCTGATCATAGGATCGAAAGATGTCATCTGTGACACTTAGCAGTGCAGTAGAACACCTGTGTTTGGTCTTAAAACCAGACTGATTAGTTGGTATTATATATAATATACTTATCCAAGTACTAACGCAATTGGATCTCAACAATTTTTTCGAAGACCTTAGATAGTGCAGGTAAGATACTTATCGGGCACACCTGTCGAGACTGAGAGGACAAGCGATCTTAGGTAAAGGAGCTATCTCAGCATTTTTCCACACCATAGGTACAACGGATTTGTTCAAACAAAAATTGATTTTTTTGAAATTTTTCTTCTTCAAGGAATTGTAGACGTTTCTGACAGATGATTAAAACTGCTTTTTTTAAGAACCACCCGTAGAATCACTAGGCGCGCTTTGATTTTTAACAGATCACTAACCTATAACAAAATGGGTTGAACAGGTATGGAAATTTTACATGCGGCTGTTTCTGCTTGATATAGGTATAATTGCGGATTAGAAGGAATGAGCGATAATAGATACCGACGTTTGCAGTAAGCCATGAAACACACTATAAATGATCCGCACCCCAAAATTCTTTCCATGTTCCGTAAATCACTGGTCTGCAAGCGCCCTCGTAGGAGTAAAACAGTACCTTACAACCAAAAGTCTATAAGACGACGATCTTCGCGTTTGGCCTTACTAGAACTACGCCAGACGACAATCAAAAACCGTGCTTAGACTTGTGTTTGTTCTGGCCCTCGCAAACCCACTATAAGCCCTTTATCAAACTCAGAAACTGACAAAAAATTGCACATTTTCACGTTCTAAGCATACTAACTAGTCAAAGAAAGAAGCTTTTAGAAATCCCCCTGCAGCTAAACAAAAAGTGTCATTTTCGCTATTTTTTTAAGAAGAAAATTTAAAAAAAATTGACCGCTGCTTGGATAAGGCTGAAAACTGATCACTTTGTGTACTATATTATATTAAAATTTATTCAAATAAAAAAATATTAGTGTGTGTTATTTATATCAGTCAGTATATAAGTAATCGTATGTCGGCAAATGCTTAGATTTGAACTTAATACAGAATAAATAAAATAAATACTTAAATTGCAATTGTAACCATATTATAGTGTTTTCTCCAATTTTCAACGATTGTAACTTTCCGTCAGTAGCCGACTTAAATTTTCACTATATTTACCACTAACTTGTAAATTGTCAAGCAGTATGATTGTAATGTTGTATTAACGAAATAATGAAGCAATAATAAGATTAGGTAAGGATTAACTTTCATTTCAGAAATGTGATACAATAAGATATCAGAATCCTTTTGTAAAACCAGTTCTACTTATCGTATATTAAAAAAGAAGTTCTGTTTCAATATTTGAGGACCGAATGCTGATAATTTATTTTTATTACGTATTCAATCAATTTTAATAGATCTGCCAGGCAAATTTTGAGGTTCTTCGTCTTTGACAAAGATTACAGGTGTAATCGAAACGTCAGACTATTAACTTTAGGTAGGTAATACATATAGATAAACTTCCGGTAAAAAAGTTCTAATTGTAAATTGAAAACTGATCCATCTTCTCTAAGTGGAGTTATTAATTAATTCTTCAAAAGAAAATATTCTTAATGTGAACATCCACTTTATTTTTTTATAAAGTGGATGTTCACATTAAGAATATTTTCTTTTGAAGAATTAGTTCTAATTGTAATGGGAGTAAAATAATAATTTGTTTAAAGCTCTTCTTATTCTGATATAGATCACCGCCAAATCTGAAGTGGAAATACATCTACGGTGGTTATATTTGATGTATGCTTAGGTTCGAGATAAATGTAATCCAAATGGTTAATTCAGCCTATTTTGGATTATATTTTGCCCATAATTTTTTACCAACAAACTTGACAGGTTCCAGATTTTTATTATCAGTTTATTTATGCCAAAAGCTCAGATTAAGCTTTCCTCACTGGATTAGTCTATGTACTTTAAGCACTGTTGACTTTCCCAACAAATTAACTTTGTATCGTTGTAGTCATCTCAGAGCTACATGTAAATATTCCGCCTTTGTATACAGTTGCTTTGAATCTAACTTCGTAAACATTTTTCATACCTACTAACAAGTTTAATGTGGTGACCATAAAAATGCTGTGGTGTGTATGTAACTTTCTTTCTGTTCACGTCAAGCTATAATATTTTTATTGCAACATTTTAATAGCAATACATTGTGTGCAAAGCAAAATGCATGCAATTATATTGCAGCTATACAAATGCTGTGAAACTGAAGACGTAGTTGACGGTTCATAGTAACTATCATTACAAAGTCATTACTGACATCTGTCAATGTTAGGCCGTTAAAGCTACGCCAATTTAATTTAGCCAATAGGATTTACTCATTACCAGAAAAACTAAACTAATAATACTAATAATGGTTAATTTCATACATTAAAAATTGGTACAATGCTAAACCAGTCTAATAAGTCTCTCTGTATTTTGTCTTCTAAATGACCCGTCCATCTCAACCTTTAGATTTGATTTCATTCACTATGCCTGCATCTTTGTTCTCTTCTTCTAGCTCTTCGTTTGTTGTTATTCGGTATTGTTGGGTTTTATTGATCTGTATACCTTCAACTTTGATGCTCTTGATACTATTTTAGATTTTAAAATTTATTACAGTCCATGCTGGTACACACCGATTTGTACTTTGTATTCTATTCGTTATTTCTTCTGAAATGTTATTATTCATCGTAATCAAGCCCTAAGTATTTGAAATTTTCCCCTCTTTCAAAATTATATTCATGTATGGTATTTTTTGACCTATTCCCTTGTCTTCTTTTTCTGAACATATATTTCCTAATTTATCATTAGCCCCATCTTTCCTGCATATCTCTCTCTCTCTCTCTCTCTCTCTCTCTCTCTCTCTCTCTCTCTCTCTCTTCATAAAATCCTCTGTTACTTTGATAGCTGAGTTTTATAATAATGTCTATGTCGTCGGCATATGCCAACAGAATTTGCGGGCCATCGTTATGAACATTGTCGCCTGTATACTGGTTGGTGATAAGGCATRCCCCTTATTGAGTTCAAGTATCTGAGCTTAAATAAAAGGTGGATAAATTACCTATAGATTTGATTCTGATGACCTTTAATGTGGGACTTGTCATTTCGCCGGTATTCAACTCGGAACATGACAAAAACTGAAAATGTTTTGAAAAGCTGCCTCTAGGTAACTATTTTACTTATGACATTGGAATTTGATCAATTTTTGTAGCAAATTTAATTTAAGGAACAATTTTTTCCTCTGTTAGGAGATGCTGTTTAAGAACCAAAACAAGTGCGATAAATTTTCCGTTTATCCATCATCACTAAGTTAGCATAGGATTCTCAGGGTTGCAAATCTGGTTTATACTACCAGTATAGATCCAAAACACATAAGCAAAAAACCGCTAGTAATCCATTTGTATAAAGTTTGACCAGTCTATTTTACTAAATCAATATTTCTCAGTAATTATCCATCAGATATACCCAATTACAGAAAAAAAGATACAAAATCAAAGAAACCAAACTACAGTTGATAATAACCGAATAACAAATTGCGATTGCTCAAATTTATTGATGTAATAGTGTACCTTTGTACCCTTTGCTGGAAGCAAGGGTACTTTCCATTGCCAGTTTAGCTTATGTTGAATAAAGGTTGACGTTATGAGGCCCATCCTTTATATATCGCTCCGGACTACGGTATTTCAATTACGGCATGCCCGGTGCAAAATCTGATGTAACGTCGAATATAATATCTCCTGCAGTTAGATTATTAATCACCGGCAAAGTGTTCAATGTGATCGACTGAGTCACATCTGTCATCATCTACGTGCAATATCCAATCGAACAATGAACCAATCTTCGTACTTCAAATCCTGCTGGGTACTCCAGATTTTATTGTAATAATTAATTTATTGTGTTAGAGGCCTGCGTCATGTAATACAATAAAATCGTGATGAATAAGGACGTTGACATGAACTGGAATAGCGGTCCGTATACCTAACCAGATATTGAACAAATAGAATTGTTAATTTTAGTTGCATTTCACTGAAGGTAGATCCTTATCTTTTATGTATTATATGCATCACATTACACTTTTGAAATAGTTTCATTCGATTGAAACTTTGGAATCTCTTGCTTGGAAAGTGTGTGTTGAATATAAACATTATTTACGCAACTTTAAGCAGTATTTGTCGCAAGTATAATATGGCATACCTGCATAAACGGTTCGACTTTAATTTTCTAAAATTGATGCACCTGGTGAAAGATTTTAGAGTTTAGAGCAGTGATTTTAACTGGTCCAAAAGTTAAGAAAATACTAATAATTATAAATATATTGCTTGTTATGAAAATATTAATAATCGAGATACTAACCCTAGAAATGCCATATATCCTTAATATTTCAATAATTCATGGGGAGGTTTCATGGATCCAACTTTGTTTTTAACACAGGAAATGAAATCTGAAAACGATACCCTACTAACAGAGTTACTTCATTGCCAATATTTTAACTTTATGTACGGGATGACTCATTAAGCGGAAATCAGTCTATAGTTAAGCAAAGTTGAGCTTTTATACAAAATTGTATTTTATAAAACGAACATATTTTCAAAAATGGCGGACTTCTGGTTATAACTAATTTTCCAAAGAAACGGACTACTTTTCGAATTCGACTGACACGGATGGTAAAACTTGTGCGTTGTTCAACTTTCGCAACTGTTTTGTCAGAAATTAACTGTTTCTCCCTTCCTTCTTGGTCGTGAATTTCAATGCGGATGTTTTTGATTCCATACACTCCATACACTTACTCAATTGGAGCTAGATTTGAAGACATGGTGGTTTAGAAACGAGTGAATAGATTGCATTACCGCTAAGTAATTGGGTAGTAACTTCAGAGAAAAATAGAAGAGTGGAGCAAATTGTGTTACAAAATACAGAATTATGTTCGTTAGGCATATATTTTTTATTTAAAATTCAGACTGCTTAGTTTTTTACAGCATTTGACCCGCTTACATTTTATTTTTTATTTAGGTACCTACTTTACTATTCTTAGTAACATTACTATTTATCCACCTACACATTTATCACTAAAGGTGTATTATATTATATTTTAGTACCGTTACAACATACTCCCAGTGATAGAAAATTTCGCTGACCGTCCTGCAAAGTTCCAGTTCGATTTTAATCAGTAATCTACGTCAAAAAAATTCAACCGATATAATAACTTAAATAGAAGCTTTTAGCGCAAGAACGAGCTAAAAAGCGAAACAAAAAATGCGCGCAAAAGCAGGACGATTGAAATTAAACGCGACCTTTCAATTCCGTCCGTAACGAATTAAAATTGAAAACTAAAACCCTAATGGCTTCAAAAGGCAAAATAAAAAGTGGCTTTTATTGACTGCGTGGACGGTCACATTAAAGACATTACCTCAACAGGCAGCAATTTTGATACGGGCCGTGGTGTGAAACGCTGCGTGTTTGACACGTAGCCATTATTCTAGTAGCAAGATTTCTTCTACTATACCCCTTTATTATGTGTATTTCTTCGTTGCATAAGTGCAGTAATAATTCTACAAACGTGCCATAAAATATTATGTCTGTATCAAGTTATATGTCAAGAAAACCGGAGGTATCGTACAGGATTAATTACTATAACAATAATAATCATTCCTTTAACGTTGATGTTATATATTTTTGAAAAAAGCTTATTTGAAGTCTAATGAATAATTGAAGAACCTGCGCTTCGGTAAATCATAGTAGTTACTTCATCCATTATCATCCTGTGGGATGCAGAATGATTTCTTTAGTTTGTATTATTTTAAGGTTTGTTTATTATTAGTCAAATATCTAAATGTATTTGGATAAAAGATTTATTAATTTTCTATTTTAAGGTAGTTTTTGGAAAAAATGAATATTGAGTTTCAAAAATAACATTCGTTAAAATTATATTTGCATTTTTTATAAAACACAATCCTATTTTCTGAATATGATAATACATGCATTTTTTCATCGACAGTGTTACCAAGATTATTAATAAACAGAACGTTCACTTTTGTAATAGGTATTTCAGTAAAACACCGAAGTAAATAAGCCGACTTGCTTTAAACGTAAAGTTATTCCTTAACCCATAACCCGTAAGCCATGAATAAATTGCAGTATGTGTAAAATCAATCCTACTTTGTTTTTAATGTGCATTATTTGCAAACGAGTTGTCAGACTACGGCATTCCTAATGCACTTACGTGCATTCCACAAAAGCCATCTAAATATTAATTGTAGTACCTTTTAGCGTCATCCTATATTTATTTATTACATTTTAATGCATGCATCTTGTAGAAACTGAAAGAATTGAAATTAGAAAGAAGATTTTTTTTGAGAATTCTAGCAGAGCACTATTCTACCGACTTAACTCTTAATGTCGTAATATGAATTTACGCATTCTAGAATTTTCTTACTTCAGCTCATAAATTTTACTACGTTATGGCCCCGTCATATAATTCTCTGGACAAGCTTTTTCCTCAGATCGGTACAAGGGATGAAAGGCCGAAGGTCTTTTATTCCCAGTTCATTATATTTCAGCAACCGTGCTGGCATCTAAAACTATACCAAATCTACGGCTTAGGTTAATTGTTTCTTAGTAAGCCCAACTCCTGTGATTAATTTTGGCGTAAAAGTAAGTTTTTTTAATTTTCGATCAGTACCCTCAAAATCTATCTTTACCTTATTTCATCCTCACTATAAATCAGATTTTTGTCTAGTAACTTTTTAACGCGACGTCGTACGGTTATTTACATGGTATACCTACATACTTTTACACGGGGTAAAGTAAAATAGTAGAAATCAAATGTTAGTCTCATGAAGGTTCGATATCGACTCATATTTCCTGCTATAACCTTTAACGCGACGGATACAATTTGAGTATAAAAATACTCTAAATGATACATACACGTCTACAGAATATGATACAGCTATACTCTTTCTGATAACTATAGCATTTTCCGCTCGTTACGGACACCGCCTCCAATGCTACAGGTCCAGGAGGTATATATATTAAAAAAATATTTACGTCATGGTAACGTCACATAAACACAGTTTTTCCAGAAAAGTCGAGGTTTTACAACGTTGGAACACCTATATATACAGGCTGTTTCACGAATGGTAATTACCCTGACGAAATTAAAACTGCAACCCACAATACATTTGCATTGATAATTGTTCATCGTAGAGAACTGTATAAATTCGTAAATTTTGACATAAACTTCAATCATTTGCTTTAAGTAAATTCGGTATTGTAAAACAAATTTTATTTTTGAAAAACGTTTATTCAATAACATTAATGTAATAAATGCTCAAAATGTCTCCCTCCGCTGTTTTCACAAGCTTGAATTCGTGCCCAAAACGGTATTTTAACATGCATTAATATTTCTGGAGTGATGGATCTACATGCATCACGTATTTTATTTTCTAAATGTTCTACACTTTCAATTCGTGTTTGGTATGCTTGCTCTTTTACCATTCCCCACAGAAAAAAATCCAAAGGAGTAAGGTACGGGCTTCTCGGTGGCCAAAGATTAATTGAACCTCTTCCTATCCATCGGTTAGGCAAAACCAAATCAAGATGATCTCGCACTATTCTATGATAATATGCGCAGGTGCCCCATCTTGTTGGAACCATAGATCTTGTCTTACTTGTAAATTTACATTTTGGAGAAGAACCGGTAAATGTTATATAAAGTATAGCCGTTTAAACTATCGCGAAAAAAATAAGGCCCAACAATTTGATTCCCCAATATTCCGCACCAGACATTCGTCGAGTAGATAGTTTGAAAATGTCCTTCTAGAATCCAACGTGGATTTATTTATGTTTGTTAACTCCACCATTATTAGAAAATCTTACTTCATCTGAGAAGCAAATGTTGTCATAAAATATCACATTCAAATTTTGGTTCTCGAAAAAAGTTACAAAAAGCCAGTCTTTTAGGATAATCTGTCTCCTTCAAGGCCTGAACCAATTGTTATCTGTATAAACGGGCAGCAGCGGAAGCATTTTTCTTGCATTCACCATAAATCAAAATCATATCTGTTTTTTCATCATTTGAATACATTTTGACTTTTAATAAATACAGTGACTCCCAATTTATTTTTAAAATTATACCATAATGTAAAATAACCACATTGGCTATGAGAATGTATTTTGGGTTGCATTTTTAAGGGCCATTATCCTGTATATAGATTTCAATGAAAAATATGTAGCTGTTTAAGCGCTGTTTGTCTCTATCTGCCACATCGCATAATTCTCCACACTGTTTCAAGATTTTGACAAGCAATATGCTTTGTGCTAGTTACATTGTATTAATTCATCTTGTGGATGGACGAAACGCAATCCTTTCTCATATTATAATATACCGTAATGTTTGATGTATATTAGTGTTTGTCTTTCGGTGTTTACATGTTTATTTACTAAATAAGCATGTCAATAATAACACTCCCGAATAAATAGTTTTTGGGATGGTACGTATGCGGTTACCTTAATAATGCTACCTGGTGATGGAATATCACGTGGGTTCGGACTTTTTAAACAAACAAATTAAAATCGATAAGCTGATTATTTCACAAGATGCCGTCGCGGAGATTTTTTTGTTTTGTAATCAAAATGCGAAGATAAATATTCATTGTGTAATTTAAGTATACATAAATGACAACAATTTGTTTGCAGGCGTTGTTTTAGCACTAACTTTAATTTATTATGTATTTCAATGTTGTTAGTGTCGTGTCGCTGTTTTTTCACAATGGTCTGCATAATCAGCTTTTTTGAAGTGTTAGTACCCCCATACTTCTATAACATCACTTGTTACAATATAATTCGATGATCCTTATTATTATTACAGTTTGTTGCCTGACTTTTCTGCTGTTATTGATACCATGACACTTGAACTCTTCGTGCTGTTTCATAGGCTATTAAGATCTCGAGCCGTATGGGGTGGCGATCACAGAGTTTACTTCTAAATATTGCAGTGTAAGCATGCTGCTTTTATGCTATTAGCACCCTTAACTTTCTTGATTGAAAAATTTTTTTTTTGTCAAACGAAAGTGTTTATAGCGGAGTTGGGGGCCCTCAAGTCTGGGGGTCCGAGGCACGTGCTTATCGTGTCTAGGCGGTAAGACGCACTGGCATCCACTACCAAAAGTAATCTATGGATGGGAATTTCAGAAGTACCTCTTTCCTTGTTCATGATATTTGCATTGCTATTCGGGTGGGGTAAACTTTAAAGTTGTTAAAGTCGCTATGTGGTAAAATTCACGTATAATTTCGCATATTTAGCCAGGTCTAAGGGTGACTCACTTCGTAAGTTATTTTGGTTGTGAGTGATATTGACAATTTGCATATTTATAGATCATCGGGCTTCAATGATAGGTCGTGGTCTAGCGATATTCTGTAATTTCCATGTGCATGTGCGTGATTATTTATATTGGTAAAGTTTACCCAAACATATCCTGTCTTTAAGACATTTTACTGTTTACTGATTCTTTCATAAGTTTAGTGCTTCCCCATCGTAAAACCATAAGCTTCATCGTCTTTGGCACGCTTGAAGCTGGTCAAGCCTGGATTCATGTAATAACACGCCTCCAATACAGTGTCTTACACAACTGAACAGTTTAAAAATTGAACCACGAATATATGTCAGCAGACATATGGGATCCGTGATTAAAAAAATGCTCCCTAATTTACCAAAAAATAGCGTAATTATAATGGACGATGCAAGCTACCATTCGGCACAGACAGACCAAAGGAAACACTTTATCTAAAAATGTTTTATGCAAATGACCTCATGACCTTTTCAAAAAATATAATGTCGGCAAGTTGGCCAGAGATTTAAAGTTGTTTGTCTTGCCTCTTATCACCGCAGTTTTAATCCGATCTGGTTAATATGGGGGAAACTGAAATCATGTCTCTAAGGAACCACACCTCCCTGAAATATAGTAGTACTACAACTGATTTTTTAGGAGGGAAGTTAAGAAAATCTCAAGCGTCAGTTGAAAAACGTGTATGTAACATGTTATCCTTAAAGAAGATGTGTATGGAACTAGATTGGTACTTATTAAATTATTGAGAATGATTAGTTTAAATTTTTTTGATTTATTTGTATTAAAAATGATAATTAAATATAAGGAGGTTATTTCGAATGTAAATTAACTTCTTGCCAATAAATGAAAATTGAGCATAGTGAATATATAAAATTACATACTACAAATTTTATTAGCACATATCTGCTAGAGGGATGTAATTCTATTGAATAATAATGTACCTTTATTTAAGTATGCAGCCTCTAGTACTCTATAGTAATTACATTCGATCGTTTTATTCGCTAGATATTACAAAAACAATAATTAGCAAAGAACGTATCTACAATTGTACCTTACACGCTGTTTTTTATATAATTAACATTTATTAAGCGCTCGAATAAGCTCATATCTCGTAATTAGTGTACATAATATAAATACGAGTTCCACAGCAACTCTACATTAATTACATATCACAGAGCTCGTTGCGAACTCTAATTGTTTAATTATTTTTTAATTCGTCGGACTTCCTTCCTTGCTCGTTTGTGTTATGCGGCCGTTCACGGATTTGATAGGTATATATCAATTGTGTATGTATCCCGTGGCATTGGGTGGGTTCAGTACAAATAAAGGAGGGTTTAGTTGAGCTACAAGACCACCCATATTGTTTTTATTAGATGGGAATTATGGCCATGCCAGTATTTGCTGTTAGGTAACGGTTACCGTTTAATTGATTAATCGAGTTTCCATTGTGGATATTTTCGGGACATGTTGGTTAGATGTATTCTTCTGTCCTGTAACAATGAAAATTTATACTGTACTTCAGGGACGTGCTTATAATACAAACGTGAAATTTTTGCGTGGTGCAAAAAATAAATTGACTAATATTAATAATTATTCGCAATAATCGCTTGATCTCAGATATTTGCTTTTGTTTTGAACGTAGTAATAAGCAGCATGGAGGCATAATTTTATTAAGACTGCAGATCGTAAAATTCTGTAATGGCAACACTTTCCTCTTACATAGTAACACAACAAAACATGTTATATCAATTTTGATCAAGTTTGATAAGTAAAGTAAAGAAATTAATATTAAAAAATTAATGTACTGCAGTTTATAGTTATCCATCATTTATCTTATCTTATTCCTGACTTTTTCAGAAAAATATTTTAGATTTAGGTTCTGTAAGTTATCTCATATATAAGAAGTTGGTCAATTTGAAGTAATATAGAAGTTTCTCTTGCTCATTATTGTGATAGGCAATCGCGACTTTCTGGCTACATTATTTATCGAGCTTTAAAGTTTTTAACGTGCATACTCTGATGAAATGTTATGTCTGACAAATCTTGGTTTATTTCATAAAATCTTCCAGTGTCTACTCTAACTCTTTACCTTCACTCGTTTAAAATTGTTTTTTACGAATCAATAACATTATCGCTCAAAATTTCTTAGCACAACTGAAAGTCCACATCTATTCACGTTGAGAATGGAGTAGACATGAAGTCTTGTGTCCATTGATTATCTCTTTTCATCACATTTTGTAATGGATCAGCGGAAAATTTATACCGAATTTGCAATCCTTATCCAATATTATTTGGTACACCATTCTAAATTATGTAATCAAAATGATCATAGATTGTATTTGTTGTAGTACAGTTTTTAGTGAAAAACCAAATTTCAAATGATGTGAATTTGTCTATGTTTATTTCATACTTAGTCTATATTTGAAAGTTCTAGTTAATGTATTTGAGAAATTATATTAGTTGTAACGATATAAGGCACTTACTTATTTTAAAGGCTATGTATCGATTTAAAAGATTAATAGATTGCAATATTTCAAATTTACAAAGGAGATTGATTGTATGTTTTTTGTTTCATCTGTCAAATAAAATCACCAATATTGTTTAAGTTTAAATTAGCAATGGAAAATTTGGGGCATACCTTCATAATAACATACTAAGAAAAAACACGATGGATGATCATTCATCATTCATATTCTTTTAAATATGAAAATTGTCGTACAGTTAAGGTTCTGTTGTAATCGATTACATAGTTCATAAACATCTTACTAAAAATGTATGAAATGAAGAAATTCGATGGCATCTGCTATTTTGAATTTTACTCCCTAGAGTGGTATTTGCGGACGAATATAACGTGATTGCTGAAGGCGGACGCATATGTAATTTGGCTGAAATAAAGATCACGAGCTGCGATAGTCGGACCCGCGGATTGATATCTGCATAAAATATCACTGTACGATTGCTGCATTCTGCGCTTGTATTAAGGCAATTACGCATTTTTTGATGCATCTTTTTGCCGAAAGCAAGCGCTACTGTGCTGTACGTACCCTAATTACGTATTAAGACATACAAGGTATAACTTGTAAGCGTTTATTACATCGCGGTGTTCTTGTTTTCGTGCTTTGTTTAAGGTTATCCATTATTTTCGCTAAATTACACAGCGCGCTCCGGCAAATTGTTAATATATGTATATTTCTCCTTCTTAGTACCAATTATTTTATATCTCGCTTGTTATTACGGGGGTAATTAAGTGGGCTGTTTTGCGGTATGCCAGACACTGACCGACCGACGGGGTAAAAACGCCAATCAGATCTTACTCCGAGACGGTGCATTTACCAACGAATCCTAATTTGAAATTTCTCAGAAGTTTTATTTGAGACATTACACACTCAAACTTCAAATATTTTAGTGGATGTTTATTCCATTTTTGACAGCATTAACGGCAGTAGGTTAAATGTAGAGAGATGAGTATATTATATATTTTTTTCATCTTGTGATTAATTTCATTTTGCGCTTTAATTTGACAAAGAATTGGTATTTCTATAGGACTGCCACTGAGGGTTAATCCACTAGCTCAAAATCTGTTTACCAGCTGGAGATATGGAAATGTAAATTTCTCCCTTGGCAAATTTCTCATGGCTGAATCATCGCCATTTATTATTGTAATTCACCTGAAACATAAACAGCTAAAGTATCTGCAAAGAGTCGATTCCAGCGATCAGAAATAATTATTTATGTTGTGGTGACTATACTTCAAAATTAGTTTACTGGTATAGTGTTTGCCAAAAAACATTGCCGTCTCGTAGTCGTCAATGGGCTACTTTTATGTGCTTAATTTAATCATTATGGTCATATAATTACGTGTGCAAAGTATTTTTGAATTACCTTTGTTAATACGCTATTTATTTTGTGTTAAAATTTGAACCCATCATCTGCGCGCCAAAACGATCACTGAATCGCTGTGACGTCAGAATAGTCCACATAAACAAGTTAAAGGGAACGGCGCGCGCCCCTCAGCTTTTAGAGGTCATTGCCACTCGTCACTCTTTGTTCCAGCGTTTATACGTTTGTTTACGTTTTGTAGGCGTCGAGTATGCGCATAACTGACTCGACTATAGTGAGGTGGACATCGTTTTGATGTCACGTGAAATTTAAAGGGCCAATGCAATTTTTTGCAAGTGCTAACATTTCGTCTGTGAAATATAGTTAATAATGTTGAATTGAATTTTGCCAGATTTATCCAAAAATAATATAACAAATAGCCCATTAATTGGTCCAGCATGTGAATCAAATCAGTACTCGAAATCAAATAACAAACTAATCATATGTTTAAACCATAATTAAAATTGCAGTAAATAGTAAAATTGTATTATTACAACACTATTGGAATTCGAAATACAAACTATATATGTATTTATAGAATTTACGCGGTTATAAATTAAATTAATCGTATTTAATGTGATTAATCTTAATGTACACTGTCAGTTTCAAACTTTAAATATAAAACTAACTGGAATGAGCATATAATTCGCTTCCTGAGACTAGAATGGAAGATGCACATGGCCGAAAACTAACTGTTTCAGTTTTGGCAGTCACAATTAATTATTGTATAAAATATATTTACTATACCTTATATTAATGAAGAGTTATCAAAGTCAATCAGAGTACTGCAGAAAAAAACGGAATTTAATTATCTAGATAAGTACATTATAATATAGTGTCCTAGGGGAAAAAGCTAGGTCCGTGTCATGTTATCGTGTCAATCAATTTGACTACGCCTATGTATACGTACCTTCCTAGCGATTTGTTGCTTCATACCCTTAAAATTTCATGTAAACAAAATATGCCTTTATTTTTAAGTTTTTGACAAATTCAGTATTAAAAACACTTAATATGAAATGTAACTCCTGAATTTTTATATTTTATGTCAAGGAACAACCACAAGACGCGCATCTAACCATATTTTTATGTATTGTATCCTTTGAATATAAGACTGACGTCTAAGCTAATGTCAATAGCAGCTACGAACAACTAAAACGATGGAGGTCCAACATGGCCGTTTCCGCCCCCGTTTATATGTGCACAACGCTCATTCCTCTCAGTTTTGTATTAAAAGGTGTCAAATGTAAGTGGGAATTCTAACATATTTATCCCGATTTGATTATTGCCTGATTGTCTTTAACCCTATTTGAAACTACTTGATAATAACCTAACCTGTGCAAAAGAAAAACTTATTTTAACTTTATTCTTCCCGGTATGATTTTATAGGAATAATCATGGTCCGTATTAGAGCAAAACTTTTTATTGTATTGGAATAACCTGTCTTTTGTATAACAATGTTTGTAATAAAAAAGTTTGTTTAATCTAAAACATATTTCGTGTAATAGGATGTTCGACTTCCGACGCTAATCTAAACACCCCTCCCATCGATACAGTTTTTATTTGGCGTATTTTAGGAGTATTTCCTACTAAAACTGAACTTAAGGTCGGCGTGCACTATAGACACCGGTGTTACTGCTACTATACGCAGCATTACCAACATCAGTACCTAAATCAGCAAGTTTGGTAGTTTTAAATTTATTGAGGATCTTAACTTACACAATTCACTTATGCGCGTTAAAACGTTACGTTGCTATATTTTTTGTGTTTTGAGAGGTTAACCTTTTTTAGGCGTGATGAAATTACTAAATTTCTGCGTGGGTGAGAAAAAATTAGCAGAATGCAATATAGCCCACGAAAACACTAGTTTGGGCGATTAGCCACAAAAACTTTCGTTTGGGCTTCAGATGTGAAATTTTGCCTTTGGTGTCATCTCTGTCAAGATAAGTTATTTGTGGTAAAGATAATGGAATATTCTGCTATATAGTGAAAGAACATAACATCATTGGTATAAAAACAGCTAATCTCTTTTTAGCTGCCAGTGAATTTGTTACAGTAAACATTATTGACTTTGTCTGGCATTACATCGAATTCACGCAGCTTTCAATAAGTGTTAGCGTATGAATATTTTACTTACAAGTTCTTTTTCTGTTGGCGTTTCTGACGAATGTAGACGCAATTAAATTACAAAAATTAACATCGATGATATTGGTATAAAGATTCTGTTTTAATGGTAACTATTTTTGGGGCATAAACAAACATTTTTACACGGGACGTATTAAAAATTGTCAAGATTGTCAATTCAGACTACATATTGACGTACAGCACACGCTGTTTTGGTATAAGGCACTGACGATGGCCAATTAAGGCAAAAGCGCTCTGTCCATTAACATTTATTAAATAAAGTATAGAAGACTTTGATATTTGTATAATTTAAATTGTATCAACACTCCACATAGATCAGTACACTATTTTAAATAGTATTAGGTGCTTGGGAAAACTCGGTGCCACAGAGCTGAAAGTTGTGAAAATATATTAAAATAACCAATATATATTTTTCTTTAGTTATCTACACAGTACTATACACTATAACTGAAATTTCTGCTAAACCGTTTACAGCTGCTCCATGCTTTAATATTTTTTCACGTTAGCTATTGCTTAACCGAGGATTATTAAATCGCGAAAATTCCCACGCCTATAATTCTAAAAAGTGAATCACGCTACCCACAAATACGAACCATATTTTACTTTCAACAATTACGCCTCGGATTCCAGCAATAAATTTACGAATAAACCTATCGTTATTAGCAATAACTTATTTATACTGAGAATACCAAAATTACAACCTTTCAATAATATATCACAATTATTTATAAACTGAACTCTAAAGTGATCAACGACTGCCCGTACGCTGCCATCTATACGGCGCAATAAACACTATCCCGTCAACGCTTCTACAACCTAAAGTATTTACTTTGGTTAATAATAGCTAGTAGGTGTAATAATTTACTACTTGGTCTATTTAATTTCCTTGCGGTAGCGTTTGATGTTATGCAGTATTAACTATCGATCCTCGTAGCTTACAATGACAATTCCTGCTAATATGCAATGTACGTCATTTATCTGATGTCTCCGTAAAATGGTGCAGTGTATTATATTTCTAGATCATTGGCGTAGAACTAAATAGCCATAAACAACAAATCAAGAAAATGTATTTGTCTCTGTTTTAGAAGTTATGCGAACCGTGTTGCATTCATTTTAAATACACTATATGACTCAGTAGAAAATTTGATTGCAAATTCTACCGCAGCATTATTTTTTAATACCGATGACATGTTCTGTTAAAAATGGCTTCCTTCGAACAAAGGAGAAATTGCGCGAACAGGAAAAACGCGCACTGTCGTGAGCACGTGTGATTAKACTGAATAGAGCTACATTATTTCTGTTCACGAAAATGATGTACGTTTTTCAACAAAATGTAAGTCACCATTGTTGGTCGGCGCTCGTTCACGATTATTTCGTGCTCATTGTCCTTATGAATAATTTACCTATCGATGATTGCGAATAGAGGCGTGTATTTTTTACAGAATATTGTGTTTCAACAATTGATGTCTTTACGTGAAACGAGAATTACCAATTGTTGGTTGTTTTACAATCGCATTTGGATTGAATTACTAATAAACGAAGTCACAATTTGAGTTTACTATCTCAGGCATCATTATAAACATTTTTGAACGAAAGGTAGACGCTACCAATGCCTGCGGCTGAAAATGAACAAATAACGACTCGGCGTACTACTAACATTGCAATTCGTCGTTATTGCATAGAAGTTGTTTAGCATTTGTAGGTAAAACAAATATTCACGCGTTGAGCGTATATTTGAGGACGATTGAGGACAGGTTTCTTTAAAATATCTTAAGTAACATAGTTTAACATATAATAATAGCGCGAAATATCCGTTTCATTACTAAAAAAAACTAAAGTTTTCGTAACTGTAGGTCTTTATATTGTAATCAATGACATGTGTTTGGAAAGATGTATATCATTAATAACAAGAAAACTAAATAGCCTACAAATGCCATGTTAATGAGGTATAATATACACCGAAACGAGACTGCTAACTCTTTGCCCTTATGAAGGCAGTATTACACAGATATTATATTATGATATGATATATGTATTCACATATTTTAGTGTTTCTATAAGTTCGGGAAATTCACTTATCAATGAAAATGCATCTCCAATGTCGGAGGAGTGACTTTAGACTGTCACTGTAAGTACTTACATGTTACGTGGGACTAACAATTCGTATTTGAAGTAGAACTGCGTACGAACCCACGCATATTCTTTTTTATTAATATTTACCATATTTTCTAGTAAAAAAAATGTTATTATAACGTGGCAGATTTTTTTAGTATCTTACATATTGTTTTCATGTGTTAGTGTATTTTATTTGAAATCTTCACAGTCAAACAGCAAAAGTGTTTGTAAAGACTAATTCAGTGTAGACAATCTATGCAGCGGTTGCATTAGTATTATGTTCATTCGGCAAAATAATTTAATGAAGACTAAATAGTGTTAACGTTTATGCAGAAGTCCCGAAATATAGAAAATCAGAAGGTTGGCGATAATGTAATAATGTAGTTGAGTCACATGATTGTACTGCTATCGAGTACTGTCAGTAAAATATACACCAATTCCAAACTTATCACTACATATGAAAAAACAAAGTCATCAAAGTCTGTCTGTTCGCGATGATTTTAAAAACGCAACGTCCTCAGAAGCTTAATGTTTGGGCAGCCATCACTTGTCAACGCATTATTTTATCGATCGTTACTTTTTTAAGATAATCTTACGGCACTGGTTGATATATTTCGGAATGAGGTGCACAATGATGTACCAAGAGAAGGTATTTGATTTCAGCAAGATGGTGCACATTTTGTTTTAGCGGTACGTCGCTCCTTATGCCAACAGATAAATGGTTCCCAGGAGAGATGTATAATACCCACCCGGTCGCCGGATTTGACTCCTTTAAATTTTTTCAGTGGTGTCATTTGAAAAGTAGTGTATACGTAGACAGTTCACACACACGGTAAGGATTACAAGCTTGTATTCGAGCTGAAATACGACAAAAGTCACGTGATGACATACTTTTGTGAACTTCATATTGATGCAGATGTTGAATAACCATTTTTTGACACAAAAATGCGTATGGTTCTATTAAAAAACTTAAGTTACCTGGTTCGTTAGTTGTTTCCAAAAAACCTTTATTTTGAATTGTGTGCATTATTTTAGCGACTCTCTATATGAGGTAGAAACGATAGAAGGGCCACTATTTATCTAAACCACATCAGGCTTTTACGTAGTGCAAATGGTTGAAATTTATTAAGTAGTAATATTTACAAACTTCGCGATACTTTCGTAGTATGAAGTATATAGGTCACCGCAAGAGATAAGTAGTATATAAATGCGATTGAAAATAATGTTATGTTGTTATGAACAAATCGTTAATTGAGTTCGCAGGAAAGGTATTAATTTTCCTGTGGGGATGAGGCAAATGTTTGCTATTCTTATTACCAAATAATTGGATTGGTTGTGCGCTGAATCTTGTTTATGCCGACTAAGTGCACGATCGGTAATAACAGAAATTGGCGAATCCCGATTCTCTGTTTATTGGAATTAGTATAATGACATGTCGAATGCGAAATCAATTCAAGATGGCCGACGATCGTGTATTTCGACTCTCGTCGAACATATACATAAATGCATGCATACCCTGTCCGCTACCGGCAAATCATATCTCTCAGTCTCTCTAAGTGCACGTTATACAGTATAAAAATTTAAATATAAACGACTATTCGTGATGCGGCCGCATTTTCCGTTAAACTTTAAAACTCGTGCACTTCACCATTCGACTGGGACGTAGCATTTGCCCAAGAAATTATTCGTCTGTTTTATTTGCTTTGCTACTTTATTCAGACATGCAATTGTTAATCTTGCTCTTTAACAACATCTACTTTTATTATAAATTCCTATTGTAGAAAATTAAACTGTCTTGTCCGTAAATTTTTTATTAAAATGTACAGAGGGCTTCTCTGAAGGTTCATGAATATTGGACCGCCCCTGAAACGGTGCATTTTATTTTTCATCAAAGGCCGGCACATAGTTCTACACTGTAATGCGAGAAATATCGCAAAACTACGCCGCTCGGTAGGGTATTAGGAAAATGATTCTTCCTAGATTATTGATCGTACTGTTTCGTTAAGAGCTGTGGGTTCTTGTACATAATTTTTTGCTTCCTTGTATACTTACGAGTAGATAATATCTACATGTAGATAACTGTATTTTTCTACATTTCCCATGTTTCTGTATTACAAACCCACTGTTTTCTACAAAGATATTATGCTTATGTGCGAAAGAGACGGAAGAAGAATAATGGTAAATAGAAGATTTATTTATATMCYCTGCATGCACCTTGAAATGGCAGGAGTTGGACCATTTTTATTATATGGAAACTTTTTCCTTGGATTTAAAGCGCGCGATCMATGAAGCAAAAGCAGTGTATTATGAACGCTTCCCTATTGCATCAGTTGTTGATTTCCTGACAATAAACACTTGTGGTGATGCGATAGCTACATATAGTAGTAAATTTATTATTATCATATATAATGTCTGCACTCATAAAAATGTTTAATTCAAATGCATGAACGTTTCCCATATCCGCAACTAAATAATATATTTACTGTAAGAGTTTCGTTGCTTTAAGATTGTTTACTTGTTTTAAGGCACTTCATTTTTTTGAAAGGAAACTACACTTCACTATCATAATAAACCTAAGTAGTATTTGGAATAAAAACTACTATGTTACATCTGAGAAGACAAAATGTTTATATTAAGCATGTTGTTTAGCTTCTACAAAAATTACGTATTAGGTTAAAAATAAAGATACATTGGTTTAAAACAGATTTTTTTCGATTCAACTGTAAAACTGTGTTGTTTCAAACAACTGATATTTTCAATTTTAAATAAATTTATGCAGAACCTAGTTATAATAAAAATGTATGTGTTTTATTTTTAAACTGGTTAAGGTTTAGAATAAAACGATTATATTTTAAAGTCGAACGTCTTTATTATTACCTATATCTTAAGTAATATACAGAAAACCAAACACTCCATAGCATACGCTACGCAATTTAAAGATGGTAATTTTACTTTAAACATGTCACGTTTAATGTAAAGAATCATTTATTTATTTTAAAGTAAACGTATTATTGACGTAGGATTTTCAGTGGTTTAAAGTAAAATAATAAAAGGTTTGAACGAAAACCGTTTGTTCCATTTATACAAATATAATGACATTTAGAATTAACCAAACGTAAATTTTTAAAGGAATGCTTTCTGTTTGTTAGTGATAAAAAGGAATAAGTTTACCACGAAATGCGATTTCTACTTTTAAAAAACAAACAAGAGCGTTTATGAAAATATAGCAGATATTTTAATGCAAATATCCATCGTTTTCCCGTAAGCATCTATTTCTAAACAAATATATATTCTTATTTGAAACAATCACTTTCATGTGTGTGCTTATTGAAATTAATAAATGAGTACAAATAATTTATTTTGGATATTCCCCAGTAATTTTGAAAAAAAACCTTGAGATATCTTAATCTTGCAATCTCTTTTTTTATAAAGAACTTACTTTTTTTTGCTTTTCTTTTCGAAAAAATCTGTTCTCTCCAGTCACTACAAAAATGTATACTAGACTATTTCTGAGATATACGCAAAAGAAATAAGTCCGATTATTATTGATTAAAAATAACATTGAGGCGTGAATCAATATTAAATTCATAATAAAAGAGGTTACCACCCGGTAATGGATGTTTATCATTTCTATTTACCCCAATACATTTGTCAATCCCTTTACTAAATGCTTTATATCACACAACAGATTTTGATTTTTAAGTGATTCGACAGGATAGATAACTCTCTCATAATTGATGAATTGAAGCTTCCGGGCTAGATGGCCGTGGTCGATGTCTTCTTCTTCCTCCTCTAACTGACGTTTCGCTTACTCCTGTGGCAAGCATTTTCAGAGTTGCGGTCGTGGACGTAATCGTCGCGGCGAGCTCGCTGACTGGCAGTCAGCAACTCTGAAGATGCTTGCCCAGGAGTAAGCGAAACGTCAGTTAGAGGAGGAAGAACAAGACATCGACCACGGCCATCTAGCCCGGAAGCTTCAATTCATCAAGTGAACGCCGGCCGTGAAAGCCTAAGCCAATTCATCTCTCATAATTGTTCGCGATTATTACAGCTTTCCTTGATGAACTCACCTGCTTACTTTGGAACCTCCATTTCTGGTTTTTCGCCAACTGTATGTACCAATTTTTTTTTGTAGTATTGTTTTTTTCTGTTTGGATAGAAACGAACCTAATTCATTATAAAGCATTTGAAAATAATTCTGTTTAGATAAATTTCAAGAAACCGGCGTTGTGCTCTGCTAATATTAAAATTATCTTGAAAGGATACGCAGATAATATCTTTCATCTCCAAGTTTGAAAATACGTATGTCTTGGCGTTTCATGGTTTTATTGAAAATGCCGACAAAAAATTTAAAAACCAAGCTATAAAACGTTATTTGTTGTTGGTTGTTGATACATTACTAATTCTTTAAATCATTGAAATGCATTACACTACTGAAATGTTATTTTCTTGAAAAAAGATCAGTGGTAGCAACTTACTTGGTTGAATGTATGTATAGCTGAATCACAATATTTTTAAACAACAAATGTATTATTTATATGCCCATTTAATTAAAATAGTAACCACCCCACTCTTCATACATATAGCATGAAAATATCTTAAGGCCCACACAATCGCCATGGTTTCGCCAGCACCTTAGGGGATGAAACGACCCAACCAGCACACAACGCCTAAAGCCGTTCCCCGACAATCATCAATCCGCGAATATCAATCTAAATATTTTTTATAGAATAATCAGCCCACCCATAAAGGCACGCGGCGTGGGGCCTTCGCCCGCATTGGCCCGTGGCGCCCCTTCGAAAGTCACCGGGTGCCCGGGGCCCTCTGCCGTCTCGGAAGGAAATTCGGTTCGAATTCGTGGATGGGAAAGAAGAAGCGATTTTCAGACTAGACGGTGATTGGAGGATACAAATTAAATGAAACGTTTAAGGTTGCGATGAGCTTAGGGGTTAAGGAATTTATTTCCGCAGAAACTGGTGTGGGAAGCAAGATGTTTTAAGGAGAAATTAAGATATAAAAATTTAATAGAGATTATAATTCATTAGGTTTTTGTATTTTAGGTATTTTTTTCCTTAGCTTTATTTAGGAACGCTTACCAGGACACAATCATTAACAGTAAACGTAATTTTTCTATGTTTAGGTGACAACATCTTTTCTGCTGCACGTTTTTGGCCTTCATAGGCAGCTTCTCTTTCCTTTCGTATATATTCTTCCTCATTCCTCATTTTCATTCATATTTGACTCCATAGCAGCAACTTCAGAAAACTCACCATCCTCGCTTCCACCATCACCGCTCTGTCCATTGTTTTCTGTGGTAAGTAGCTGACGTTCAGGTTCAGAGATTACACCTGTTAGATCGTTTTCAGTTAGAGTTTTTTCATTTTCATATATCTCCCCAGGCAGGTCTTCCAGGTCCTCTTCATTCACTAAACGTTCCAAAACTTCCTTCTTTTGAAGATATAGGTTTTACAACTAGCTTACGAGAGATACTTTTCTTTTCGTTGCAAGATTTACAAACGCCCAAGTATGCTTCAATGCAAGGTCTAGGAATAGAATATTTAATTTTTGCCGCATTCCTCATTTTTACGTTCCCTCCGTGTCCTATTGAAATGTGTATTTCATGGCACCTTTCGTAAAGGTCTTCGTATGCAACTAGATATTTAATTTCAGTGTCACCGTTGCCGTGCTTCTTTATTAAAAAATTGTCATTGCCAACAGATAAAATATCGTATGTACTGAGTAAGTGATACTCCCGCCGAGTCTTCTTGCCCCTAATAAATAAATACTGTAATTAAAACAATAACACACAATACATTATTACGAAAGTATTAATAACACATTTCGCGTTCTCATCGGTCTATTGATTTGAAGAAACAATTTAAAACAGCGCCAAATTAGCATGGGCTCGAATTTCTGTAATTTTTGAAAAATATCGGCAACAATTTCATTACATGACGTGGATGTCCATGTCACCAACTGAATGCATGCGCAAGAAATTTGTACCCAATCTAAACGACAAAAAATCCAAAATGTATGCCATATTTGTGAGTAACTTATGGAAGTGTACTAGATATATCTTATTTGAAAATAAAAATAAATTGCGTTTTCCGATTTTGATGCTATTCTTACATTTATTCTTGCGGGGGAGCCCGCGAGGTATTGTTACGCCACTGTATAACTTACGATTTTTGTTTGGCACATTGGATTTCTTTGATGACGGTTGCCAGGGACTCCTTAGAAAACGGCTTCTTTGCTGGTTGTTTAGTATAGTATTCTGCAATTTTGGCGTAAAAGTTCTCTTTTGTGTTGTACTCCATTACACAAATGTGAATTACAACAATAATAAACCACGCACACAACCCTGGTTGCTTCCACTGAGGACTGAATTGGTTCGTACTGGTTCGTTTCGGCTCGTACTACTCCGCATACGCAGTTCATTTCATGTTTTGGACAAGAGCTTGTTCATTTCATGATCTGGACATTGGCCAGTTTTGTACAATACGCGAAGTGTACATCCACTTCCAACGCCCTTTTATATGTTCAGCAAACTGTGTGGACGTTTCTTACCTTTTCGTGAAATGGACGATTTGTGCATCCATTTGCTGTAATTTTGCACCAGTTCATCATTTGGAAAATAATGATTTCCATTTCAAGAAACGGACAGAATTTTTTGTCCACATGATGTAATTTTGAAATATTTCAGCATGTGGACCCATTTCACGAAATGGACATCCTTTTCATGAAATGTACAATTACAGCTTATGGATTCGACATATACATGCGCTATAGAAACAAGGCTTTTTAAATTCATGGATGACAGGCACTATCGAGATGGTTCAGTCATCTATACACTTAAATTTACTAATCTTAAATTTAATTAGATTTAAGAATATCACATTCGGAAAGGTGTCATAATCATAGACAATTATATCCTTAAAATTACATAAACCATAATTAGTTCCATGATCCGGACAGTACATTGTACACAAATATCGCACTCAACGTTCTTCTTCTATATTGCAATGATGATAACCCTAATAGTGGTTTTGTCTTGTTTACAAAACATGCATTTTACACAGGCAATGTTTTACAAATGTGATTTCAATATACAGGGTTAGTCAAAACTATGGAATAACCGCTTTATTTATGTAAATATAAACTTTATAGCAAAATATCCTAATAGAAGATTTTTTTTGTTAATTATTTTCCATTTCTTAAACCTACTTTTTATTTATGTATGTCAACCCATCTCCATGGCAGCGTTCTTTTTTTAATGGCAAACCAAGCGATTTTTTGCGGATTTGTATTGCTTTTTTCTCCTTGAAATCCGGTGTTTATTTTGTTTGGTTTGATAAACGACAGAAAAGCTTTATAAAAGCAGGTTCTGAAAGTGTCAGTACTGTTTTTTTCTTTGTTCATGCCAGTTTGAGACACCTATAATAATAATAATAATAATAATAAGTTAAAGTCAATAGAATAGTAGTCTCATGTTATTTTGCAAACATGGTGAAACTGGACAAAGTACATGCATCTAATTCTGTTGATGGTTGCCTGTAGAGATCGGCAACACTCACATCAAGATGTTCGTGATTTGCTTAACGTGTTGTCCAATTTACAATGACCAAGTTAGTTAAAAAAAAAGAAAACGGACATGTAAAAGATATCCCAAGGTCTGAAATCGGTTACAAATGAAGATAAGTCTGGATCTATAAGTTAGCGTTGTAGGTAACTCATCTGCATTTCACGCAATTAGCTTTGGACAGTAATATTAGTCAATCATTGATTGTTCGAATATTAAAAAAGAACAAAAACAAACCTTACAAATAACATATTATTCTCCTTAAGCATAATGAAGATGATCCTGATAGAAGAGTGCAGTTTTCTGCGATGATGATGGACATTACGAATGATGATTAAAATTTTGTAAACAATAACATTTTATTTTCCGATGAAGCTACCTTTTGCCTAAATGGTTTGGTAAACAACTATGATCGATGCTACTGGTCTAGTGATAATCTTCACTAGATAACGGTACAGCTTACAAAGTATCTCGATATACTAATGGTGTGGACTGGTATTATTGGGAAATACATTATAGAATCATAAATAGAAAAGTAATTAAACCTACTGACATTATACATTTATTTCTTGATGAAGATCGACAAGGAATACAAAACCACAGTGTGTGGTTTCAACAATATGGCGCTGCGTCAAATTTTGGACTATGTTCGCCTGAGGTCGATGGTTTGGACGTAAGGGAACTATTGTATGCTTGCATATTAAGTATATACTGCTATGCTCCAATATACAACAAACAAAACAAATTATGGATTTTCCAGTGCCGAGATGTCAAAATGTTCTTGATATATCTCAAGATTAACCCTAAAGGGCATTCTACGATAAAAAAATACAGCACTAAAACTGCTTTCAAGCATAACAAGTTCTTTTTTCCTATAGAAGAGTATAATTTTTAATMTMCATTTCCAGTAATTTCTTTTATCACAGTAACTACTTAACCCAAGATCACTTTATAATTGCATGTAGTTATAAACGGTGCTAATTTCAGTGTAAAACAAAATCGATTAAAAACAAAAAGATAAGTATGTCGTTACTGACAAGGAGAAACAAGGTTGGACATAAATGAGAGCCTTCAAGCGCACTAGATGTAACAAATACTTATGAGACAATACACCATGTAAGAGACGTATTGATGATACTTTCTAGATAGGACTCATTTTAAGTAGCTGCCATCAAGCCCTAGTACCTCCAGCTTCTTAATCTGAAGCAAATGACACACTGTCAAACACCTGGGGTATATAGGTATATGCTGTTTATCATATTAATCTGGTGCCCAATTTCCATCCTATCAATGAGATACTCAACTACTTACTTATGCAGCTTTATCTTGGACCAACATCAAAACCAAAGCCTGTCTTAAAAAGATTTTGATTCAGTCACCATTCAGAAGTTCTCAAATTATATGATAGAAATTATACTACAAATTACGTGATATGAGTATGCGTATTTATAAATTTTATTTCTCGAGAAACAATCGCATGCTGCTTCTTGGGACGTAGAGCGACGTTTTCACCGACTCCAGTCTCACGCTAACGAACTCCGTTATAATCTAATTTGAAACTTGGCGAATATATTTGATTAAATTTGGCAATGCGTCGAGTTGCGTTATGCTGTCGAACAAATATTAAGTTACTGTATTCGGTGTTCATTTAATAGTTTTGCCATCGCTAAATGTAATTCAGTTAACATCTTGGTGCCTGCAAGTTGGGGAGGCGTAAAATTGGTTTAATCCGCTCGGCCGGGATTTATATATAAATCTGCGACTTGCAGCTGCATCACCCGAAGCACATGTTTACGGTCTCGTACTGGTGAAAATTCGGGGACTCCCCGGACGTAATTTAATTAATAAAATAGTAGCTGGTCCACTTAGTTGGGACCGGATAGTTAATTAAACCATGTTCAATTCATGGTGTATATAGAATATTAGACTTTAATTACAGAGAAGCTTGAATGCTAGAAAATAATTATATACAACCAGATTCGGGCGTTGTTTCTTTAATATACGATTCAAATAAAAGGATATGACCAGTGGAACATTATATACTTGATAAACTTGTTATACTCCATTCTTTAGTTTAGCCGTACTGCGCTTTCTTCTTATTTTCTTATTAGATTCAAACAAAATGACTGAGAAGCGCCTTCGCTAAACAGTTTTCTGAAATGCACCAGCCATATCGAAGCACTTTCAGTAAATTTGGCAGATCTGAAATAAATAAGTTTTACATTGACACATGAATGGTGATTGTTACACGCAAGCAGTCCAATAATGACTCATGAAATTGTAGAGGGAACAAAACAATTACATACCTATTACATTTCGATGTAGTCTCCTTTTAAGTGAATACATTTTTTAACCTTTGATTTAACATTTCTTCCTTTATAAAAGCATGTACGATATTTGCRTTCAAAGAATATAATCAGACGGGGCCATATCCGCACCATACGGGGGTGATTAATCTCAAAAAACCCGCATTCACGAACTGCAATCTTTAAAACGGCTGTGGTATGGAGGGGGGCGATTATCGCAAAGGAGGAGTATACATTTAAAGAACTTGCCTCTGCGTTTCTCTTTTATCTTATAACTCTCAATTTATGTATGAATTGAGGGTTATGTACGYTATGTACGATGTTTACGATAGTATTGCATTCTTTGATCTTTGATCCACTTTCCTTAAAAAGTAAAACTCCATTTTCTGGATTTGCACTTGCTCTCATGGACATAGGTCTTAAGCAGTAATTTACGCATGGCATCGATATATCGATGTTTCATTTTCATAACATCGATATTACACCATCGAATGTTTACTTCGCGATACATTGCAGCATTATTTTACTTTGCAATACGAAACGTCGCTGTATTAGTTGTGACGGTGGCTTTAAAGTGTTTTTGGGATTCATATCGTTTATAATAAACACTGCCAGCGGCACCTCCTTGGTCTAAAGTAAGGCCGCCATTTTAGACCCAAGGTAATAGTTCTAATAAGAATGTGAATGTTTTGAATGTGCTGTGTAATGCATATCTCTTATTACATAAAAAGCCAGAAATTTTATATTTAACTAGAACCCTTATCTTGTACAATACTTTTTTGTAAAGTGAATTGATCATAGGAGGTGAGTTCGAAAAATAAAATAATGTTGGAAGTGCATTTGGTTTAGACTGTTCCATGCATCCTGCGGATTAATTTTCAAGTGAGACTTTTCAAAATGATTGTAATGGCATAAAGAACAGATAACTAGCTTTCATTTTATTCCATAAAATACTAAATTTCTACCATACCTCACATAAACTCATCGAATTCATATTTTGTCATATATTTTGCACCCACGTTCCTCTTCTTGTATGGTTTGTAGGAAAAGCAAACATCCTATTATTTTCTATTAATTTTCTACAATATTAATTACTTATGAAAAAACTAATGTAGCAGCAACATTATTTAAGCAGTTGCAAATTTTTATATTCAGTGGGATGGGCAAAGTATCAATACTAACTCAAAGTCTCCATACCTTTGGCGGTATCCAATATCGATACCACCTTTTCGTGGTATTCAAGTATCGAAAGCTTGATCGAAACTATCCAAAAGTATCGAAGTGTCGATAGGTTTCAAATGTATCGAAGTATCGAAAGTACAAAAGTATCGAATTATCGAAAGTACCGAAAAATATTGAAAGTATTCAAAAGTATCTGACTTGTCGAAAAGTATCAAATGTGTTAAAAATATCGAGTATTGCAATAATTTAAAGTATGAGAAGCTTGACAGGTATTGCAGCATCCAAAGTATCGGCGGTATTAAAAGTAATGAAAATATTAAAAATTGGGGCAATACAAAGTTAAAAAATACGTATCAAAAAAATAATAGAAGCATCCAAAATATTGTCATCACCAATGATATTGAAGGTATAGAAATATCTGACTAAGTACAAGAATCGAAATTATTGTGGTATTTAGTGTCTTAGCGGTATCAAAATATCGATTTAATTTAAAGCACGAGAAGTATCTAAAGTTGTGAAAGGAAAAAATCATCGCATATGGAGCATTCCAAGGGATTTGTTGCGCTGAAATTAAGAATACAATAGTGATTCACCTGTTTCATAAGTTATAACTAGATCTAACATTTGATATATTGTACATGCGCCTTGGCATATTCCAAACTATTCCTATTTCAGTAATTTAACCATTGATTTATACATATATATTGATACATTCGATACTTTTAATACTTAGACACTTTTGATACATTCGATACTTTAGGTACAATACTTCGATACTTTCGAGTAGTATTGATACTGCACTGGTATATATCGATACTTGTCTAATGGTATTGCACATTTCTAGTTTTAGTTCGCAAAAACTACTACACTTTTAGTTTCTTTCATAATATTAGTCGAAGACACTATATTCATATACTGAATTATATATACGACTGCCAAAACGATTGGTCAAATATGGCGGCTGCCAATACCTACTTTTATAGAGCTCTATCTAAGGTAGTATACCTTGTTTTTGGGCTGGTGTTCGCTAAGCCATGAAAAACCGAAAAAAGGTAACATTCCAGTATTCCAGTGGCGCATCAAACATTTTTAGAAAGAAACGTTCGCGCTCGTCATCTCCAAAACCTATTTAATGAAATTAAAAAATGGTTACTTGGTTCATAACTTTCAAGTTGCAAGAAATATCTTGCCACTTACCTTTCTTTAATTATTTACTCGTAACAGGCCCGTACCAGTCCTACTTTTCGTGGGGGCAAAATTTTGGCTGTGCGCTTCTTCCCTACATTGCTGACACTAGCGACACTGTAAAGACCAGTGCAGCTATTTTAGAAAGCGATTTATTGTTACTGATTTAGAAAAAATATACTGTAAACATAAATTTCTAAATTCCTTTCATTTTCAATTTTCTGTTAATTACCTATTTAACTTTCAATTAATTTCATACTTGAGAAAAACGCGTGGAGCCGTGGGGGGGGGGGCTAAGCAACTGCAAACTAAACAGATTTCGCAGATTTCATATTTGGCTAAGAATGTTTTATTGGGTATCCAAGGAAATGGTGCAGCGTAAAACTAAATAACTCACATGACTGTACCTTGTACCTATTTTCATCATTATGTTTCCACACTATGTTCGTTTGCCGAATAACCTCGTACACTGTCACATATATTTTTCCGTTCGCCATATTTCACTGCGCTCTCATAATTACGCCTGTATCCAGGATGCGTTACGTACCAATATTTTTCTTTCCCCTTTCGACGAGGCGCGTTTATTGGAAATTTTTAAATGACCACCGCTAGCGACCAAGCCCCTGTATTAATAAGGGTGGCTTTGCACTCTCAATAAATAATACAATCAATACAATTACTGGAGACTCCCACCGGGACCCACGCAAATTCTATTATTTTGCGATCGCCAAATTTAATCAAACTTGGTGAGTAACGTACGCGAAAGGTAATAATATAAATTATGGTTTCCATTCTAGAAATTAACCTTACCTAAATTTACTTTTTTATAGTAGGGAATCTAGAAGTTTGTTTTATAAATATGTTTGAACTAGTGATATATATTAAACTGTGATATTTCATTAATTTAGATTACGTTTCCAACGTTCCTGTTTTCATGAATTCGGGTTTGCTGCCCTGCGAGCAAATGATATGCCTCAAAATCTTCGTTGTATTTTTTACATATTGTTAGGTTAATTTCCAAGGTTTCAATTTTGTTGCTTTCCGCTTTTGTCATTTTGGAGAAACCTTTTATGTAAATCCATTACAAATGTTTGTGTATAAATCTACATACAGATATTTTAAAAGTAAAGTACGATCTATTATGTTGTCATATCCAAGTACACACCTGCAAAAACATGACATCTATTAAATAAAGGTTGACCTATTACTTCTTCCTTGCATTAAAAACTTAACAATAGTTTACAATTGGTCTCAAAATTGCCGACACTTGGCTATGCTGCAAGTGCATAACTCCGTTATTTGAAACGGAATGCTAACCGTTTTATTTAGATTTTCGCTGCGCGCCAGGCTGCGTAGTACCGTTAGCGAATGTTATATTTTTGAAGAAATTTTTCAAATCTGACTAATTGACCTTATAACCTGGTCGGATTTTGATTTTCTTTGGAGTGATATCCAAGTATGCCTACCATTAGTAGTGTTTGAGATTTTAGGGCGATAATATATTTTCGCAACGATCACTGTCGCTTCTTTCTGAAAACATACTATCTTACATTATAGACGCTGAACGCATTCACCCTCGTATTTAATTCGATGTTTCATATTTGAAGATTACAGTTTTTTAATCACAAACTCTCATTGTATGTTCTAGCTCCTACCAGTGTATTGTTTCTTCTTGAAATGTAATCTACTCGATGTGATTTAATTAATTAATTAATTATTTTTACTGCATTCATATTATTTTACCCGTTGAAACATCATTTTCGAACGAAGAAATTATAGATATGGTATTGAAAGAATGTAATCAGAATTATTGTGATCAGTAAATTTATACCAGATCAATTAAATTCTCATGTGAAAAGTAATAAATGTTCATAGGAAGTCACTAAGTTGTAATTATTGGATATAGAAGTCCAAACTTTCAGTTTTGTAGGAAACAGTGTTCTTGGACTAATTTGGAGTGAAGCTAAGCGAAAGCAAATTGAAAAAAAATGTTGAGAGTGAACCTTGTTGTAAGTGATTAAGCTGGTGTTGCTCTTAGTTATAATATTCATAGCACATTAAGTTTCATCCATGTTGCAAAGATAATCATTTCGGTACCACGAATATTCAATCACTTATAACTTTTGCAGTTGATTTTTTAATATTATTTTATATTCGGCGAAAGTTGTAAGTTGTAACGTAAAACAACTTCTAGATGAATGTACCGGAAGTTACATTAGACATTAATGAATTTTAAGGCCATGATATATATTAGTACCGGAAAATCTATTTTGTAGCATATTCGAGAAACTTGCAACAGCAACACCAGTTTTGTAATGTATTGTTGTGCTTTGTAGAAGGTAGGGTTTTTGCTTTGTAATTTGTTTAATGTTTATATTGCCATATTTTCTTTTATTTTGTAGAACATTATATTACATCTACATTAGGATTTTTCTCATGGGTATGATTTTTGGCAGACGGTTTATGCCGAGGATTTTAAAAAGCTTCTGGGTAATTATCTTTTCGTATTTATGCCTTATTTCACTTGTCGTAGAATTAAGCGTCTATGTAGTTATATGTCAGGATACAATTATTCAAGATAGTATTCGACCTTTATTATTCAATTAAGAACACTCTTCTCCAACGTCAAGCTTTCGATCTTTAATTTAGATCTCAATCGGGACAACTACAATACAATACAAGACAAAGTTACCTACTATAAATAAATACAATGGTGTTACTTACAGGAAATTTGAGATTATACAGTGATAGTTATTTTAACATTATTCTTGTATAATTATGGAAAATTGTATACGAAATTATAAGATGTAGTGTCAAATTCAAATTTCAAAACCTTCAACCAATACTACCAAACAACAACAAAGCAACATTTGTCATAATTTTTTTTAATAAAAAATTCGCTTTTAATTTTGTATTTCATTTTAATAACCAAGCAACTATAAATTTTAAAAGATATTTTCTATTTATGAAAAATCTGTGATAACAAGTATGTATATATATTACTTAAATTTGGAATGTCCGATTTTTTATTTATAGTGTTCTTAATTAATAAATAATAAAGGTCGAATAGCCCCAAAGTATAAAAAATAAATGTCAGGATATATAATTCGAAGTACCCATTTCATAATTTTGCATATTTCTCGGCGGTAGGATATTTTTTTAAAGTTGTTTTGGTTATACTATAATGGGACTGCTTATTTTTCTAACGATTTTGAAAAATGGAAATTAAAAATAAAAGAAATAATTTTCATACTTATTCCATCGGCGGTCTCTTCAAATATCAGCCGCCATTGAAAGGTGGCTGGTATGTATTGCAGCATAATATTCAGTGCAGTTGCAGCGTTCGGTTTGCAAGCTGCAAGCATCCCGGACAACAACAGCACACAGTCCTAATAACAGAGTGCACCGCCGCAATCTCCACGGGGTTGCCAGCCACAATTATAGATATTACAATATATTGTCTGTCTGCTCAAATTACCTCCAATCACAGACATTACCGGCCGCTCCGCTAATTGTTGATAACATTCCGGCCGTGATGAATTATTATCTCTTGTGCCTCTTAATCCGTTTTGATTAGGGGGTAGCGTTGGAAAGAGGAACGCGCTCGCTTTAAGGACGATGCGGTCTGTTGAACGTCCAAAACATATGTAAAAAATATATCACTTCACTGTCCACGTTTTCAATCGCTGGTTATAAGCGTAGGCAGTACTTGTAGGAGTCAGTGCATGCAAAACGTTTTTAGTCGTACATTAATATAATTTTTGTTGATATCGATTGTTTACATCTATTTTCCGCATTTTTACCAAATAAGTGGGAAAACTTAAATTAAATAAGTACTAGAAGGTTATGGATTCCTCGCCGAATTTATTGCCTGGATGTTTAGGCTTTTACATTTTGTGTATTCCTCTATTAAATAGCATCTTCCCGTTAATACCTTGCTTTGAAATTTGACGTACCAAAAACAGTATTGACACAGCATCATGTAAATTTTGATTAATACAGTGCGGTAGGCATTTCTGCCTCTCCCGGATATATCGCAGGGTCGGCTACGTCTACCATAAGGATTCGAATGGGGAGGTTTTCAGGGTACACCCAACTAGTGGATGCTTTCCTTAATGGCTTCTTTTCTTGATGATGCACACATAAAAATTGTTTTTTGAAGTCAGACTATTGGAATATTTGCTATTATTTATTTAAAACAAGCCTGCGTATCTTTAATTTGAATATGTATTCTTTGTATGATAATAATGAAATGTTCACAAACAGAATGTATTTTTATTGCGTTATATATTCAAAACAAGAAATATATGCTACGTATGAACATATTAATATCTTCAATCAATTATATTAAATTATTTGTATTCAAAACACTCTTTGTTTGAATGCGCTCCTGTTCTCCAAAAACAAAATAATGCCCTCTTCTTTCAAAACTCTAGTATTGTAAGTAGGATAAAAATTATTCATGTCAAAACTTGAGCTAGTTTTTTGTTTAATTTGATATGGCAAATGCTTTATAAAAATATATTATTATATGTTATATATATTATACAGGGTGTCCTCGAAATACACCGACAACGTCTGACAGGTGATAGATAGGCAATTTTAAAAACTTTTTTGAATTAAAAAAAAAATCCGAAAAAGCTTTGTTTTTGATATACAGGCTGTTGAAATTGAATTTTAAAAGATTATTTTTTAAGACTATTCCTGAACTATAAAAGATATCTATTTCAAATTTGGTGGTAATCATAACGGCATAAGTTGCAATAAAAAATAGTAATCAGGGTTTTTTTAAAGCACCAGTGGTGTGCGCTAGGGTAATACACACACCCCCTTTTAAATAGAACTTTTAGGTCTGTGGATTTTTAGACAGGACTAATACAGTTTTGTAATCCCTAATCAGTTTTAAATAAAACATGTCTCTTTGAAGTTTGCCGTAAAACGACTCACTTTTTGATTGAAAAACACTACTCCGCGCACCACCATTATTTTGGGAAATCACAAAAATGTTATTGAAACTGACAACGCTTGAAAAGTGATAGAAAATGCAGTTTTAAATACTTTTTCGAATAAATAAATGTTCTGAAACGCTTTGTTTGATATACAGGTTGTAGAAATTGAATTTAAAAATATGATTTTCCAAACACCATGTAAATCAAAAACAAAGCGTTTTCGATAATTTTTTTTATTTGAAAAAACTTTTTAAAATTGCATTTTCTATCATTTTTCGAGATTCGTCAGTTTCAATAACATTTTTGTGATTTCACAAAATATAATAGCGGTGCCGGTGTAGTGTTTTTCAATCAAAAAATCTATTTTTAGGGACGAACGAGTCGTCTTACGGCAAACTTCAAAGAGATATGTTTTATTTAGAATTGATTAGAGATCACAAAAACTGTATTAGTWTTGTCTAAAGATCCACAGACCTACAAGTTCTATTAAAGAGGGGGGCTGTGCATTACCCCAGCGCACGCCAGTGGGGCTTTAGAAACCAACCGAATACTTTTTTTTATTGTAATTTATGCCATTATGATTCCCACCAAGTTTGAAATTGATATCTTTTGAAGTTCAGGAATAGTCTTAAAAATCGTTTTTTAAAATCAGATTTCAACACCCTGTATATCAAGAACCAACCGTTTTTGTAAAAAAAATTATTTGAAAAAAGTTTTTAAAATTGCGTTTTCTATCACCTGTCAAACTTTGTCGGTGTATTTCGAGGACACCCTATATATATTAATATATTGTCGCTTTAAACATGTTTACATTCAAATCAACAAAACAGCACCCCACTCTATGCCTATGTTAGGAAACCAGTGACGTCATAATAATAAGGGTAATATTTTGTACATCAAAAAAAAGAAGAAATAAGGGAGTTACGGATTTTGTTTAAAACTAACGCGTCATATGCCCATAGCGCAAAACGAATTTACTGAGGCATAAAAAATACAATTTTGTTTTTGGAGAAGCAAAAAAAATTTTTGTAGAGAGTTTAATACAATTAACGTGCTTTGACAATTGTTTGCCTGTAATTAAAGAAACTTGTAAGTATGAAAAACATTATTAAATTATTGAAAAAACTATTTTATCGCGACTTTCTACAAAATTAACTAGTGCCTTATTTTCTTGAATCGCAAGTGTAGGTAGAAAACGTGGTGATTTCACCACCGTTAGTCGATGAAGTACAAAAAAAGATATGAATCTTCATAAAGTTCCGTATTTGAATATCTATACCTACTATCAAATTACGTAGCATAGGTATGTCTAAAGGACTTTTCTTTCTAGGTTTTCTGGGATCCATTGAACTACCCTCCCAACACACTCTAACAAGCCAGGTAAGCAACAGCGTATTCAAATTACATCGTATCAATAACCACCTCTCTATCGGAACCGCCCTATTGATTCCAAGTGTGTTTCCCTTTGTTCCGCTATAAAACATCCCCGATTCATCATGCCTGCCCCCGAGTTCCGGTCCTAAAGCAGCATACATACACGGCAGAAATCAAATATATCAAATTCTGTTATCGAACATCGAATGGATACGTGACAGAGACGTAGACCGTCGAAAATGGGAGGGGTAAAATTTGACAGAGCGTATCAACTAGTATAGTGGTAGATAATGTTTTCGGAAGGACCGCTATCACTATAAAACACTGACAAAAAACTATTAATCTAACTTTCGGATTACGCCTGCAATCTGTGTCAAAGGCGAGGAAGCGTCCACCCTCGTATAAGTATAGTGTTATTAGGTGTTTTGCTGAACTGTATACTTAACGATTTTTCCCGGTTCGAAAATAAAGGACATGTTGATATTGTTTTGAAAGATGTTCAACTGATTTCCAAAAATACATATCTGAAATATTAAAAAGCTTCTGCGTTCTTCGTTGGCCCAGGTTAGTGAACAAAACAGTAGAATAACAAATTTTGTAACATACTTAGACTTTATTTTTTATTTGGTAATACTGCGCTTTAGCTCCGCAACTGCATATGAAGTTTCTTTACGAAACCAAGGCCAAAAGCACAGAAAAAGTTGGAGAAGTTGATTTATTGTAAAATATAGAATAAAGCGTCCTTACACTAATAGAAGAGAAGGAAACTGGTTTTTCAAAGACTAATGCCTTTAAACTTTAAAGAAGCGTAAGCAGGTAAACATCACTGTTATCTTATTAAAACTTTGTTAAACTGTTGAAATAGGTATGCATAATATAAAATTAATTTGGTAAACGGATTTGCCGATGTATAAGGAAGACCACGACCTCAATAATAAAATTATTTGTTTAGACGATACCCACTTTTCTACTGATGGAATACGTTTGGTATTAACGTTTTGTGCTTAGTAAAGAGTAGAGTATACACTAGGTAGTGTTGAAAACAAGAGCCTGAGCTGAGTTACTAAACATTAGAAGGTAGCTTTATCACTAAATTCGTCTTATAAAATTGACCAATAACCGTATTAATATAACGATGACTACTTATACTCAAAGTCACTAAATGGGAGTAGTGTACAATTTAACGGAAAGTAACAGTTAGATGTAGACATACGAAAATGGGTCTTTTCCTGGGCTTCTACACGGCGCGCCACTTAAATATGGACAAATTTAAATACGAATTTCCTGGCATATAATAGTTCCGCTATAGATCCTTATTGGTATTCATGGAAGCCACATACTCTAGTAAAGGGTCATAACCACAAAGTGATCTATATATTGGGAACAAATGCGAAGTACAACCGAATAAGAACCGCGGTAATTGAGTCTGGGCGTTCGACCACTGGAATAATTGTTGCTAAATATAATGCTTCTGAGAAAGTCTGGGAAGGTTCCGCTAACCCCTCGAGGAAGATTTGAAAGAACACGTGACACGGACTCCAGCAGTAGTGGAAAGGGCTCGGGCGTTGTGTCCAGTGTAGGTGAGGTAATGTCGCCGCATTTTTTTTTTATTTTTAGAAATGGCAAACTGTCACGAAAGAAGATTACGTGCGTGTTCTGACCACAGAAGTTACCTAGAAGTTCAAAGCAATGACAAGATTTTGTAATAAATGATCTTCGCGCATGTAGGTCCAGACGCATGCGCAGTAAAGATTGTACAAGAACGTCATGGCAACGTCACTACAAACAACTGGACCTGTCACACATCTAGCCAATCGAAATTCACTCGGTCCCACTTGCGAACTACCGCGCAGACTCGCTGCCCTACAAACGAGCAACTTGGCGACTTACCGGTCGTCACAAAAATTTTCTCAGACATACTAGTAGATTTAGTCGTCTATATATCTATACATTCATTATTGTATATGCGCCGAATGAAAATGAAACAATGGCAGTGAAGGAGCAATTCTGGGAAGATCTAACCATAGCAACTGAAAATAGTAAGGGAAGGACAATCGTTTTGGGAGACTTCAACGGACGTGTGGGGAAGAAGGATAATACAACAGCCTCGACAATAGGAAGACACGGTGAAGAGAAACGAAACAACAACGGTAGAAGACTGCTGGATTATTGCATGCAGTTTGATTTAATTGTTACAAATACATTTTATATGCACAAAGATATACACAGATTCACAAGAGAAGTACTGAGCAGGGGAGAGAGATCTATCATAGACTACATAATTACCGAAAGATGCTTCCATAAGAATGTTAGAGATGTCAGAGTACGAAGAGGATCCGAAATATATTCTGACCACTATTTGGTTATGGCCAAACTATGGATAAAGGATACTGAGAAAGTAAAGCCGCAAAATAAAGTTAGCAAAAAGCCAAACGAAAGAATAAAATCGTTCAAGCTTACACAACCCAACATTGCTCAGAAATACAAAAATATAATAGACAATGAAATAGAGGGAATACAGCAAATAGAAAAAGCAGATCTGGAAATCTTATGGCAGAAATTTAAAAAAATAGTGTTAAGAGCAGCTAAACAAGCATGCGGAACAATAAAAGAAAATAGTAATAATAAGAAACAGACACACTGGTGGAGCGAGGAAATCAAACAACAAATAAAATTGAAGAAGATAGAGTGGACTAAATATTTAAATAATAAAACTGCTGACAACTATAACAACTACAAGAAACAAAGAAAGATTGTAAAGAACTTAGTAACGACAGCAAAGGAAACGGACTGGAATGAATTTGGTAATAGAATAGAAAATGCACACAAAGGAAATCAGAAACTCTTTTACAAAATATTAAAAGGACTAAGAAAACCAGAAGAAGAGCCAAACAGGACTATTAAAGACAAAGAAGGTAGGATCTTAACAGAAGCAGATGCCATTATTCGAAGATGGAAAGAATATTTTCAAGAACTGACACAAAACACAAAATCTCTACATTACAGTAACACAAACAATATACTAGAGGTCCCAAATACAAACAATCTAGAAGAAATAACACTCCAAGAAGTCATAAATGCTGTCAAAAGGCTTAAGAGGAGTAAAGCGCCAGGGCATGACATGGTGACAACTGAAATGATACAAAACATCGGAGAAAAGGGAATAAAAATGTTGACAGACATATTCAACAGAGCAATGGACGAAGGAAAAGTCCCAGATGATTGGACGGTGGGTGTAATACTGCCGATCTACAAAAAAGGGGACAAAAAAGAATGTACCAACTACAGAGGCATTACCCTCCTAAGCACAATAGAAAAACTTTATGAAATCATCCTCGAAAAGAGACTGCAAAATACAATCGAAAACCAATTAGACGAGGCACAATGTGGATTCAGAAAGGGCCATAGTATACAGGATCATATCTTTACCCTAAATCAGACCGCCAGCAAAATATTAACTCAAAATAAGGAAGCCTTCATAGGATTTATAGACTTAGAGAAAGCGTTCGACCGCGCACCGAAAGAGAGGATTTGGACAAGTTTGAAACATAGGGGAGTAGATAACAATTTAATAAGAGCAGTACAAAGTTTATATTGTGGAAATGTATGCTACGTAAGAACAAACAACAGAAGCTCAGAAACATTTGTTAGTGATGAAGGGCTCAAACAGGGCGGAGTGCTGAGCCCTGTGCTCTTCGCAGTTCTTATGGATGATGTAATTAAAGAATGTAGAAGGCTGCACACTGGAAAATTAGCCATAGGGTACAGAAATCTGAACATTATACAGATAGCAGAATGTGCATTCGCAGACGATGTGGCGATAATTACAAGCACAGAAAAGATGCTGCAAGAGAAACTACAAATATGGCAAGAGGTACTCCAAATATACAACATGAACATGAACTTAACGAAAACAAAAGTTATGACTATTTCAAACTATGAGAAGAATCTGAATATACAATTGAATGGACAAAAGCTGGAACAGGTGTCATGGTTCAAGTATTTAGGAGTGACAGTCGAACAAACAGGAAAACAAGAACAAGAAATAGAAGCCAGGGTAAACAGTGCGGCCAGACTATACCACAGTCTTAGAGACTTTATAAACAAAAGGGAAGTGTCACGTACAACAAAATTAGCAGTATATAAAACAATATACTGCCCCATACTGATGTTCGGGTGTGAATCATGGGTACTGACAGAAAGGACTAAAAGCAGAATTCAGGCAGTAGAAATGATGTATCTAAGAAGAATAAAAGGCATTTCGAGAAGAGACAGGATAAGAAACGATATAGTGCGAAGTGAACTCGGGGTTAAACCAGTGCTAAAAATCATAGAAGAAAGACAACTTGCGTGGTTTGGACACTTAGTGCGGATGGGAAACACGCGTCCAGCAAAACAGGTATGGCAAGCCATGCCTGGATCAAGGAAGATAAGAGGAAGACCACGAACTACCTGGGACAAGGCAATAGAAAACATTCTGGGGGAGAGAAACCTAACGATGAATAAAGCAAAAAACWTAGKAATGGACAAGAAAAAATGGCAGAAGATAGTGCATGGAGGAAATCAGTTTACTAATTAGTATAATATACCCTACACCAGTGTCTGGTACTCGGGTTCTGATTATATATATATATATATATATATATATATATATATATATATATATATATATATATATTTTTGCCAATTAATCTTCTCTTTAAAAAAAGTTCAGCTAGTCCGGATTTAAACGAAGCATCCTATAGATGCATCTTAGATCACCTGTTACATTAGAGACTCGAGAAATTAGTGACTGTTGATACTTACAGTATGTTAATCGCTTCACATTTGTCTGGCCCAGTCTAAAGGCGTACTGTGCAGCAAGCTCTAACGCTATGCTAAACCTAAAGATTTTTTTAAAAGATTTTGTTTTATCGATGAGTTAGATGTAGACTGTCTGTCATGCAAAAGTACTCGTATTACCCTTAGCGAATTGCAACAATTCGTCATAAGCCTAGATTAATTGATAGAAGAAAGAGGTCTTCGGAGAAGACTTTGCACAGCCATCGAAGGCATAAGCTATAAATCAATCATCAAAAASGAAATATATACTCTATTCTGAATTACATGACAAATACGAGACAACATTAGATGTTTGTACTATCTTACAGCTAATGTCATCAATTATAAATATATGTCAAAATGAGAATCCTTTTAGCCTAGTGATGTTACATTAGTACTTTAAGCAAAATAAGGCCATAGCTCTAAGGAAATTAAAAGAAAAACAAATTCATCATTCACAAAATATTGATAAAAATTGGGGCAAAATGCGGCTCCTTTTTTTGAAGAAGATGCACATTTTTTATTTGTATAATCTATAGAAACTAAACCTGAAAACTTGAAATTTATTAAAGCTACCATTTTACTGTGAATTGACCAGGCATGCTGCAAAAAGCAAAGCCGAATTATTTTCAAGCACAGTAGGTGAACGTTGATTTTGACATCAAAATTCTAAAAATCAGTAAGTAGGCATTACTAAATTATTATACCGTGAAAAGAAGAGGCTTGGTAAGGAAAGCCTTCGAGGCCCAAAGGTTATATTTTTCAGACCTGATGAACAATAAATTGCGTTTAATATTCTTAATTGCTATTTTCTAGCGATGACTATCGTTACAAATACTGTAATCTTGCATACATAAACTTACATGTTGCTTTACTGGAATGTATGTATTCTTTTGAAAGATTTCACACTTATTCAAAACTATACACAAATCTAGCAACACGAACAGAAACCAAACATCCGATGACAGTTTCGTATCGTGCCGTTTTCTTTTTAATTTTTACTTTCCGGTTTTTAGGCTCTGTCTACGCCTCTGTTACGCGAGACCCCGCGGGCATGCGGAGCTTTATTCCGAAACGTCGAAAAAAATCGCCCGGCCGCAATCTCTCCAGCTCCTGGCTTAGTAAAAATACATAAATATAATGGATACAAATTGTCAATCTACCTCCCGGGGGCTTGATTGAACGGGGGKCGTCCCCAGCGCATTACGACTGTAAAACGATTCCGCTATGCCGGATTCGGATCTGGAATATTGAGGACATGATTCCTGGATAAAATTGAGTATCTAGTCGCTAACGAATCTAAAGAACTGCTAGCGTTTTCTTGTTCATCTCTAAAGACGAATGCTGCGGGACGACTATTTGCAGTGATGGTATATGAGTCTTCAATACTACAAAATTTGCAATTTCTCACTCTGCGCTGGTTTCACAAAATGCCGGTTTCTCATAGCCACCCGTCACAGGGGCACGCGTAGTTATGTACAACGGAAAACAGGAATCAACGGTGTAGCAGAATAAGACAACGGGGTACAAACAACTCTTTTAATAATAAATACAACCCATTGTAACCACTTGACGTCTGAAATACGCAATCATAAAAACTGACTTTTTTTCACTAAACAATCTGAACCAAGATAACCAGATAAAGCCATGCAATATCGTCGTGGTTCACAACAGCCGTACTGTATTAATTTAGTATATTTGTTTGTAACATTTCTACATGTTCCGAATTCATTTCCAAGTTTTAGGATCCATGTTTCATGTAGGACGGGAGGTGGGTAGGTCTAAGTCACACTGTTTCGTAGTTACCTTTATACAGGCTTCGTCAAAAGTATAGAATAAATATAGAATATTTTTGTAAATATGACCTTTGTATTAAAATATCTTTAACGTTTTTTTTATTTTTCTTATCTTAGCCTACTTTTTGTTTTTACTTATCTCTGCTTACAAATCCATTTAGGCAAAAGTGGCTTCCTCAGAAAATAAAATGTTTGAATTTTTTTATCATCATTGGTTATGTCCATCATCGCACAAAACGGCATTTTTCTGTCACCTGAAATGCGCTGACATGCAAAAATAAAAAGTGGGTTAAGAAAAGGAAAATAATTAGCAAAAAACTTTTAAAGACATTTTGCTATAATTCTTTACAGAAATAAAGCGGTTATTCTTTATATCTTGAGTTTGCTTAAATTGCTTATACTCGTAAGTACGTGAAAATCACAAGAAGCGCAGCCAGATTTATTTATTTTACTTGTAGATGTATCTTGTAAATTGCTGTGCACAAAATGCTAATAGAGCTTCCTTCATTACTACCCGATATCAACTATTACCAATAACATCCGAGTTTAATAATTTATTAATAAAAAATGTTTTTAGTACCATATGCATTTTAGTTCGTAGTAAACGTAAACAACAACATTTTTCAACATATACTTCCATAACTTTAGGTACTGGATTATAATAACTTAATAACTGCTGTATGCATTCGTATGTATATATCGTGCCATTTCGAAAAATAAGGCTCTCATATTTAAAGATTAAAACGTAAAATCCAAATTCGTAACAGTTAAAAGTATAATATAGGCACTTAAGAGCAACGCAATGTTTGACACATTGTATATGGATTTGATTGGACGTTGGAATTGTATATTGTGTAATCACAGGTAATTCGTAAATATTTTTTTTTTTAGAAATTACTAAATGGTAAAAAAGGGGTCACTAGTCGGTAGATACACAACTTGTACCTCATGGAATTTTGCAAAAAAAGTCTTAATTTTGATTGGTATCATAGTGGAGAATTGTCGTGTTGTGTGCGTTGGTATTATGGTCTCCACAATTCATTCGACAGTCGAAGTACAGAGCTCGGTCTCTAGCAATTTTGCCTTATTTAATAAACCGCCTCAAAAATTACAATTACTTTCAAAATGTTCAAAGGACTGCTGTGACATTCTTGTCCTCAAAAATTAAGGTTTTCAAATTTTAGATTTTAAGTATTGGATATGATGCAAGCAAGAGATCAGTGTATTCGCCGCAAAGCATTAATTGGTTGTTTATAAGTTAATTGCGTCTTAATATAAACGTTTAAATGCGACGACCGATGTACGTGAATTCCTTAGATTCAATTTATTCCTCATACGGCTTAAACGAGAACGGTCGACGAAAGGAAATAGTGAAGAAGTATCATTCAAACTAAGATTGGGAAGAAAAAGGACTATTGTTACTAAAGGGTGAAAATATTATAATTTATTGTCACGGCCCTCTGAATTACAAAGTACTCGTGTATTCAATATGGTTCTTAAGAGCATAACGATATGTGTTGACAATAATGATTACATGCGAAATGGTGATTTTGCCATCCCGCCTGCAAGCTCAACAGAATGCAGTAAACACGATCGAATCCAGAAAACGATTCTTAACATTCGCGAATGTCGAAATTCTAGCATTCCTAACAAACGATGTGCATCGTATACTTTCTAAATTACACCAAGCTCGACCTGATTGTAATATCAATCTTCACAATGGAATCCTAAACAAGATGCGTATAAATTAGTGTTTGTGAAGAGTCTCGTTGCAGCTGGAGAGAAAGAATTAGTTACATTGGCGAAGAAGTTATAGACTACTTATTATATAAATTATAAACACTTTAAATGAAAAGGGTGGTGTTGGAGTAACTTGGTCACTTAGCCCCCTGGGCTCCCAAAAGGTAAAGATGGTACAGGTGGTGTCAGATTAGGTGCTACTGCTTGCGCATTGGTGTTGATTAAGGTGACCAACTTCCCAAACCAGAAAATCCCGACGCCTTCATGGTGCTATTTGTAATATAGGATAAAGACGGATGGCCGGGCATTAGGTTATGCCAGCTACGCAATTGTGTGCAGACATCACAGAACTAAATACCAAATACCTAGATGTTTAATGTAATAAGATTTTGTGGTAAATGATCCTTGTGCAGGTAGGGCCAGACGCATGCACAGTAAAGATTATTTAATATGGAAACGTCATGGCATCGTCACAATGTGCAGCAGACATATCGCCAATCGCCATTCACTTTGTCGCACCAGCCAGTTACTTGCTGCCCTACGAATGAGCAATATGGCGACTTACGGGTCCTTACAATATATTCTGGTGTATGTCATAACAGTTAGCCGTTTACCTAATAGATAAGATGTCTGTGGCTAAATATCAATGTGACAGAAAAAACTATGAAGGTAGCTAAGCCTGACTGCATGAAAAGACCACTGGCAACAATGAAAAAGTTAAATACCATGTGCACATTTTTAGCCAAAACTATAAAGACCTGACAAATCCAAACAGAATTTTGAAAATCCGGACAAATCCGGATACCATATTGAATACGTACTCATTAACAAAAATACAAACCTGTCCGGCCTAAATCCGGACGGTTGGTCACCTTAGTATTGATACAAGAAGATCCGAAACGGGCTTTGATACTCCTGTGTCTATGGAAGAGCAGCGCCAGACGCAGGAAGAGGCACGTGAAGCAAACAAAGCTTCTCTCTCCGAACAAAAACAAACCCAACCAAGGAGGAACCAAGCGAATATTCGGTACGTGCGTTCCTGAATGCGTCAAAATTCCACCACTAGACCGATATAATACTGGCTAGACTTAGGGGGTAACCAGGCCTGACCGATGCGTGATGGACTGACTGAACTTGAGAGATGGCAAGACCTGACCGACAAACTGACTAGACTTGAGGGATGGCCAGATCTGACCTGACCTTGGTGGAATTTGTGACACGTACCGAAGATTGACTATTATCCCAACATCCGAAACCATACCTAGACCATACACTGGAGGCTAACAATATGGAATGTAAGGTYCTTATTCCGAAGCGGCCACTTAAACAATGAGTACATAGTACATACCTAAGTGAAAACAAAATTTTGACATGGTAGTTATGCTAGTTGGTTAACTATATATTATTTAAAAGTGGGGGTAAAAACAAGATGTCTGCAACACGTTTCTAGTTTAACTGTACACCAAGAGGTGTTATAATGTACGTCAAACCAAGAAATGACCGTATGCTATATAATAACGGGGAGGAAATATTACAAAATTAATAATAATGACATTGAATGGAAGGACCATAATAGATAAGGAGTACGATGATATTTTTAGGAGATGCAAACGCGAAGATTGTATAGGAATAGAGGTCGGTGTCTGAAAAAAAGATAATGATAGCTTCTTAATACTCGTAGATTTCGCAACAGAGACAAGGTTGTTAGTATTAATTACATTTTAAAAGATATATGTAAGGTTACATGGGGGGGCACATTATGTTAATTGCTAAAAGCAAAAAGGGAAACAGTAGAACTTATTGAGATCACTAAATAGTCGTTTTACGAATGAAACCCATAATTCCTTTCCAAGAATATTAATAAAAATAGGCAAAAAAGAAGCAAGAGATTTATATGGTTGGAACAGGCGGAAGAAATAATTATGAAGGAAAGCGTGCCATAAAGAGCGAAGGTCAGAGAATGGAGGAAAAAATTGTTTGATGCAGAATGCAAACGGGAAACCACAGTATAAGTAATAATTGCTATTTATACTGTGCAGGAACTACTGTATAGTGGTATAAGGAAGATAAGACAAGGCTACTAGACCTCCCTATTTTACAAGGATACTCAGGGTAAATTAATAACAAATTTTGAAAACTGAAAAATCACAGGTTGGGGCTGCTTCAGAATCAGAGTTTATGGAAGTTCAATACTAATCCAGAACAGTAAGACATCCTTGATAACTTAGAAGTAAAGAAAATAATGAAATAGCTTAAAAGCAAGAGTTCAGGAATAGATGTCATAACAAAGGAATTGTTGAAGGGGTGGAGGAAAAAACTAACGGAAAAGATGACCACATTAATGAAAGAAGTATGGATACCTGAAAAACTATCAATGGAATTGGACAGAAATAATAGACGTACATACTCTGACAGGATTCCATGAAGGAAGAGCGATTAACTATAACGAAGTTTAATTCTGAAAGAAATTCAGCCACAAAGTTATGGGTATCAGAAAAAATATGGAATATTGCATAGTGACGTAAGAATTCGAAATAGGACATAGATAATATTTAACTTACGTAATAATAGGAATTGCGCCACAGTTATGTTCTACAACTTTGCAGCCACTACACACCAACGGTCGTTGTCTATAGTCGATCAAATTAAACGTGCACTTCTTAATCTTCAAATGAAAACTGTATAATATAAATGTACCCGACCTTCACGAGAATTAAATATTGGACAATAGATATTGGCAGAGTTTGTAGTTTTACTTACAAACCAAAGCAATGATAATTGACAATCTTGTCCTACCGTTATATATATGGCGAGCTGCACAGTGAATCAAAACTTTGTGCACGTAACTGAAGAGCTCCCACAGAGTCGCTATATTATTAAAATCATCTATATTCATTCCGTAGTAATTAGAATAATGGCTTGATGTTTTTGAAATATGATAGAATGTCGTGCGCTTTTCGAACCAGGCGGGACTTTGATTTATGAGATACTATTGATCAGAGCAGATGCATAAATAATACTAAAAATAATTAAAAGAACTCGGATTACAGCAGAATAAAAACAGATGAGGTTCATTTTCCTCAACAATTCGTAATTTCTTCTTATTAATTCGCTACATCGGTTGACGACGTGCTTCAGGCGCTTATAAGGTGATGCACCTAGGTTTGTTTACGTCAGATGGACGTCTAGTTGTAATTTATTACATCCAGGATCAGTTTCGCAGTGGAACCCGTACTGTATAATGATTCAACCGAAAAAGGTCACCGAGTGCTTTGTTTTAAATGTTTTGAGCTATATTAGCCCACCCTCCCATCAATTTGGGCGCCTGTCGTCCATGTAAAATGTATGTGCCACGTATATGTGTGTACATCTGCATAAAATTAAAAATGGAAAAAGTTTACGCTCGCCAAAAATTACCCTCTGCTCCGGAACATTAGTAATTCAGTCAACCCCGATCACATGTGTGGGCAAATTCTTCCATAATTATTGTAATGGACGGCAATTCGGCCGCTTTTATTTCTAATTCTACAAAAAAATGCAAATCGCGAATTCATGGAATTTTTATAACGCATATCTGTTATTCGATTACCCTTTTTGCCCCTTTGTGCGGACGCTGAAAAAAATATATGTATGTCCCGGAGTGTGCGATACGTATTGAGCTAATGCATTTTTAGGTACTATGTGTATGTGAATTGGTAGGTCGTTAGTGTCCTGAGTATTTATACTGTACGTTTGTCATTTGTTCGCAAAGAAAGAAATTATTTTTTCTAATTTTAGATATACACGAATTAGCGTAACGTTAATAAATTTAAGTGACATTCATGCAGTTTGACTTGGAATTATATATCACAAAATATCTTCTGATAAAGCAATTTATTTACATTTATCAGAAAAGCAAGCTTTAAGATATTTTCTGTGTAATACACAGTACGTAGTTAGTGTAACTAATCGTAAGTGCAATTGTATTAATTTCTGATTTGATAAAATAGCTCCACTTTCAACGCCTGCTACAGTTTACTAATCCAGTGTGACATGAGAAAGGGAACTCTCGGAAGCAAGTTACAGGATATGGATATAAATGCTTGTCTTTTTTGAGTTTTCTGTATCATAAACTACAAGCTTTAATTTGAAAATTACACCAAATTCAGAAATCTATTATTAAAAAATAAATTTTAGGGATTTCGGATTAAAATACATATGATCACTGGAAATATTTTAAAGTAGGTTGAATGGTTTCAAAGGTGCATTCATTGTGAAACATTCTGAGTTAATTAGATAACTTGGAAACAAGCTGATTATTTTAATGTGCTTTATTTTATTGTCACTATAGACGAAACTTGGATCTATCACTACGACCCAGAGACTAAAGAATAATCTAAACAGTGGAAGTATTCCGGGTCTCCATGATCCAAAAAGTTTCGTGTACAAAAGTTGGCTGGCAAGATTCTTGCTTCAGTTTTCGAGGACAAAGATGGGATAATTCTATTAACTTTCTTGGAGCTAGGTAGAACTGTCACGAGTGCATATTATAGTGAGTTGCWAACTAAATTATGCGATAGAATTGTGGTAAAAGGACGCGGGAAACTTGCCAAAAGTGTGCTCTACCTCCAAGATAACAACCATGTCCACAAGTCATTGATTGCATTGTAAGAAATTAATAAAATTGTTTGTGAATTGGTTGACTCCTCGCCCTATTCTCCCGATTTAGCATCGCCAGACTACTATTTGCCTGTATTAGGAGACAAATAAAATAGGTTAAAATATTCAGTCATGAGGTTCTCATTGAAATTCCAGACATTTTTTTAATTTTTCTTCTGCAAAACCATTGACTGAGATTAACTGAAGTTTTTTTTACTGTATAATAAAGTAAAATAGATATTGAAATCACATCTAATTTATTAAATAAAAAATGTTTTACGTTAGTAATGAACGAATGCAATTGGCGTAAAATTAGGTTTAGCATTTACTTGATTTAATATATGATTGCTCAAACACTTAAATTAGTTACACAATGAACGACTTTATGCAATCTGTACTTTAGTTTTGGAAGTGCATAAGATATTTAGCATTTTAGATTAGTAATTTTCTTTGATTTCTGATGCTTACTACTTGGGCTAAGTGCGAAAAGTAATGTCATTTCGGTTTACTAACGAATATGGCTTTTAATCGAACTGCGTTTCTGTTTGTGGTAATAGCTCGAGTAATAGTATGTTATAGAAAACTACTTACCTTTTGTTGAGTAACTTTMACCTATTTCAAATTTCATGTATCTTTTAAATACGATTTAATTGCTGTAATTTAATATATACGTTGTAGCGTTAACTTCTTGTAATAAGTAACTGAAATATTCCAACTTGAGAGGGAAGATGTGATTTTTTTAAATTTTGTGTATAACCTAAACATTATTATTTCAGTATTCGTTTACTTCTGTGTTCAATTTTCTCACATTTTTTTGTTTACCTTTAAGATTATAGGCGCACAAAACGAAAACAATCAGTGAATTATTTGGATTACCATTTTGCCGCTAGTCGAGAATGACGCAAATAATTATTCAGGTATTTTCACGGGAAAAAATGCCGTGAACTATCGAGAACAGTGGTAAATAAATATTTTTAGAACGGAGTTTTATTATTAGATAGTAATTTACAAACAATGTTTTACAATACATTTCATATTAAATTTGAAATTTGTAAGAGGCGGTTTATTAGTCCAAAACCTAAAACATAATTGAATGAATAGTATTAATGAATGGATTTACTAGTAAATGACGACAGATTGGTTAGTTAACAAAAAATATGTAAACCAGAAATAGGGCTCCTTTACATGTTTAAAATGGGTATTTATATTTCTGTATATATACTGCTGGACTAGGACTATGTATCTATGGAAAACTTGAAAATACTTATTCATTTGTGATGGTATGGAGAACAGGCTATGAAAATCATTTAAAAGGCAGTTTATTGAAGATAATTATAAGTGCCCATACAGTATGTAAAGCTTATAATAACATTAGTCAAATGAAATTGCCTGTGTATACTGGGTGATTATAAATTGCGTGACTATTGAAAAGAATTGTACAATAAAGTACAAGTTACAAAACAGAAAAAAACACATTGTAACTCACCAAGCCAAGGAGCATTTTAGGTGTTTTACCCCAATATTGTTATTAACGTGTTCATAATACTTTATTCCTACATGATGTAAGAAATTTAGATGCCAATAATAATGCCGTCTGCGTTTGTCAGCATTACACTGAAATGATGACAAAGCCACCTAGCTGCTGCCTTCATGGGATCTAGTTCCTAAAGGAAGTGACCTGTAGCCTGACAAATTGGCATGCACCTGCATACTTCAATTTGACAGCAGGCTACAGGTCACTTRCTTTAGGAAGTAGATCCCATGAATGCAGCTAGGTGGCTTTGTCATCATGTCAGTGTAATGCTGACAGATGGCATTGCCATCTAAATTCTTACATCATACCAAGCCTTTGGTATATAGGCAAAACTAGTTCTATGTCGTGCTGTCTGCACCAGACCTAAACTGCACTGATGAGCTATAATGATAGCGAAATAGATCTATCTGCAGTTGGTTGCGGTGCAGACAGCACAGCATAGATATGCATTTTAAGTTATTCCTACATGTTGTGGATCTCAGTTTGGRAGCATAATGGTAAAGTAGTTCCCTAGGAAATGGATATTGACGGTTTTAAAGGCCTTCTATAATAAGAAGCCTCTTCTTTTCGCATTTTTACCACACGGTTCGTACATTACAAAAACACTGCTTTATAAAAGCATAATACTGAAAATTACTTTTTTTAATAGTATCAATACACTTTTATGTAGTAAAATACGCGTATTTATATTAAATGAATTCTAACACAAACGTGGTTCGGAAATTTCGCATACTCAATTCGAGCACTTGTCCGTTATCTCCCCTCCCCAGTTGACCAAAGGCACGCACGACGTTTATAATAATCCAAAAATATATTTTCGGGCATTATACGCGCACGCAGTTGACATGCGGGGCAACCCGTCATCGGAGGGGCGGCAGCGAACCCCTTTTGTTATTTGCAAAAAATACATTCATTATTCATCAAAAAGTGGGGGACGAGAGTAATCAAAACAAATCGCGKAGCGMACACACTGCCCCCCAGCCGCCCCCATAACTGGCGTTTACCCCTATAACCTCCATTGTAATGCGTTTTCGTTTATACAAGTATGTATTTGGTTTGAAGTATTTATACGAATAATCCAAAGGGCAATAACGTTATCATCATACAAGTTATAGCGGCGAAAGGTGTGTTTTGCACAATCTTTGTATTTTTGCACATAAAATTTTTCGCGCGCTATTTGATTCAATATATCTATATCATTAAAACGAGGTGTGTTCTTAAAATAGGCATAGGCAGAGTATAGAAAATGAAATATTTGCTGGATTATAGGAAACGTTGCATCATTTAAAACGTCCATGGTCATATTTGATGAGTGTCCAAAGTGTATATTTTACGAATAATTAGCGTTTTTGAATGCGGCAGGTATGAAAAGATTATTATACTGAATTTTCTTATTATTAAAATACAGATAAAAAGGTCAAACAGAATTTTGTACCGTACGAAATTTCATTTGAGGGAAGCGAATTTTTGGCATACACAGAAAACTTTTTATATTAGATTAGATGATGATTAGAACAGTACTGTTATATGTTTAATACTTTGATAGCTTAATACATAAAATAGTTTAACGAGGTCATACAATAAAACATACTGTTACGTGTTTTACGCCTAGTATTGTAATACACCAACACTTAAAACACTTTGTTCGCCTTGATCATTTGCCTTTCCCTTGCATTACCGCTTTTCAAATCAGTTCCTTTTCCCGCACGTTTATGGTCGCTTGTATACCAACGACGAAATGGCTCGAATGTTTACAGAGCCATCGCCTATCATGTCTAGCATGAAAACTTCTGAAACATACCAAAACATGTCCTTAGGCAACCGCGCGAATATTGGTCTGGTTGCACTAGTTTATCCATATAACAATACTCAATAAAAACTCATTGCAGACATTAATAGAACTGTAACAAAAAAAATAGATACCTTAGATGCTAGCTTGTAACAGAAAAACAGTCGCAACCCTTGAAAACATCGACGGTGGTTAGTGGAACTTTCAGGTTCATTTAATTATAATAATCCTGAAAAGGTAAATATATGAGAAGTGAAGTAGTGCAGCGTGGAAAAAGTAAAAATACATATCTCATGTTTAGTTGAACGTCGCGTAATGCTTTTATAAGTTCAAGTCAGGTCAGGTCAGTTTTGGGTTTATGTCGCAGTCTGATTCTTATTCATAGTGCTAGTTTCTGTTATACTTGTTTAAGGGAAGTCTTTTGACGTATTTTCAAGAGATTGGAATATTTCTCGTTGTCCTTTTACTGTGTTATTTATTGAGTCTTCAATGTATCGGTCTGCTGCTGCACTTAATTTTTATCCTTTATTTTTTTTATTTCTGAGATTAGCTCCGGTATGCGCAAGATGACCCGAATACAATTTAGGTTCCGATAACTCAAGAAATGGTGCAATACCTCAGAATATTTCCATTGATTCCTATTACTTCTCTAATGCAACTGTAATTTTGGCAATTCAGAAAGACTCAAATTGTTGTACTGTTTTATACTTGACGGGCGAAGGTTAATATATAATAGACGTGACATTTGGGCTTTTGTATTAGGGATAGTCGCAGTTAATGCTTTTCCAAATCCTAAACATCGTTTATTTCCAAGTCTCCTACCTCATGTTAGTGACAAGCTTTGGCAATAACAAAAATTAATACTACCTATAATGAACAAAATTTATTTCCCCTCAAAGAATATTGAATTTTTTAGCATTTTGAGCTTATACATACTCCAAACAGTAGATGGCTTTCGATCTTTGGGTAGGTCTACAACACAAGCCAGAAGAACGCTTTCCGAGAATGAGTTTAAATTAACTTTTGTAGACAAACTCATACCTTCCTCGGAATTTGTCAGGTAAGATACTATTGGAAGTAGACCTCGCTGCTGCCGTTAGGCTCGGTGGTGTTCCTAGTTCTCTCATTTCGCTTTTGAAATCCATAATTTTTTATTTTTTATTACTTCCTCGTTTATAACTTTCACCTTTTATTCAATTCAATATAGACTGTTACATTGCAACTTATTGTTTGTAAAGCAACACATGCATCTCTAGATTCTAGAGTAAAAAAGTGTTATTGTCACGTAGAGTGAGGCGTGAGTAGAATAAAACCTACCTACTAGACACACGACCCACTTGATGAAATATCACCGCTATTGAAGTTATTACAATTGCTCAAAAATTTCTATAGATACTTTATTAAATGTATTTTTCTCTACGTAAAATTTTTGTTTTGTCCAAATCAATCATGTCTTTGGTAGATATATTTGTTCGGTTACAAAAGCTTTATCTACTTATTGTTGTTCTTTTGAACGCGTCCCTACATTATTTTAGTCTGACCTATATAACATGATTTTTTCGCTTTCTAAATACAGGGTGTCTATAAATGATTCATGCATCCAGGGCGCTAATGGAAATTACCGATCAAATCAGTTTACCGCCTCTCAAGAAGTTGAACACAACAATTGCTATGACATATACTTGTCATCTGTCGATCGTTGAATTATTTGATATATTTAAATATGAGGAAACGCTTGAACGTTTGTATTTTAAACATATTCTGTAGTGTTTTGTGCAATAAATAAGATTGCAGGAAGCTCACATTTCGGAGCTGTGGGGTGACACGGTTTCGTATAACTTTTAGGCTATGTATCGTATTTGTGAGGTTGTGGCTACAGCAAGCCTGTTAAATAATTGTACCAGGATGGACTGAAAGATGTTTTTAACCTGCCGAAATGGTAAAATTAACAAAATAAGTGGTAGTAACGTTAGCGGCAATACACAAAGCTTTCACAGCGCAAGACTGTGGACTGTAGACTGTAAAGGTTACCGCAAGCCTTCTATACCAATAATTATTGTTATTTCTTACCTTTGAAAGAAAAATAGAACCATAAATTGTTGGAAAATCTTTATAAAGCCATCAGTTTCGTCACTTCAACTTGATTCGCAACCTTCAGTACTATCGTGCTCATTGATGTTCAGTGATCGCCATGCATATTGTATTGTAGCTTGGTCTTGGTAGCAGTTACAAAAAGGCGACGCAAAGAATTTATAAATCAACGCCGCTCGCGTTGCAAAAATTATTTGTAGAAACCCTGTATATTTTACCTTTAATAGAACATAGAATTTTAACTTGGTTATTGTTGGCACTATCATCAACCTAAATATCCTGCTTTCCAAGTATGCTCTTTAATTTTTCCGAAAGGTCTTGTTCATAACGCAGACATATCATAATTTACTTCGATTTAGACGAGTGTTTTCATTAAAAACACAAAATATTTCTATTATTACAGTCAATTTTTACTAGCGCCGATTTAAGATCATACATTTTTGCTGTAATAATCTTTTGCCTGAAATCCGTTGATCTCTTAAAGTTAAACTCCTTATTAGACTCTCCTTTGTGTAGGACCATCATTTCCTTGTAAATTTGGATGTTGATGAACGGTAATTTTCAGCGTGAAGTTTGTAGCTGAATTTTGACTACACAAACAATTTAGAAACCTACGGCTACCTTGCATACTGGGGTCCAAATAGCAAAAGTATCATCTGCATACATGTACAAACATTTTTGTTTAAAATGAAAACTGTTAATCGCTACCCACCTCTTCAAAATTTTACATAAACAAATTGGCCACTATAAGACTTAAAAGGTGAACCCATTGCGCAACCTGATTTTTGTTCATGAAAATTACTTACTGGTACACAAGTAATAAGTGGATTTTAAACAGTGTTCAGACAATTTAGCTGTCTGGTATCGTGATATCCCCTAGGGGGTCTCCACTAGTCTGAATTTGATAATATCAGTCGTTTCATGTAWAAATACTTTCGTAAATAAGGAAACCACATCAAAACTTACTAGAATAACAGTTTTAAAAATATACAGTCCTTAGATAACAATGAAATATTGTTTTCCTACCGCTTCAAATGATTAGCCAAAAATTTTACTAATTTGTTACAAGAACCATCAACGTCAAACCGTATAATTTAGGTACATACATTGCAGTCAGAAATAGTTTAAATTTATTTTTAATCGTCATTAGAAAGATTTAATATTTTATTAAGGTCATTAGTAATTTTGCAAATTTTTGAGGTAGAACCTCGGGTTAAAAACTATGTCTATTGGAACCGGCCAGCATATTTCACTTCATACTATACAATGCATTTATGCAAAGAATTGGAAAACGTGGATAAGTTGAGAAATAACATTTGCTTTCAAATTTACTTGCAATCTACAACTGGACATATACAAACCCAATTCCACCGACATTCAAAGAAACCGAATAAATTGTCCTGGAACAAAATAAAGCAACTCTGCTACATTTTCCATTCGAAGAGGACTGTACAAAAGAAAGAGCCGCGCTGCATTTGATGTCCGTAAGTTATTCATTTAGCGTTTCATAAAAGGGCGCTCTAAAAGCTTATAATATCGGGTCTGTTTTTAATTATGTGACATGCTTATAATTTTTTTAATTAACCGTGCTTAAATACGTCAAAGTGCTGGCGAGTGTGAGTTAAAAAGCGCACGGTTCAAAAAGGGTTGGCGGTCTTTTATTATTACATTTAGATAAAAATCTAATTGGGAGCTCGACAGCGTAAAGATTTCGCTAGAAATTTCCTTTCAAAGTGTGTATACGTGTTTACGTCTAGATAATGTTAACATTATAATGAATTACATGCTAACACTTCGTTTACTGGACGGATTTGCATAAAAATTAATTAATACGCTTCCTGTACAAATTTATATTTCACACATGTTGAGAACGGCGTGCATTCTAATGAGCGAATGCCTACTCAAGCGCTCAGGAGTTGCTGTATTATCTAATTGTAAGAAAGGAAACAGGTTAAATGCAAAGTTTAGTTAAACTCGGAGATTTGACGTATGATGGTGACACAACCTTTAGTGTTTGGAGCAAAATTTTAATTCACACTCATTGTTGGGCATTATTCTAGAATGTAACTGATATCGTGAGTCATACAGCAGTGTCAATTAACAATTTTCACATTTTTAGGTAGCTACGTTTCTTATTATCACTATACAGCTGAACTATACACCTGGTTATCAGAGGTTGTAAATGTGACCTTTGCTTGATTTGTTCATTATGGATTTTGAAGTGTTACCACTCTTGTTTGTATAAAGGTTAAAAGAAGTGGATTCTTTCAAATGAATGTATGCTGACGAATTTTGTTCAATAGTTAAAGTACTATTGAGCACTTAAATAACTCCTTAATATTTCTTTGTGCTGAAGCAGAGGATTTATCAACTCAGGTCAGGTCAAGTCATCTGGCAGCGGGATATTTAAATTATTTGCGAAATTTTATTTTGGTGCTCTTTTATACTGTATTCCTGTATGCTGCCAACTTGAGKCTGTACATACAATACAAAATAACGGGATACTATGCATATTAATTAAGCTTCATGTTCGGAGACGACGTAACGCCTGGCGCGTTATGCAACCGTTTTCGCGTAACCGGTTTTTGGCGCTCGGGCTAATTAATTAATTCAATTACTGCGCGGTTGAAATTTAATAATACCACCAGGGTATTTATAGGAGCGATCCGTGTACAACAAGATACCCATTTAATAAATCTAATACTGACATGCACACAGCGCATGTATTATTTATCAATGCTGGAGCCGGACAATTGGAGTTGACAAACACCGATACGGCTATTATTTGAATATAACATCATGATCCACCTATCGGCTGCATTATTAATTAATACAAAATACACACACAGCGCACACCGTGTTTGTACCGCATAATTGCAACTAAATTTGTGGCACTTTCATAAATTACCGCCGATATTGATATTGGCTAATATTTTGTTTAAATTTGCACACATAAATTGGGTTTATTGGGCCGATCTAGGAACTTTTGTGTTGACGGTGTGCGTTTGCTGTCTGATCGGCCGTGACTAATTGCCAATTTTGCGCATCACTTTACAGAAATTTCCTTTTCAAGCCACGCGAACAATTAAACGAGATAAGAGAAACGTTAGTCGCCCATACAATTATGTGCGAATGTTCACACGTCAAAAGGTTTTCCAAGCACGTTTCATTTAAGATTTGCCCTCTTTGGTTTAATTATACAGGGTGAGTTTTTTCGATGACCAGTATGGGGAACTTGAAAACTAGCAGAGCTAGAAGGAAGGTTAAAGGGAGAAAGATTCGTCGTCTTGTTGACCTCAATGCACGTTTTGGTTTAAAAAAAAATTCATGGCATACTAACTAGATACTTTGAAAAAAAAACTAAATTTTGGGTATTTCTTTAAATCCTTTTATCTCGTTTATTTTTGATGTTACAAACAAAATACAAAACTTGTAGATAATTTTACCCTTAAAAGAGTAGTGTACTCCAGTTTGTTATGCGTTTTGTCATATTTGAAATATGATGTGAACTTGTTTTTTTTTTCATAGAAACTATAGTTGGCTACGGATTCATAAAGTCTGCTATATAACACTGTATAGTTATTTTGAAAAATACCAGAGTTATGGCCAATTTTCTGTATTATTTTTGTATTGTTTTTAAATAGTTAGCCATGGAACAATTGTTTCTTGTATCTGACAGTTAGTTAGAACTGAGCACTAAAAAATTCACGTTGAAAATGGAGTTTTCTAATCTAGAAAAGCTGCCGCTACCAAGATCGCCGGTCAGCCTTCCTTTAAAGCAATTTAAAAGGCTTTACGATAACAATATGGCTCTTTTTGTAAATCAAGATATCGGTCCAGGGGTATAAATGAAGCTACACAAATCAACATTTTGGCAAGTGTAAACATAAATCCGTCATGCTCAATCCGTGAAATTGCTTTAAATTTAAATACTGACACTTCACAAAACACTGTTGATAAAACATTGAAATTACGTAGATTTCACCCCTACAAGCTTGCAGTTAGCCAAACATTACATGCTGGGGATGAAGATAGGAGAGTTCTGTAACTGGTATAGAAACACAGTTTTTTTTTAATTATGTGGTCGGATGAAACACAATCTACAAATTGCGGTTTGTTTAACTAACATAATGAACATCTCTGGACACAAGAAAACCCTCGCAATGTGCAGCAAAGAAGAACTCAAATCGGATTTGGGTTTAATGTTTGGTGCGGTATTATTTAGGTCCGCCATTCTAGGTCCGTACATTTTTGACCATTCTTTAAGTGGTGATCCTTCAAGATTTAAACTTGGAGGTGCGTAGWACAATGGAGTGGTTTCAACACGATGGATCACCTGTTCATAATACAGTGCAAGTAAGGCATTATCTTGAACAAATGTATGCAAACACGTGGATAGGAAGAAACGGACCTGTTGCCTGCCCGCTCCGTACTCCAGATTTATCTTTTCTAGATTTCTTTTATAGGATGCAATAAAAAACAAAGTGTACCTAAGGAACTATGAAACAGCAGATGACTCCAGAGCTGCCGTTTTACAAGCTTTTACTACAATTGACAGACGTTCTATTACAAAGGCAACTTACCAACTGCATTTTTACTGAACACCATATGTAGTAATTCATATTTTAGTTTTCTGTTTTTATTTAGTTGTTTTGCGTTGCGTTTGCATTTTTTTGTTATGTTAACTGTTAAATAAATTATTTAAATTTATTTTTGTAAATAAAACAATTGATTTCATGGCTAGCTATTTATAAAACAAGCAACAGAAAATTGATCAAAAATAAGTATACCGAGTGTTATATCGTTGAATACGTAAAAAAATCTCGGACTTTATGAATCCATAGTCAATATAGTTTCTATATAAAAAAAGATAACTTTATGTCATATCTCAAATGTGACAAAAGGCATAACAAACTGGAGTACACTACTTTATTAAGGGTACAATTATCTGAAACTTTGTATTTACATTACTTACATAAAGTAAATTCGATAGAAGTTTTCTGCTGATGCTACATCAATAATCTTTCAGTTCTTTAATAAAACACGAGCATAAGCTGTTTTTTTAAGGTTCGTTTATACATAACTGCCAATATGATACTATCAGTTACCAAGCTATCTATAGATTATGGGTTGTATAACCCAACATAATAATTGAAGATACTTTTTTCACTGTTCACTAATAAGTAATAACCCTCTCAATAACCACTGTAAGGCAAATGAAATTCATTGGTAGGTACTTTACCACATAGCTATAGTATTAACAAAAATTTACTATTTTTACAAGGAAATGGAAAATTTAGTTCCAAATCCTATTTTGTGTTTCATATATATTTATTGTTTGAAACGTAAAAAAAATTTAGGATGTTTCTTAGATGTCCAAAAGAAAGGTTCATAACTAAATTAAATTAAACTGCCTGCAGTAGGTTTCGGGTATGAATGTTTTTCTGTTGAGAAGTCCAAATGTCTGTTGCTATGAGCCATAAACCCCAAAACCGCACAAAAGGTGTATGTTATTTTATTAATGGATTAATGCAGCCAACTTAATTTCAAATTAGAAGGTCCACCCGTTTCTTTTTAATTATAAGAATCTCTGTTCGCTCCATGTTCCTCGGTTGAATACAACAAAAGAATCTAGCAAGAAAATGGACGCTACCACACAAACACAATTAAAGTCTTATGCATAATTCCAACGGGTTTATTATACCGAGACATAAAATCTATAAAATATTACGAGAATGACGGGGCCGAGCCTAACGCACGAAAAAATTACGAAGTTTAATATTAAATAATTAATTTTAATACTGCGCGCAGGGGTTATAAATTCGTAAACGCCGTAAATATTTTATGTTGCAAGGCATTGCCTGGGAAGTCGCCGGGTATAACGGGAATTTCGCGTTCCCTCCATAAGTAATAACGCTTCACATGCAATAATCATTTAGTTGAGAAGTAATTTGCACTCGCTTCGCGCTTCGGGTAAACAGCTTTATAACAACAAACACATGTTATATTCATACACCCATGTTTATTACACTTACTCTAAATAATTAGCTGGCAACTTAGCAGTCGGCGCTCTAAATTTATTAAAACGGTAGTTCATCTTTTCAGCGTTACCTGAAGTTACATCTTAGGGCAGCAAACTATATAGATCTACTTCAAGATTTAATATTACATACAAAAAGGAACAGGTAAGGAGAAGTTGCTAGACGCGAAATTTTCTACTGGAAGAAACAACCTACAGGTATGATGTGTAGAGTGTCGAGCATGATACATGCATACACTGATCATTGCAGTCAGAGCAAACCAACACTCATACCAGGTGGCATATTTGCATCTAGCGTAGCGTATTGCAAAACGAGGACAGCCGAAAACTACCCGCAAGTAGCATACGATAACGCACTATCGGTGTCATGTGGACTATAAACGACGACTGATATTGGATTCAAAAGCTTTCGACTTGTGTCTGCTGTGCCTCGCCATCATCTGTTTCTTGATATTGATATTAATTTACTGCTTCTAATTTTTTTTGCAACTCGTGCAGTTTTATTGTAGATATATCATACTTTTGATTAAGGGCAGTGAGAACAAAATAATTCACAAGGCATATAATAAAACACGATATAAGCGATACTCTACGTTTAACCTGCGAACAATTACATGTATGTATAGGTATTGCAAAGGGATGAAATAATGTATACTTACCAAAGTAACTTTTAAGAATTCAGAACATAGAAAACGCGATATATCTACATCTGTGTTACAAAAGCTTTACTACAGTACTCATCTGAGTAAAGTACTGAACCCCATTACAGCACTAGCGGTGTAGTGAAAATTCTCCAATCTTTAATTAGTTAAATTTATTAAAATGTAAAATGTACAATAATGGATACTTAATTTTAACAAATAACTATTTATTTCTGGTAAATACAGAATACACATTTTTAGAGTAGTAAAACTACTGCCAGACGTAATCACCTGATATAAATTCCTGCTTATGACATTTAAATTTTGTTGGAAAATATCTTATAGCTTGAAGAATAGCAAGCTCTCTTCCAAGAAGGCAGAAATCTTGGTAGAATCTGAAAAATTTGAAACACACTCTGGATTTCTTTAGCCTGTACCCCACTGATTGCTTTTTCAAAAACTACAATTAAATGATTAAATTTACTAATATCAGCATTTTGCTTACTTGAGTTTGTAGCTGTTAGCAGTGAATAGAAAGCCCAAAAACTGCAGCACTTATACTCATTTGATAATTCTTCAAGAAAGCCCAATATTACTAWTTTGCTTCATTCTTAGTTGGATGTATAGCACTCAATAAACCGTATAAAAGATTTTCGTACTTGGTTATATATATACATGTACAGGTAGTATATTGAAAAGTTTGTGTTATTAGTTACAAATTGTAAGTGTAAGATTATTTGTTATTTGGGTAAATAGCAAAGTGCTAAATAAAGAGTGTATTATTATTATTATTATTATTATTATTATTATTATTATTATTATTATTATTATTATATTACAAGTGCGTAATTGCCTTACAACTCGAGTAATGTAGTATAATTTTTCTACGACGTCTATATTTATGCAACTTTATATTTTGCCTTTTTTATAGGTTAATGACAGTAAGCATGACAGTAAGTGATAGTCACAACAAAATATTGACAAACGTCATATCACTTGGAGTTTATCGGATATTATCACTTACCACTGCTTACAATAACTAAACTAAATTATGTTATTTAGATATAATCTACATACCTTTCAAAAGGCGAAAGCATCAACTAAAATTCTATTTTTTCATGATAATGTTGTACAAACATTAGCTACTTCTTGTGATATTTCGAACAATTAACTCACACAGGATAACAACCTTTGAACGCCTTACTTGAATTTGAAACTGTAGCGTAATAAAAAAAATTACGTGCTAGTCATTACGTAACACTGTGTGTAATAGCGAATTTACTAATCAAGTACACAGTGCGTAATGAGCAATTTACTAATAAAGGAGTAGAAAAAATAAATTTATTAAATTTATCAGAAATTATTTCGTGTAGGATTACACCACTTTTGAACTTAAATAGTAAATACTATAGTATGTATCTACAGATATAAATTCGTGCACAACAACGTGCATACTTGTATTACCTAAAGTACTTTTCTGCGAAATCCTCATTTATAATTTATAGCGTATTGTGCTTCAAACGGAATATGTCGATTGTAATTATTAAATAATTCCGCTTGTCTTTATTTCACATTAATTCTTGCATATATTTATTTTTGCTGGACGTTGACAGTGACCTCTGCGATGAGTGGCCACAATATGAACCGGCTGCTATGCAAAATTGCGCATATGTTATGCACAAAATAAGGAATATAACTATGTATACGGGATCATTGTGTGCTCCCGTATTAGAATGATACTGCGGTTTGATAGCAGGTGTAGAATGCACTATATTACTCTGAGAACCTGCTCTTTGCGCAGGGTTAAGAGCAAGTTAAATATCAAAATATGTTTGCTAAAATAGTATAAACAATCCAAACTGTTAATTAATTCATCGCAATCAGTATTCTATTTATTAGGTTTCATGGGATTTTCTGTGTACACTTGTACAATGTACCTTGCTAATTTTAATAATACTTTATGTATTGGATATGTAATATAACTTGCACTTAGACCGCACTCGTCATTTGTACAAATAATATGTTACATTAGTAAGGCGCATGGGCGTACCGAAGGGGGGCAAGGGAGGCAGGTGGGTTGCCATTTCTGGGCCCTTCCAATTTCCCATACATTTAGCTAGTTAATTGTGTGTGTACACCTAAAAATTGTCTTATTTACAAAATTGTAAATACAGTAAAATTTATAGGAATTCATAATTTTCATCCAAAACTCATATTTGACCCTTGCAAATGACCTTCTCTAATAAGTCGTTGTCAAATGGTTTCCAAGCCGAATTGATGCCATGTGCGTTTTGAAGCTGTAACTGCAACATTCTTGTTGTTACGAATCGTTGTCTTAGGGCGAATATAGCTTTAAAAGACTATCTGGTCAGGATGAGTCATAACACGATTTCTGCTTAGTTCAGCTCTTCTAGTTTTCCTATAAAAATTGTTCAACTAACTACTTTTATATGGAATCACATCATAATCTGACATATATTCAGTGATAACTTCTAACTTTTGTACCAAATTTCTAAATTCCCATTACATTTTAACAATTAATACAAAAAAAAAAACTAAAAATCCATCCGAACTCACATTTATTAAAGTCAATTTATTTTATATAAGATTTAGGAATCCAGTAAAAGCATTATCAGCACGAATTAAAACCCGGTGTGTTGTTAAAAATGCAATTAAATATATTTCAGTTTATTTAAATCAAGCTTAATTTGGTTAATATATTAAGTAGTCGGTTAATTTTTGAGTGCAATGCACTGACGATCTAAGAAGGTTGGCTTGACGCATAATGCTGAGGCATTTGTCATTCTGAGTTTTAATAATGTTATTTATCCATCGAATCTTTCCCTGGGGAGTAAAAATTACTACAATTGTATCTTTAGCACCTATACATGTGAACTCCCAACTTATATTTATAAAACTTCTGGTGTGAGAAGTCGAAACTGTACTAAAAGCGCATCGGTTAATGCATTAGTCTTTGATATGTGTTAATTCTGAATCAGAAATCGTGCTCCTGTTAGTAGAACTTTTAAGGTTAAATTTATGTTCCTTTGGTACTTCGCATGACATCATTATACATTAAGCGGATTACGGATTCATTATTCTCCCAAATAAAATGTATCAACTCAGTTTTTGTTAAACGCGAGAGCGATGCAACTGAGTGCGCCTCACCAAACTGAGTTCATCAATAACGGAATTAGTAATAAAGGGACTTTGTATGAAGTACATAGAAAACATATAAATAATTTGGGTCTTTATTTCACAGAAGAAGTCACCTTGCAGAAAATCCACGAAGATTATTCATGGAATATATACTTCCTTAATTACCTAAGTACCTATATCTTATAAACATTTATTATTTCTTTTTATGTCGAATTACACTCTACAGGACATTCCTGCTTTGTCCCCCTAGACCAAAAGCTGGGTACGCCCATGGTAAGGCGTATATTAAAGTTGCAAGTAGATAAAACGTTATTTTAGTTAACTAAACTATTTCGATAAATAAATATTATAGTACAGTCGAACATAGTTTTTACAGTTTTTTTTAATTACGAAAAGTATTTACAAATCCGACTTCCAGGTACTCAAAGAGTACTCGTATTAATACCAAGTTTTACCTGCCAACTATTTATTTGATTCTTTCTTATAACCGTTAGAATAAAATTTACCTATGCTATTACTTTTATTTATTATGAGGTGGAGAATGTAAAGTTAAGTAGTCTTTAATTATGTGTGTATTGCAAGTAGCTTATAAAATGCTTTTTCTTTAAATGCTCCACAGTCTTTGAAGTTACATTTTTTATTCTGCAATTGACATTTTGCTGTACCAAATTTTGTTGTATGTATGTATTTAGTTTCTTGTATAATTTTAAGTCTCCTCTTTTATTCCTGACATATACAAGTATACCTACAGCATTCACCATATTTTTGTCAACTCTGCATTGTTTAAGCTATTTAATGCTTAAACATTGTAAAGCCATAAGGTGCGCGTTTATCCCAAATTTTGAGAAAATTTAAGTGACCAGATAAAGTATAACAAGAATTTATAGGTTAAAAAGTAGAAGTAATGTGCGGTTGGTTTCTATTTCATTTTTTCCTTATGGCTTAATTGTGTTTTGAATTATGTCATGTATTGTGAAGTGGTAAGAATAAAACAAGATCTTGTAAGTTTGAGTGGGTATAGCATACCGACCCTTCGTTTTTTTTTCCCATGAAAACCGAGAGGGTTTAAGTGGCAATTAATAGCGATTGGTAAATTATTCAGCCATCTCCAGAATAAATAAACGTGCACCCTGAGTTAATATTTTATTTTACTACTGTTCCACGGTCATTAATCATACGCAACGACGTTGCCTTAAATAAAACATATTTTACGTAATGGGATCGGAATATAAATTCTTGAAAAATTCATGCCGTAATTTTCTATTCCCAATAACTATTAAACTAAGGCTGGCAGCTTCCAAGAACGCAAAAGTTCCTAGAAACGGCTAATTAAAAAATTATATTCACTAACTTGCATTAAGCGTATCAAAGGGAATAATTATTACGATCTGAGTGCAATACGAATCTTAAATCAGTGGCGTATCGACCAATAATGCCTCATTGTATTAAAACGTTGATGCGTTCATCCGGTAAATAACAAAGCTAGTAAAAACGATTAAAACTATTACTTTTTTAACTGTATGCAGCTAACTTGAGGTAGAGGTCTTAGCGTACACCGTACAGAAAGGTTTGCTAAAGTTATTACATACATGCTATTGGTTCGTTGAAAAAGCTTTGTTTCTTGTAATATCTATTTTATTTATCTGATTAGAATTAATAGATACCTATAGATACTTAGCACCTACTGATTGTTCCTACTAATTGTAAACTGACATTTGTGTAAACTATTATGAAGTGTGAGTTAGCCCTTCTATAATAAGTTAATAAAAGATGAAAAGATATCTAAAGTGTCTTAACAAATAATTAACTGGTCTATCGGGCATATTTAACCATCGAATATTATGAAATTTGTGGAATATTGTACACGTTTTCTTTATATATTACTAGAAACTAAACACCCTGGGTGTTGATGTTAATAACATTTCTGTGGATATAACAGTTCAACGATATAATAAGCTTTTGTACAAACATATTATGTAAGTGGTAGTGCCAAGATTACAAGATGCGTCAGCAAAACTCATTGACAACTCAAGTAACTCCACTAGCCTTTGAGAATCCAAACCAGAGCTGCATAGTTTTACATATAGACCACGAATCCAGCATGTTACATTAATAAAAATTATGAAACCCTTTGAATTTTAGGTAAAATGTTATAGGATAGAACTTTAGAAGATACTTGATCTAAACCATAAATTTTTTTGTGCTTTATTAGTTGAATAATTTATAATGAAGATTGCGACAAATAGTGTAAATCCAAACTGGAAGTTAAAATAGTACATGAATAAATAAACATGGAAAACCCAATTTAGTTGTTTTTTTTTCTCATTCCCTAGTCTTTTCTCATCATTATTGAGCGGATATAATGATATTTCAGAATGCTAGACCATTTTCAAGCAAGTTTTTCAGGCAACGAATATGAAAATAAAATTTATGCGGAAATAATAAATGTTGCAACTTGTGGTGACTGTAAATAGGAAGTACCTATAACTAAATAGATCTGTGTATTACTATTGCTACAAGAGGCCAGCAGATCTCATTTCTACTTTATACATTTGAAATAATCATTTTTTCCATCATGTTCAGTAATATTTATTTCGGGTTTTTGCGGTATCTACGTCAGTGTTTTGTGTTTATGTTTGCATATTGATAAAAATACTGGCTTCAAAAGATGTTATCTGCAGTCTGCAGTTGGATGTAATTCGATCATTGTATTGTTGAAGGGTACAATAGGAAGTGTGGGTTACGCAACGGAGAACACGAAACGTAAAAAATTAACAAAACTGTCATAACTAATGGCGGAAACGTTCAAATAATTAGCTCGTGTGTACTTCCATCCAGCCACAGCAGTATGTTATTTGTGGGCAATTTGCAACGTTATTAACAGTATTATTCTATTATAATGTATACAACAGAATTAAATTAAAACTCTACAATTGGCTATTTTTTATAGGCACTCTTACAAAGCCGACCTTGTATTGTTATGACATCCAATTACAGATGTCACAAGTGCGAAAATTCCGATTTGTGTCATGAAAACAACTTCTGATGACACAAATTAGTCTTTATGGACTTTGGATATATAAATTGCTAATAATGCAGTACTAGTTCTACATTTTGCTTTTCTACAAATAAACTTATTTACTCAAGGCAAACAAATGATACCTGATGGTTTCAGATGCGAAAAGAATTTATTATACATTACATTTCACATTTACTAATATAACAAGCTCGAGCTTGGGGCAGCAATTCTTAGACGCAGTTAGCTTTTGAGAATAAGACATTCATTAAACAGGAATATTTCTCAGTCTCTGGCCAGTTAGGTTACATTAATCCAAATAACTATTTCCATTATAGCTTATATTTGGATGTTATCATATATTATAGTGCTTGCGTTATTTTTAGCTTAAAATTATTCATTTTTATTAGTATGGTGCTGGTATTGCTATTGATGTTACAAATGTGTAAATATAGAATGTAATTCTATGTGATTTAATTAATTACAGTTTTGTTGATTTTTATTTACTATATACGAGTATTATGCTATACGCTATGCGTTACTATACCGCTTATGCTATATTGTGTAGTTTATGTTTTATCAACATGCTGGATATTGTTAATTGTCTATTGCACATCGGTTATATTCAGTGTCTTTATACATGGTGTACTCATCTGCTGTCCTGTTGATTATTTAACTTCTATCTTGTTTAGAAACGGTATCCATCTTTAATATACCGTACTATTAGTGGTGTCGATCATGGATATACATCAAATATATATTTGGCAGTGCAGTATTTTTATGCAACCACGTATATTTGGTATGTCTATAATTGGTGGGCCTTGGGACAAAAATGATGTTTATTGCAATATTTTAGATGTACAGGATAGTATGTGTCATACTTACGTCGCTGAAACTTTATAATCAGTTTAGTAGGTATATTTAATATTTTACATGTCTCTGAGGTAAAAACTGTAGATTAACGTTTCGTGCAGCAAATTAAATATGGTTATCTATAGAACCGATAAGTACATTTAGATTTAATTAATGATTTAATTGACTTACATTTAATTTGCTACAATTTGTTTGGTTTGTTTAACATTTTTTAGGAACGAGTTTTCTTAATTGATACTTTTATGCAAAACTGACCAAATACTTGCATACTTCTACTTGTATTTTTGTTACGGGTAAAAAACCTGGTCGTCATTTTTACTCAAAAGCATTCTTAGTTTGAAATATTTATTATTCGTACTTCCAAGCAAATGGAAATGTATTCGTAAAATGCTACTCGTGAAATACGGGTACTGTTTTACGAGTCCGCATACTTTCACCCTGTAAACAACATTTTAACGGTAAAGTTGTCGATGGTGCAATTTTGAAAAACTTAGTAGTTTTAAAGAATTGTGTTTAATTTCTTACTAGTCCTAGTTTAATAATGTGTTATTCGTATCGTATTGTATCGGACGATAAAATAGCTGTTTGTTACGTAATAGAGTAGCTCGATTAATTTCTTGTTCCTTATAATTTCTAGCTATTATTCTTCGTTCTTTCCTGACTTCTGAATTATCCTCTCTATAGTTGTTTTCGATTTAAAGCATGGTCTTCCTATTTTTCGTTGGTCTCCGCTTAGTTCCCAGGTCTTCCTTAATAGGTGGTCTGCTTATCTCCTAGTAGTGTCCCTAGTATTTCGTCGCGTATGTCTATATTCTTTTTATGATAGTTCTGCTGTCCAAGAGTTCCGCTTTTGCCGCACGCGTGGTATGTATTTGGTTGAACGATATTTTTGCCTTAAATTGTCGTTTTGTTATTTCTTGAGTTATTTGCCTAAGCACTGCGTTCGCTCCTCTGGCGGTTGGAACATGTACATACACCTATTGTTTCCGTCTTCCAGGATTTTTATGTACCATTATTGTGTAATTTCTTGTATATACTTAACTAGATACACGGAACTACTTCACTAGAGCAACAGCAACAACAATAGTAATATAAACACAAGTACATAACACTGGGACACATTGTGAATTAAACTCTTACATTTTTATGTAGTTGCTCGATATCTGTAGCTTGTTTAGATTGATCTTTCACAATCATGTTGACGTTTCCTTGCTTTTTTCGTCTGTTTGAAAAATATGAATTTAAAAAAAGAACACATTGCAATCAAATTTTGCCAAAGTAAGGCGTCGCCGAAACTACAGGTCATTGTAGAATCACCTTCTTACAGTCATAAGACAGTGCATAGCTTATTATGCAGAATTCTATATTTTCGTAGTAAACTTTACATTTTATTAGTTGGGATAGAGTACTTCTATTAAAATAATTTTAATCGATCCGGGATACAATCGGAAATTATATTGTAACGTACCGTATCACCTATTTTTGGACCGATATAAAATACCCGGTATCTGATAAAAAGTACCGGTAACATAACAATATCGTATCGTACCGCACATCCCTATCGTTCTCAAAGTATTTTTTTCGATTTTACACATAACATACAATTTAATTTGGTTCCCCGAGTATTATTTCTTTGTTTTCTACTGTCTAGAAAACGTATGAGGTTTATTTAGTACTTACGTAAATAAGAAATTGTATTCTTAGTGCTTATTAGTTACCTAATTAATTATTATTAGGTTAAGTACTTTTGACTTAATTTCACAATTACTACCAGTAATCGTAAACTGCTTCTATTATATTACAGACAAGTAAAATAATTATAAATGCATATCCCATATTCTGAGTATTCTTACTCGTACATTGTACGAGTATTTTGTTTTGTACTCATGCGCAGCTCTAGATCTAGATCAGAACTAAAGAATCTCAGATATAATTACCCAGAAGATTAAAGCTTTTTACGTTCTCTACAGCGTCGCCCGTGTATATCACCCAATAATTAATTCTCGGCTAACCGCATAAATAACACCGCTTTTGTTACACGTTTTGCAATGAATTTACCGGCATTTACACGGTCACAATAAATGCAGTTGCAACGAGTGTTGGAGAGCCTGTTAAATCGGCCGTTTTAAAACTACCTCCGGCAATATTCACACCGTGCATCAATTACCGGCTGTGTTGACAAAATGATGCATCTCCTGATTGACAGCGGCCATGCCATATTTACGTATCTACCTGTTGTGAGATACATGATCTGGTAGATTTTCTTTTTGAGTTAATAGMTTATAGCGTTATGCTTACACATTCTTTCTGGCTGTTGATTAAGTATCATCTTTGAATAAAGAATAGGTATAAGTAATCAAAGGAATAATTAACTTTGATTTGGGTCGTTTTGTAAGTTGAAGTAGTCTTCTTTAATTGCTTATTGGTTAAAAATGATACATTAGAAGAAATGCTTTGATTGGTGTGGAATACAGTGCACAACAAGTGCATGTGTGATTTAGCAACGATTTTCTTTTATAAACTAACTTTTTTTTAGTATTATATTTCTGAGATTTTATTTGTAACCCAGGGTTTAAATTAATCTTCTACGTTCTCTCTTATATACAATGGGTTCATATAACGTTCTTAGTAGCCCATTGTTACGTGTACGGGTTCGAAAAATGCGGTTTTTTAAACTAACTTGCTTTATTTGTTCTATGCCATGCTATCTGCACTAGACCTTAACTGCAGTGATGAACTATAATTATAGCGAAATAGATCTATCTGCAGTTGGTTGCGGTGCAGACAGCACAGCATAGACATGCATTTTAATGTATGTCGGTTCTTGCTCGCTTGCAAAAAGTGCCGTGGGGGCCTGCTATCAAATTGAAGTATGCAGGTGCGTGCCAATTTGTCAGGCTACAGGTCAACTCCTTTAGGAAATAGTACCTGTTAAGACAGCTAGGTGGTTTTGTCATCATGCCAGTGTAATGCTGACAGATGGCATTGCCATCTAAATTCTTACTTATAACACTAATAGTTCGACACACTGCTATTTCAGCATTTCCAACTCACCTAACCACTATTCAAACACCCACAGTCAGTATACAACATTATAAGTTAACTGCTTCATAATGATGGTCCAATTTAAGTTAATTATTATTATTTCAACGATTTTTGTGATACACTTTTTATAGTAGTGTACGTTAGTACAGAACGCTCAAATATTGAATGAGTTTCATAATAAGTTGACTAGTCCATTGATTGCAGTAAATCGAACATTTATTATATAGTTGGCCTTTCGAACGTCGAAACCTTTTGACTCGCCAAAAAATTAATCGATCACATTTTGTGTTTGCATAAATATCCAACAATGGAGAAAATGAGCAATAGTAGAGCACCAGATAGAGACAGTTCGTAAAAATAACTTTCAAGTAATAAAAATACCACTAACATTCAACTAGGGCAACAATATAGTAGAATATCAAGTGCGAATATCAGTGCCACACCCAACATGTAACTCATCACGCATTAAGCATTAATACCTGTGAAGAAGAACAAGATTTTATTTTTGAAACGGTGGTTTGGATAATTCATTAGGAGTAAGGCCGTTTTGAAATACGAGATAGCTAAATATACATTTACATGCATTTGAACGAAGTTTAAAATTTTGGAAACAAAGCTTAATAGTTAGTTATGTGCACTGTTACAGATCTCTTGAAGACCAACTTCAGTGGCGCATTAACATCATATTTAGTGAGTGGTACACCTTTATTATGCTGTTGATATTCACATTCTGCTAGCTTTACAACCTTTAATTTCATGTACCCCCCCCCTCCKCTCCCCCGCCTTAATGGGGTTGTAGCCCTCGATCACAAATCGTTATTGCAACACATTTGTAGGTTTTCCTAGACCCAATGAAGTGAGATACTAGCAGCAAAAAAATATTTCTAATGTTATATTGTCTTATTTTGGCCCTCTAAAGTTTTCCGCCAAATTCAAATATTGCTAGCAACGTCACTTGACCCGGCTAGAGTGGGGGAGTGTGGTGGGATCGCATGTCGCCACGGTAAACCTACCGTGATTTCGCGTTTGACTCATAGAAGAGACATCTGATCAGTGTTGCCAACTTAGCGGATAAAATTCTCGCCCAACGGAAAAATATACGTTTTAGCAGTTAGCGAATGTTTTAACGGAATAAGAAAGTCTTTAATTAATATTAACTGTTTCACTTTAGCGTATAAATATGGGAAACTTAGATATGAAGCATCTACAATCGATTTATTTATGCTAGGTGACTCGATGATTACTGTATTCCTTGCCTGGGAAATATTATATTTCCTGCTTTTTTTACCTGCCAATCTAAAATTTTACCAACGTCTCACTAGTGCTTGTGTGTTTCACCTTGCAGCTAAGATTGTCAAATGACGCAGATATTATTATCTTAAACCAAGTAAAAAGCAACGAAACATATTTCTGGAAGGAACACGATGAGCTCGACAACGAAATTTTTAACGTTATAGCATAATATGTAGAAAAATAATAATTATTTATGTAAAATAAATAATAAATCCCCTTGTATATCAACAGATTACCTTGTCTTAAAAATTTTAACGGATTCGATACGCCAATCTAGCGGAATTTCTATCAGGCCCAGTGGCAACACTGTACAGATAGACAGATGATCTGTTTGTTATATTTGGATTTGGCTTGGTTTTGCGAGGAGGATTTATATTTTTGCCTCTAGTTTCTTTAACACAAGCGACTTGCTGTTAGTGCATCACACAACAATTTTCGTCTTGATTTTTCTTCGGGTACAATTAAAAATTTCTTCTCTAGAGCAACAATACTAGTATTTGTGCATGTTGGCACAAAACATTTCTTTTCAGCAGCCATTTCGTCCGCATTTTGAACGATATAATCGCGATAGATAAACAAAAGTAAACACCACGAGCATTACTGAGAGGTTATGAATGACGCTTGTCGTCCGTTCGTCGGCAGTTGACAGCGAAAAACACGCATAGGCAACTGGAACGCTGATAATTAATGTGCTCTGGCAACAACACACAGCTGCTGCCAATCACAAGCGGCAGGGTCAACCTACGTCACACATTCAAATATTTAAACTTTACCATTTTTTTACGTTTATTTAATCGCTTTGGAAAACAAATGAATACACAGGGGTCTATTATTTTTTATGTAGATTCATATTCTGCAATAAAAAAATATGGTCTACAACCCCATTCACCCACAAACTGGAAATATCTTTATTCCATGTTACTTGTAATGTATTTTATGTTACTATATGTTATTCGTCAGCTTGTTATTTATACTCCTCTGCTTCAAACTTTCTTACACCACTTTGCTAGGGATGTTACAGAATGCCTTCTCTAAGTCCAAAAATGCTAAATGTATTCATATTTCCCTGCCTATCTTTTCGACCATTTGTTATACTCAAATGTATATGGTCCTATGTTCTTCTCCTCCTTCTAAACCCGCCTTAGTCATGTATATGTGGATCTTTTAATTTTGCTTCCATCAGTATAGGGCCATGGTGATAATTTCAGGGCCCGTAGGGGGGGGTATAAGTGCACTAGGGTGTTTGGTTAAAAATTCACATTTGATTAAGGTCATTATAAAATTCATTCAAATTCGACAAAGGTTTTATATCAAGTACATTTCTTTGCATTTTATACATAAAAAAACATGCAATTTCTCTATAAGTCACAAAAGAATGTGTTTTGTATCGGTACAATTATCCCTATTGTACAGTCTTCCGGTACAGTTCCTTTATATTCCATGTCATATTCAATATTTTGTTAGCATTTTCTCTCTTTTAGTACAATACTTTTTTACATTTTAGTGTAATTTTTTAGTGTCCCGCCGCCTTTTTTATTGACTATTATGATCCTTTTTACTTTCTCTTTAATATGTTGAACCTTTATAACTCGTTTCCCGTTATGGTTTTCAATTTGTTCCATCTTTTGGGTTAAGTAGCTCTTCTAAATATTCTTTCATATGTTCATTATTTAATTCCCTTTTTTGTATTTGCCTTGCCAAGCGAGTTGGAGTTGGAAATAAGAGTCTAAAGAGTTTAAAAGAAGTTATATTAAACACTATAGACTTACTTAAGCTCCAAACAAAACTTTTGGCTTCTGTTTCATCTAATGATCTAGTATAATATCTAACAATGAAATTGTTTTCCGTGTTCAGAGATAAGTACCTGTGTAGTTAATCGCGGTTGCTCATCCCTTGTCAAAATCGAAAATGTGTCAGTTTGTTTGCGGGAAGCAAAAAAGCCTCGCCGTAATGGAACACACAGAACGCCCACGTACGTGTTCATTTAGTGCTTTCACACTCGACTGCTCATGTGTGGACGACATATAGTAAAACATGTCATATAAATATGTAAATAGAGTTACTTCCAGCATTTGTGGATGTACAATAACTTTAAAAGCTATTTTATTACTTTATTACTATTCTAATTTTCAATTTAAATACCTTTTCTATGTAAATTCACGGCGCGGCCAATATATATTTCTCTCGAATGTTGTAAAATGTAAAACGAGCATTGTACCACTGGTCACGTGATATCGTATTTCTTGCCGTTTATTGTGGTTTCGCACAAGGATGTGGGAATTCATGCTAGATCTAACAGGAAATTAATAAATTGACCTGGAACTTTCATATCCTGGGTGATACATGCGTCGATCCCAATTCTTCCTTTGTATGGAAAATTATTATTCATGTTTTGATTTTTGGGGAATGGCTATTAATTTAAATACTTTACGATTTCGCATTATTGACGGATCAATAACATAAGAATTTTCCGATTCTGGTTCTAACAATTGTACAGATTATTTTTTTCAGCTTGACGTATTTTAGAGCCTATTGAGTAATGCAAGTCTTCTCGGAAAATAACTAAATTTGTAAACAATTACCATGAGTGTTTTACATCTAATGTTTGGTTTAAAATAACTAACAATTAAATAGTAATAATTCTCTTAAAATAAAACCTACAGCCTGTAGAAAAAACAGATACAGGGAAATTGTGAGGTAGTAGTTTTTATTAGCAAAACACTTTCCAAAATATAAAAATAATTACATGATCACAAACACAATCGATACTATGCGTTAAATTGTGTAAATTTGATCGAATGGATGAGAACATCGGTAACCGCCAATCCATTAATTCTCTCAGTAACACAGTTACATCACAAGTATAGTAAGTCTTAGCACACTATTTTCAAACAGATCTAAATGAAAAATAATTTAAAAGAACCTACCAGTGCTCCTAAATAAAATGTAGGAATATATCTTTCAAAAATTAGTAATTCCATTTTATGAAATGCTTAGCTCAAATGTTTACCAGTCCCTTCCGCATATATTTTCGTCTCCGCAATCCGAGCTTACCTCCTTTTTATGGTACAACTGAGGAAACGGCAGTTAGTTTTAAAATTAAAATATACATCACGGCGCGAACACCGAAGCAAAAACAAATGGCACCCCCGTTCTTTGCAATATTACACTATGAAATTTATGGTGAGATATAAAGAACACAGTAACACTTGCCATTACCAGGAACAGTTTAGCTTTTTATTGTGGAACCACAACACTGGCACATGAGCGTCGCATGCTACTTGTACCAAAGGGTTATAAACCATAAGGAATGCTTATCATTTATAGTTGGAAGCCTACTCATTAGTATGAAAAAGCATTACATCAATTTTCTCTATAGTACAGTACATAGCTAATTGCAAACTGAAGCACGGCAGTATTTTTGCGCGTAACATATTTAAACAGACCACATTGTGCGCTGTACCGTTGTTGACGTCATAATGCATGAAATTGTTCTGCTTGACGCCTATATAGTTTGAAGTTCAATCTGCAATAACTATTTTTTTAATGTTGGCGAAATTAATCTCTCAACGGAATACAATTTGATAGTTTCTCTACAAGTAATAATACAAATAAAATTAAGCATTTGATTTTCTTTTAAAACAGCATATAATCTGAGTAGTTAAAGGTAATAATTTAAGTCTTCACACTCAACCTCTTTTTGCAAGCCAAGTAGTTGGTACAATATATAATATTGTAATAAAACTTCTTCTACATAGGTAAATAACGCTTCTTTGGCCTTCCGTTCAGTTTGCGTGGCCAATATTTTACCATGTCCTCTTTAAGTAATCATAAGACCTGCTAACGCATGTGAATGTAAGCAATAACCATGAGTTATACCCATTATCGACAGTAATGAACAAAATGCTAGTGGATGTAAGTAGATAGTGAGTATGCGTTTGTTTTACGAATGGTAATGAGCCTGGCGAGATTGAAAATACAGGCCAAAATACACTTCCAGAAGTAACGTGCATAATTGTTTTTCGTGTCAAAAAAGCATGAAACAGAGTTGTATCAATTTGTACGTTTGGGCATAAACTTGCTTTAATTAAATTGAAATTATAAAAGAAATATTAGTTTCGAAAAATGTTTAGGTATTAAAAAAATTAATACATGAATTTGTGCCAAACACCTACGGTTCTGGAGTGACGGATCTATATGCATATCGTATCTTATTTTCTAAATATGCTACATTATCCATGTATCAATTAGTGTTTGATAAATTTGTTCTTTTACCATTCCCCATAGGAAACAATCCAGAGAATTAAAGTCCGGTCTTCTCGGTGGCCAAGGATTAATCGAACCTCTTCATTGGTTAGGTAAAACCAAATTACTCGTTGGACGATCACGCAACTACTCCTTGGTAATGCGCTTGTGGTCAAGGAAGGATCCAAAGAGGGGGCATTGATGGCAATTGCCCCTCCCGAGGTCGTAAATTACACATAAGCAAAAATTGTTTCACAACAAAATTTATTTTGTCTTTTGTCCTTTTTTTCAAATTTCAATTGGGGGAGGACCTTCGGATCCCCGCTTTACTGGGCGTTGTCCTGCAAGTCCGCGTCTTTTTTTCCCAAATATTTTCTCACAATTTCGTCAATAATTGAAAATACCTAATATGTTTTTATTGTTGTTTCTCCCTTCTCCACATAACGTAAATCACACCACGACTATCCCAAAAAAACTGAAAAATTACTTTTTCAGCCGATCTTTGGACCAGAATACTTCTATTCGATTCACTGTATCAAGGTCGTAAAATATACACATTTCATCCACGGCGACAACTCTGTTCAAAAACTCTGAATCTTCTAAATTAATCATAGATTAAACGCGAAGTTGCAACACGCGTTCGCTTTTTATCATCTTGAAAACCGCAGGATTAACTTACCATCTGTCGTAGACCATAAAGATCCAAAAGTGTATTCCGTTTACCTCTCAGTTTACCTGCAGTAAGGGCAACTATCCCTTTGTGGATCCTCACTGCAAATTCGTATATAACGTAATCAACGACCATAAGTTAATCTCTGAGATTTTGAAGAGGATTTAACAGTTTTATGGTGGACAGAACACTTATAACATCATCTTGAGTGGAAAATTTTTCAATCCAATTTTTGATGGTGGCAAAAGAAGAGCAGACATCAGACATTCTCGTCTCGTAAGCGTTTTAGGTACAGGCACTTTATAATAGCTCCTTATTCAAATTTGTTGGTTTCCCCACCTGATATGCTTTTTTTAAATATAGTTTTTATATGGTTCATTAAATATTGATCTGAAACTTTTTAATTACACTTCTGAAAGGTCAAAAACAAAATGTATTCCTGTGGAAACAGAATTTTAAAATTATACTACTCCAAGCAGACAAAACTAACGATTTATTAATACCCCCTCGTCCTTAAAGCATAGTAAATTACTTTTTTGTTACCTTTTTCAAACTTCTTTATATATTATTTTGCGAGCCGCCGTTTTATTTTTTGTGGACATACTATACTCATTAAACAATTATTGTTTTATGCATAGCGCACTCCGTACTTTATTATTTAATGTTGACGTTAGTTGTATTTCTTGTTTTCCTATAACAATTATTTTCGGCTTAACTATATTTATCTAAAAAAGTTTGAAATTCAGAGCTTGCAGTAACAAATTGTTTTAAATATTTTTACATTTATCAACCATTCACATTAAATATTATTCATTCCGCGTTTTTTTTTATATATTTATTGTCTATAAGTCTTTTAAAAATCATGTTACTTTTTGAAGGATACTTTTGAGCCTTCAGCCCGCCTTGGCTTCGACTGCACTGCCTACTGCGTTATGAAGACGTGTTGACTCGCGCGGATTCGTACTTTCGCCACTTCTAATTTAGTTTCGGGGATTTACAAATGTTTTTCGCGGGGCGGTTTAAGCTTTTAATCTATGGCGATCGGCAGCGCCGCCTGACCCGATGTATATTGCGTTTCTGGCGGTGCAGTAAAACGATAAAGGACGTTAATTTTTATTTAGGACTTGTTTACAACGGGGGTAAAATTTATTCTCTAAATATATAAAGAACATGGGAATAATAATAATTTTTATCGGTTCTGGCGCTATTCCCTGCTTTTTGTTTTCATAAACAAAAGTTCATAAACCAAAAACCCAAACTCGTGCCAGTCACCTTGCGACTGCGTTGAATAAATGTGTACGTGTGGTGTAATAAAATGTCTGGATGCTGGTGGACCAGTATAGTATGAATCATTCCAAACTACAGCTTGAACGAACAGGGAATTCTCGTTTGTAGTGTAGTGTGTTGTAGAAAAGAAAATCGTAATAAGCTCATTGTGTGATTGGTTCTTGTCGTCAATAGCGTTTTGCATATTTCTTGATTACACATCTTATGTGTCATGGATGGAAAAATAATAATTCGCTGTATCTGAATGGAAGCCGCAGATTAATTAATTAGTGATTCAGAAAAGCGTGTTTTAATTGCACCATGTGTTTTTAATTCCATATACGTCTGCATTCTTGCCTACTGTCGCCAATAAATATTGTAATAAACAGTACTAGTGATGTGGCATATAAGTTTACTAATTATTTTATCGATGAGAAGAATAAAGTGTCCGTTAAAACAACGAATTTTTATACTCATTTAGAATATTTTACTGTGACACATTTACTGATTATTTTTTTTTTAAACACGTAAGTATGCACATGCATAAAAAACATAATTAATAATTATATGATCATAATATACATACATAGGCGAGGTTAAAATATTTATTGCGTCACACTATACTGATTATCATCGTAATAGTCAAACTGTTTCCAGAGACAAAACCTCGCTTACACTGATATAAGAGACAGCGATATTTAACAATGGGAGAAAATAGTTTTACTAATTTGATCAAAAATTGTAGATAAACAAGACTTACCCGGAGGGGTTCCCGCCCCGTTCTTCGATGCTCCTGACTATTGGGGGTAGATACGTGTCAACGAAATACAACCAATACAAAACCAGAAATAACAGATCAACCTAGATTTAGTGATTAATCGCTATAGCTCTGGCTACAACTAAGGATCTAGTCTTATTATAAATTGTCAATCGTCAGTTTAGTCTAAATCTTTAATTACAAACGACTTCAAAACTTGACGCCAAAAGTCTTCCTATCTGTGCTGTCAAAGTCAATGTCAATCCTAAAAATTAAACACTTTTTTCGAAGCGTCCCTCAACATCTAGGTGTATTGGGCACTTCCCCCACGGACCCGCAGGCTAAGAGCCTTCTTGCCAAAACATAAATAATCCAGTCAAACAACTTGTCGAAGTTTCGCCACTCGTAACTGGTGGTTTCTTCAGTGCTTGATGCAACCAGTTATTCTTAGATTTTCAATTTTGCAAAAAAATACGCTGATCTTTTTTGTAGAGCATGCTTTAGCAAATTATTCGTATATTCGACGGTTTCAATTATAATTCATTTTTAGTGTCACAAATATAGCACTGGCATATTTTTGGTTCACTAACAGATAGCAGAGTTCATAAAAGAAGACCGAATACAATACACATTATCCGAATGTTGCTGTTTTTTTTTTATTGTTAAGCGTTGAATTAATTTCATTCAATATTTGTCATTATCTTAAAAAGGACTAGGTTGATGTTATTTAAATTTTGCACACTGGTGTTTTCTCGAAGCAGAAAACCCAATGATTACATCTATTTTGCACCAGTACATAGAGGGAGCTGCTTTATCCAACTTTTCCACACTAAAAATGATCTAATTTCTGTCCTCACAGTTTATACTTTTTCTTGATAATATTGTTAAACTACATTCAATTTTAAGTAAAAATTTTATGCTTGTTAAAAACTAAAAATAGCCTTTTTGACATAAACTACATTTAGCGTCAATAAATAGTCTTGTATACCTATTTTTGAAAGTTATTATGCTCTTTTTAGCAACATTCACTAATATGCATGTCTATGCTGTGCTTGTCTACACCTCAACCAACTGCAGATAGTACTATTTCGCTGTCATTACAGCTCATCAGTGCAGTTTAGGTCTAGTGTAGACAACACGGCATAGAACTGGTTTTGCTTATATACCAAAGCAATGGTATGATGAAAGTAGAATTTAGGATGGCAATGCCATCTGTCAGCATTACACTGACATGATGACAAAGCCACCTAGCTGCCTTAACGGGAACTACTTCCTAAAGGAAGTGACCTGTAGCCTGACAAATTGGCATGCAACTGCCTACACTACACTAGACCTAAACTGCACTGATGAGCTGTAATGACAGCGAAATAGTACTATCTGCAGTTGGTTGAGGTGTAGACAGCACAGCATAGACATGCATTTTAATGTATGTTGGTTCTTGCCCGTCAGCAAAAAGTGCCGTGGGGGCCTGCTGTCAAATTGAAGTATGCAGTTGCATGCCAATTTGTCAAGCTACAGGTCACTTCCTTTAGGGAGTAGTTCCCGTTAAGGCAGCTAGGTGGCTTTGTCATCATGTCAGTGTAATGCTGACAGATGGCATTGCCATCCTAAATTCTACTTTAATATTCACTAATGTCACAATAACTCCTGTATCCAGAAAAAATTGAATTTTCCGATCTACTTCATTTTAGTTAGGCGGTATAATATTCTATTTAAAAGCAAAAATACCGGAGTTCGAAGTTATTCAAATGAATGCAAAAAGAATACGTGCTTGCCGAGATCTCGAAAATAATGAAAAACTTCCACCGATGCGCTTTACAGCAATCAAAATGAAACTTTAACGAACCCCCTGTTTATATCTGTGTAGTCGATATGAATTTTTTCATCAAATTTTCCTATTGGGAAATGCACGTTGTAAAAGTAGACGGCTCGCAATTTAATGGAACTGTGAAGTATCGCGTTTTGCAAATTTATTCTTTGCATATTTCACGACCTTTTATTTTTTTCAGGCGACCTCGACTGTTCGGACCGTGCTGGGAAGGGGTAAGGATTGCGAGGACTGGAACAAGGCTCGGTAGTATTGATGCTTTTTTTATTTAGGTAAGAAAGATATTTTTGATATGCAGTCGTTACAGGTGAGATAATTGAGGATTTTTTATAGCCGAATTTTGCTCGAAATGTTATAATCATATTATAGTTATGTCATTATTTTATTGAAAACAATGTCCAAACATATTTACATATTGGAGCTGTAGGCGAAACGAATTTACTTGTTTATGATCAATTATTTAGAAAGCATTACATACATAATTTTATAGTTGTAGCGTATTTGATTCTAAAATTGTCATAAATAATTTCACCAGATGTTTTTTGAGGAACAATAAATTAAATAGTTATCTATATTAAGCCATTACATTAAAACAAAGTCACTTAGGTGTTTTACTGTATGCTTAGAGGCAGTTACCGAAAATAATGATAACAAGCATAATAAAAACCTAAGCATTCGTTGGAATCTAGGCTCTACTATTTTTTATTATCTAATATTAAAACGAAACGCGTCGGATGACGCCTGTTAAAAGCTGAAATAATTTTTTTATTATGTTCTTGTCAGTAATAATTTGCTTATCTCAAATAGTCTTAGATATAATAGTGTGTTACGAAAATTTTTATTGGAATAGTTAACTTAATTTCATGTGTCTCCACCGACTAAATATTTCGTATTTAATTTCCTTTTAAGTGAGTCTATTTGAAACTGCGGCTACGGGTCAATACTCTTTAAAACTGCTGGAAACAGTAAAAAAAACTAGCACATACATACAAAACTGCACCCATTACCTGTTACCTCAAATACATTTATCATTTTATTAAAAAAATTAATCTTTAAATGCATGTAATAGCTGTATTATTATTGCCAAAAGCCTAAGTATTGTTTTTTATGAAAAATTCCTATGCATTTTATATTTTGTAGATCATATTTACCTGCATATATACTTATAATATAGAATAAAGAACATACATTTCATAAAAAAGAGCCTATAGTAAGTTTTGGATTGGAGATACCAACATTGCAGTAACGACTGTGTGAATTAATGCTAAATATTCGTGTTATCTCAAACCCTTTCAATATTTTAATAAAATTGTGACAGGTACAATACAGACAAATGCGATATGTGATAAATTCTTAGTTTCGAAAATCAGAGCATTCCACGAAATAAGCGCAAACCTTACTCTTAGAACTGGTATTGGTTGTTATTGACGTAGTATTAGTCATATAAGCAAAAGGTCATTCAGGTATAATAGCAGCATTTAATAGATGCATAAGAAAAAGTATTCATTTAAATATATAAGTATATGTATAGACCACAGAAACAATTGCCTCTTCCCGTGTCAGTGACATTATTGTTTTAGTCGGTATGTGACATTTGGAATGAAGTAATGAATTATTTCGTTTCTAACAGTTCTAGCGTTCGTTAGTTTACACATTCTGTTTAACATTGTTAGTTTTTGCATTGCAAAATTTGCTTGCTTTCTTTTTTCTTGATAATATATTTTCGAGAGACCTCTGTTCTATATTACGTATTAATTAATAGAATAAACCAGCTTACGGTAGGCATTTCCGCTTGTCCCGGATATACCGCCGGGAAGGCTACATAAACGCTGGGTTGGAAGGGTGACATGCTTATTGCTAGTAAGCTACCCTACACGGGAAACTGAGGATTGGAACGAGGTTTTCAGGGTACACCCAACTAGTGGATGCTTGGATGTTTCTGAGTTTGTGGCTTAGTTCGGCTACATTTTTCTTTTTCCTTAGATGAGCTGCTGTCTGGAATTGTGTACAGGTTTAGGAAATTCTTATTTATTGTTTTCGTGTTTTTTGCAATTTATGACTTGTAATATCATTTTGCTGTGATTCGCACCACGTACAGCTCGGTCTGCTTACTTTAAGTTTCTTGTTCATTTCCCAAGGTTTTTGTAGTATATGGTCTCCCTCCCTCCTTTCGATGTGTCCCCAATATTTCTGTCCTTTTTGTGATGGTTCTTTCTTTAAATTGAAAAGTTCTGTTGCTCGCATTTCTCGGTTTCTTTAACTGCTTTGATCAACATTCTTACGATATTCTTTTATGCGTTTCTCAAGCTGGTTCTGTTAGCTTTTGACAACAATTACTGATGTGTATCATATATTCTTTAAGTTGCTCCAGTCTGACTTATGTTTTTCTACAAATTACAGCGCAGCTCGCTTTAATACGCGCGGTTTTTGACCTGTCTTCGACAGTTTCTCTGCTGTTGAATTTGGTGCTTATGTAAGTTTCTGGATATTTTACTTTGTCATTGTTATATTTCAGCGTACTATTTTGTATACATTACCTGTCCTTAACATTTCTTCGCTAAATGTGTCCCTAATCATAACGGGGATTTGTGATATTAATGCATGGTTAAATGATGTTAAAGACAATTCTGAATCTCCTTGTTTCACTCCTCTTTTTTACAGCCGGCGTTGTTTGACCAAATCACTGTATCGCTGTATCGCTGTATCCTTATATAGACAGGTCTTCTTTGTTCTTTATCGTGTTGATCAAGTAGTGTTGTGCATTTTCTTTGTGTAAATTTCTGACACAGACTGATGATTTATCATATCAAAAGCTTTGTTTAAGTCTATTGATAACACGAACATTTTTGTGCCTTCTCTCCATTTTTCTTCTATAATATGCACCTTACAGTAAACGTCTACTGACGTGCACAGGAAATAAAAATGAATTTTTCACATTTTGGACAGTATACTCGTTTAATTAAAAAAAAAACTACCTAACCAAAATAGGTAATTGGTTAAAATTGGTGTAATGTAGCTAATGCCGTATATATTTTCTTGTAAACCTAAAAGATGCGCATCGTGGTCAACGACGTCATTCTTTCCCCGGTTTTCGCCTCAAAACATGTCGGCGTAGCTCCGGGCTCAGATTAATTAGCGGAGAACTTGGTATTTCCCCGACAATATATTATAATCCCTAATAACGAAATTAAATTTCGCGGATCGAACTCCTTCGCGTTGGAAGTTCGGGAGTTGGCCTCAGGCCGCGCTTTTAACTTTTTTTCGACCGCCGTGCACTCCGTGGATTCATCCGGGTGCACTGCCAAATGGACTGGAGTCCGGAAAGCACTAATTGAAAGCCAATCGCGACTTTGTGCGAATAGCGCTATGCGAGCCTTAACAATGTTGGGATCATTCCTTTTTGTGTCGGTATTGTGTCAGTATTACACATTATTAGAAAAGTATACTAGTCATATTCGTAAAGTTAGGCGCAATTTGTCATTAAAGAAGTACATATTCGTTAAAAGGATCTATTATTCCCAGTTTTATTTTCCTACAAACGTATATCATGTTCTACATCATTGCCGTTCACCTCTAAGCACTTTTCGTAGCGCTGCACCAGCTTCTTCAACACCACTGCATAAGTTCTTCGCCTGTTAATTGAAGAAGTTCATAACGGCGGTCTTGAGATTCTTGCTCTTCTAGAAGTGTTGACCAGCAAGCCACTGTTTGAAGTGCAAGAAGAATAAGAAGAAATGAATTAAGTAGAATGGGGCCACTGCAGTGACTGTTCTTTGGTTTCGGGGGTGTTGTAGGATATCCACATCTTGTCACCCGTAACAATATGGGGAAACAGGTCATCCTTGTTTTGTCGATAACGACCAAAAATATCCATCTACTTGACATTCTTGGCTCTTTGTGCTGATTTGTAAGCATTTTTGGCACCCACCTTGTACACAATTTGTGATAAGCTTTTCCGTAACAATCTTGAATATGAGAATTAGGATGTCGACAACACCACGCCATCTAGTGGCAATTTGGTGTTACCACTCGTCTCTGCGGGGAACTAACCTTAACGCTAACCCACTTTGTTGTTGACATTTTCAAACTGACTTATTATTATTATTATTATTATTAAACCTCCTCAACACAACTATAGTCCCAACATAGATGTGGCTTCCTTTATATACGCCGAGGTAGGCGAGGTGTATGCGAAAATTAGGATGTAGACAACACGCCAATTTGTGCCAATTTGGTGTTATCCACTCGTCTCTGTGGGGAACTAACTTGAACAGTAGCCCACTTTGCTGCAGCAAATAGGCGTATATAAGGGAAGCCACATCTATGCCGCGTTGTCTGCCTTGGGAGTTTAGCTGTGCTGAGGAGGCTTAATAAGCCAAAACAGCTGTCCACAGATTCTTTTGACGCAGGCGACATGGCCTAGATGTAATTTTATTATTATTCATCTTGAATATGGTGGTGCGTCCAGTAAGATACAATGCATCAGCTAGAGCCTAGAGCACTCTCCGCTCTTCATCATACACATTAGTACGACAATTCTTGAATTCTCGTCACCATTGTCTAGCGGCTAGCCTTTCCTTCACTCATTACAGCTGGTTTGTAAACAAGGCATAAATCACTACTCGCACTTCGCAACTGGTGGGATCAACGATTATCGCGGACATTGTTGACTGCATTAACCAACTACCAAACGATAACTGAAACAACGCAATCACTTTCGCGTGTCTTTGCAGACAATGTGAATAATTTTAAAAAGTATTAATCTTTAGACTGAAGAAACAGAGGACTGTTCTGTAAATGTTCCGGTGTATCTGTTATTGTGTTATAAATTATCTGTAACTTAAGGTACTGAAAAAATACAAGGAATGAAAGCTATAGCTCTATGCCTCTTTTTTACAAATAATGAAGATCTGATGAATTCGGACCGAGTGTTTAAATTCACTTCGTGCCTTGCGGTTTGCTTGAAGAACAGTGATACTGAATATACCTTTTATTGTTAGCTGTATTGCATTTCAAGGCACTCTAAAGAACATACATCAAAGTAGGTGGTCCCTTAATCCTTTGGGAGGGCTGCAAGTGGATCTATATGTATTACAAGGAAGGGAAATCATTCTTTTAAATAATAAACGACTCGGAGGTTTAAAGTTTACCCAAGTAATGGAATGACTTCGTTATCGATCAAGATGTAATAACACTAATCCTGCATCAGGCTGTAGGGTTCATTTCTTATTTACTCCAGGAACAAAATAACAATTTTCTCTTAGTGCACCTTCACGCAATCCTATTTCTTCTGTATAATTTATAGCTATTCCATTTTAAGGATCTGCGAAGAAAATAGAGATTAAATAAGCCTTTTTTATTAGCTTACCAATACTAAATTTTCACACAAAAAAGTACAAATTAACCTCGTTATTTCTTAAAGTTATAATCCAGATATACTTCTATCAATGCTAGTTTTTGCATCATCCACATCTACTCTTCGCGACTACGATGATATTTTCAATACTCTTTCCAGTTAAAAATATAGTGAAGCATTATATCACCCGAAGTCAGAAAAAAATGTATACGTTGTTGACAAAATGGATGCCTGTTTAGTTTAAAAACGTACCAACTAGTTTACATTCGATTCAAAAACGTTAAATTTAAAAATATGAAGTTTTTTCTGTATTGTATAGTTGATTTTCTATATTCATTTTTATTCAATTAATTATCAAAAGTACAAAAAAATGATAGTTACATTTTCATGTCATACACATTTTATTGCATTTTGGAAAGAAAATGCAATAATATTTAGGTACTGCAAAAAAAGTAATTATGATTTCGAGTTCTATCTGTTTATTCGTACATTTTACCTGAAACCTTACATATGAATTTATAAAGCCATCCTTTTTCGTAGTTGGGTTGATTCCCCATACATTTAAGCAGCAACAAACAACCCCTAAGACATATAGGCGTGGGCAAGCGAACGAACCCTCTAAAAGCTGATAGGGTTGGCGACTTAATTATTAAAGGCTCTAGTAGATTGAGTTTAATATTTTATCAAGCTGATACTTCCAATTCTACAACTTAAACTATTGATTTCACGGAATAATTTATATCCTCTAATTAAATTTTCCACGTAGAAAGCATTCGTGAATCGATCGACACCGTCCGATATTTAAACATTTTATGACTTTGATGTTCAGCAGTGTTTTGATCCTCTAACCATTAGAAGTGCAGTAAATTATGAAACATTCAGTGCCGAAAGAAACTTTGATGTCTTACCACATTATAAGTGCACCTCTAAACATGTATAAACGACATTTTCTTTTATTTTTTATATTACTTGCGGTTTGCGCTGCAGTTAACTTTAATATTCTTGTTTAAAAACTTTCGAAACTTTAACGTTTAAAATAATATCGTGGTCAACCTGATGTTTATTAATATGTAGTTTCATAAACGCATTTGAAAATACGATGTAGTAAGCCAGTGTTGCCAACGCTATTGCTGTGTGATTTAAAAAAAATGAAATAACATAATAGACCGTCAGATAGTGACTTATTTAGGTGCCTTATTTTCGCGTACAATCTTCAAAAAAGGTTGAAGAATACATTGGTGTTTCAATTCAATTTTCCTTAACTCAATTAAAAATGTCCTTATTCTGTCATGTCACTCAAGCTCACACTCAAGTCGGTTTTTGGGACTAGTGACAATGTACGTATTCATACTTTCGATGGGCTTGTGTAGAAAAATCTAGAATTTTCCTTGCAACATTACGTCCTTATTTCAATCCTTTAGCCACCTATAACACTCAAGCCTCTGGTTTTTCAAAAGCAGGCTAAATTAATTAACCATTTAGTGAACACAGCTTGCGTGAAAATATGGGCAGAGATACCTTTTACTTAAAATGCATGTCTATGCTGTGCTGTCTACACCTCAACCAACTGCAGATAGTACTATTTCGCTGTCATTACAGCTCATCAGTGCAGTTTAGGTCTAGTGTAGACAACACGGCATAGAACTGGTTTTGCTTGTATACCAAAGCAATGGTATGATGAAAGTAAGAATTTAGGATGGCAATGCCATCTGTCATCATTAGACTGACATGATGACAAAGCCACCTAGCTGCCTTAACGTGTTGTCTACACTAGACCTAAACTGCACTGATGAGCTGTAATGACAGCGAAATATTACTATCTGCAGTTGGTTGAGGTGTAGACAGCACAGCATAGACATGCATTTTAATGTATGTTGGTTCTTGCCCGCTAGCAAAAAGTGCCGTGGGGGCCTGCTGTCAAATTGAAGTATGCAGTTGCATGCCAATTTGTCAGCCTACAGGTCACTTCCTTTAGGAAGAAGTACCCTTTAAGGCAGCTAGGTGGCTTTGTCATCATGTCAGTGTAATGCTGACAGATGGCATTTCCATCCTAAATTCTTACTTTCATCATACCTTTTACTTGTTTTAAAGAATATCTAATTTTCCAAATGTTATTCTTATGGGCCACCCATAAATTTAGCTTCATTTTACTCTATACCAATGTACTCTTCAACACTCTTCTTGCTTGCATGCGCGAATGGGACACCTAAATCTGACTGCCTATAATATCAATAGAACGTAAGCAGACTAAACTAATTTTCGGAATATAAATTATTTATCATGTTCTGAAACAACCAGTTTTGTAATAGGTACAGTTTCTTAAACTAAATTCACATAAATGCATTATTATAATATATTTTATATAATAATAATTACAATATATTTTTATTTTATACAAATATTATATCCTATAAGCTTTCGTTGCACAGCAACAACATTGCACCTAGGTGTTTCAGCTGCCTGCCAGTCATAGCAAGGTGCGATGGTAAATACTATTAACCTGCTACGTGTCCGATCGAAATTTATGCTGTTTAATGAATAGGATAAATTGTGTAACAAACGCGTGATTCGGGCGCCTATGTAAAGTTATAAAGTTCGTTTTTTATGGCTAAGAATTACCCTGCTATGTTTGAGTGGAAAGTTATTTATTGCACTATTTAATAATCGAATCATGCGTTCTTGTTAGCACTAATATTACCGCACGCCTGTCTTTAAATAATTAAGGAGGTAATTGCGATCGCTCAATTAAAAATCCAATGTTGTTTGAGCCTGAGACATTATGACCGCTGCATTTTAGAACATAGACATAAAAACAGCTAATAATAATTGTGTTATTTGAAAAAATGTTGCTGTGCATATTTAATGGGGTAAAGTATCTAAAGCATTAAAGAACAGACGATAATCGGACAGTATGAACCTAAAACAATAATGGGTGGAGTCTCAATTCTACTGTATACACATTAACGTTTTCTGTCTTCATCTCAATCGATTTACTACTGAAATAACTAATTCCAGGCTATTTGTGTATAGCATCATGAATTGTCACCAGAGTCTGTGTAAATTTTGCATCATCTACCCATAATATCCTAAACGTGTTTTAATGGGTGAAACATCAGTATAAGGTCGAGATAGGGTTTAAGCGTTTCACTCCACTTCGTCCTGGGTTATATTCTGCTACTTTTGATGAACACCAGAGCAGAGGTGATCTGCTGCCATGAGTAATACCCCTCCCTGTACCCACATCTGCATCACTGCAAACAGGGACAAGTAGCAGTGATAAGTAACAGTGACGTATACCAGTTACATGTATCTGTGACTAGAAACAGTTGGAAGTAGCAGTGACTAGTAGGCAGGATAAGTAACAGTGACGAGTAACAGTCACATACGGCAGTGGCAAGTAGCCGTGACTGTTAACGGTGACAAGTAGCAGTGAAAAGTAACGGTAATATGTAACAGTGACAACCCCAGATGAGGACGGTGTGCTAAAACTTTATGTAGTGGTAAATCCTTGGCAGTTTTTTCAGTTCCTTAAACCACTGGTCAGGAAGGAATGAAACTGTCCCTTAAACGATTATCGTTCAGGTGCGTCGTCGACGGCCTGTATAACCTCCCGTTTTTCATGTTTGGCCTTCCTGGAACAACACCCGACGACTACCCATGTTTAGAACCCTATTTGTTCTTGTGACAATATCTCTAGCAAAAATAAACCCAGCCTCGTTCTCTTTTCAAACTTGTTAAGTTGACAGCTTATACCAAAGTTTATTCAAATAAAACGATTAGAGGACGCTTTTATTTCTATGTTAATCACTATAATGTTTTTCACTTATTCTTATATGGATTTTCACCAACTTTGTTGTGTTTAGAAACATTGGGCGTTTCTATTTTTCCATCACTTATTTTTTATCTGCCCTACAACCCCGGTAAAAATAATTTTCCGATAATGGATCGCTTAACTGAAGCCTTTATATTGTCTTTTTGGATACAAGCAAAATAAAACTGGCCAATCCAGCATGTCCCTAGCATGTTATTATGTTTGTAAAAATAATAGAATTTAATGAAGGTGACAGTGCGCTACCTCGTAAATTGAGTGACTCGCATTTTTAAAACAACAGTCAATTAGTAAGTCCGCGACCGGTCGCCCGTTGTTTCAACTAAAAGTAAATGCTTTTTTTACCCGTTCACTCGTTAAAATAATTCGCACGGTCAGCCGTCAGCCCCTCGACTGCGGGAGGAAACTTGTGCCCCTTGAAAACGCACCGTAATTTTGTGTAATGCATTATTGTTTATGCTGTTTTTCATAATTTAATATGTCCCTAGCCTGTGTCGTGTGTTACGTGATGCTACACATTTCTCGGCAACTGATAGCAAATCAATGGCAATAGTTTCTTTCCTGTCTTAATTATTGTGAAGTCAATGGTTAAGACTACTTGTAACATTAGCTACCCATATTTTAATATAAGCACATCTATAGTTGTAGATTGTGGACGATATCTATATTATATATCTACACTTGAAAAGAGAATAAAAGCAGTTTGTGATTCACATCTTATCCCGGTATTAGCCAAAACTTACTATTTATGAGATACATTTGAAAGAATCAGATATCATTCTGTTTGATGATATAAAGAACGTAACTGGCCAAATTATTAAACGAGTAAGTTTAACCTACGTTTCTTAAATTAAAAGAAAAAAATCTAAAGTTTTTATACAATGCATCAGACATATCCACATTAAAATAGCGGGTGTATTGAAGATACAGCCCCCCACAATTTTTTCTTAAATTATGACCGCTTTTGCAAAAAATCAACTCTATACAGCACCGTGCAAAACTTTACAACATTCCTTCACATTTCCATCTGTGAAACCATGTAACAAAATTTTCAATATTTCATTGGCAGTATAGTCAGACGAAGTCTAAAGACAGAATTTCCTACAGAAATTTAGACCGATTGTCATGGACGATTTCAGTAGTAGAACAGTTTTAATGCCACATTTAACTAATTAGAGTTTGGTTCCTAACATATGTTTCTGTTTTTCTAATGATTCATAGTGACTATCATTAATATTTTTTAATGAATTTTATTGGCTGTTCGATTAAGACTATTATTTTTTATATTGACTTACTGTTTTACGAAGACTTTATCCGAATCCTGGCCTGATAGGTCAGTACAGGGTTGATTTTTGGAGTGTTTGTGTTGTTTATTAAAGTGACAAATAATACCGAGAGATGTTTCACGGAAAGGCAATGTTTGAGCTAAATTTTTTTGTAAATTTGTTTACGACATAAGTAATCATTTGTATATCCCGTCATGCTGGAAATGGTAAAGATAAATAACATACGACATGATTAGCGTTATTTTGTAACTTATGGTAATGGCTTGGATAATTATTTAGTAAACAGAAAAACAGTTCAAGTCCTTGTTTTTTTCGTCAATTAATGCAAAATTATTCAAACGCATAACCAGTTGGGAAAGCAGCTTAAGCATTTGTAAGAAGTGAGAACTTCATTAAGCAAGATTTCATTTTGTCAAGAAAGTATAATTCATCAATGGATTTATAAGTGGTAGAATTAAATGGAATATGGCGCTATTATTTTAACAGCTCTTAACCATATTTTGTTTTGTATTATAAAAAATATACTTGTGGTGAACCTCACGAACCCTAGAAAGGTCAGAAGAATCCAATAACATCCACAATGACTCGTTATAATAACAATAGTGCACAACGGAATAATAAAATTTACAAACAATTGTATTCTAAAATCATGTTAGGCAAAGGTTTATTTCAGAATATAACATTTCAAATTATAGTCACCTATTATGTATCAGCATTATTTATATTTGGGTGCATTCGGCAATCATAGTATCTATCAGAGTCTAGCCTTTTGACCGCTTGTTTTTGCAAAAATTTGTTAATACAGTAGCAAAGGTTACAATGTTGCCATTTTAGTTATATTGTTCTAAAATATAACAGCTTCTTAATTGAACGAGTAGTCATTAATTAAATTCTCAGCCTGGAAAGGATGTAAAAATACAGTAATATAAATTGCACAGCTTATTTTGTACTTTTTATCTGGGTTCTGTGCTTATATTTTATGACTTTAAGTCTCGAATACATTACATCTGGTAATATGAACACGTGTGCGTGTACTTGTTATAGATTTATTATAGCGTAACGCCGTAAACTAGCCAATTGTAAATATGAAAATAACGAAACAGTATGATCGATCTGTGGGAGCATTAAATATTATAATGGTTTAATTCATACAGATATGCGCATTCGATCACGTTCGACGCGTTATATTTGGATTCCAAGCAGAACAAATATTTTATTATTGGAAAATAAGGTTTCATATAAATTTTATTATATACCGATAGGTTTCGAAATAGAAATACCTGCGCATGGGTCGTAAAACAAAAATGTTCTTTACGACTTCGGGAGTGAAATTAAATTCTGTTACACATCGGGATTTTTGTTTTGGGTATAATGCCCAGCAGATGGGGAAGCTACTGAGTAATTCCATGTTCTCACCAGATGATGTGTACTACGTATGTTTGTCTTCCGTCACCAGTTAAAATCGATATATTTGGGTGTGTATTATATAACCATTGTTACACACATAAATTGTGCCATATGACGTAAAGAAGTATAAGGATAAAAGAAGTAGCTCACAAAAAAGAAAGGTGTAATATCCGCTTTAAGCAATTTTAATTTTAATTAAACGAAATTAGTTATTATTGTTCGGTAATATTGTTTTAAAAATGGTGTTGAGGTGGTAGCCAACACAAAAAAATCTTTTATATCTATTAATTGGGATTTTGAATAGATCTTTGATGGTGCAGTGGTTAGCACGTTTGACTAGTAATCCTAAGGTCCCGGCCTTAAAGCTCGCCATACTTTTTGCATTAATTTTTCACACCGTATGTATATCTACTGGCTGAATATGAACAATCGTTTATGTTCTGTATCTTTAGCACGAATAGCTAAATATCTTCAAGACATATGATTGGAATTGTACATGAAGTCGAAGTAGTTGTTATCGTATTAATAGAGAATTTAACTAATATTGTGGAGCCCAAATCTTGGATATCTTCCATCATATCTGGTCTCTATCAGGTGCTTTCACCACAATTTATCAATCTCAGCATTGGTAAATATCTTTCATTTTTTATTATTTATTATATTATTAGCATATTTTCCATTTTTAGGCTTGTAATCTTCTGAATTTCGCATTTTAGGAAAACAGCTGTTGTCAACGTTTCTTTTAATAAGTATTTTAATTTTTAAAATAAGCCAATAGCAGTTTAACTTTTTTTTTGTAACACACAATATCATGAATATCATATATCATACTTTTGATGTGTGATTATTTCGGTAATAAATTGAGAACTGCCGCATTCCTATCCTCCAAAATACAGGTATCAGGCGTCGTATACCTTTGTCATTACTTTTCGCCCATCTTCAAAACACAAAGTTTTAAATATGTATATTTATTTAATGTATTTCTCCACACACCTGTTTGTTAATCATTTCTCGTTTAGGCAATTCCGAAAAATCAAAAATTGGAATTATAGATTTGAAAGCGTTATTTGAATTTTAAGCGATTAAAAAAAGAATGCCTTTTCATTTGTACACATGTACTGAAAGTATCTTCTAGGAGTCTTTTCTAGAACTTCATCTATTCGTCCCGCAAAGCATTACTTTTAGTGCTTACTACGTAAACAACTGTTTTTCGATTCTAATTTTAGGTCAATTATGGAGCAAGCAAAAAAAATCATCAAATTACAATTAAAACGTGTATTTGACGTATTCAGCGCGACTTTCCGGACGCCCCTCGTATTTAGATACAAACAGTGACCGTTTATCTTCGTCTGTAAGGACTGATTGATGGTACATTAGAAATGAAAACGAGCCTCTAATGACATCTTTATAGACGTCCGTGTCTCATGCCGTTTTGCAATATGCAATTATACAGTTCGTAAAATAATCCGAGTTGATTGTTTTGCTGCTGTTAAATTAGCGTCTTCAGAAGGCACTTTAAACAGGCCATGTTAATATTAAACAATACATCCAGGACAGCATTTCTCAGGCTGTTTCTCAAACAATTGAATTATTTACGGAACGGATTGGCATAGAAGAGCGAGTTCTATTCAAATTGCACCTTGAATATTACATAAATGAACCGAAATAATTCATAAGTTTGTAGTCTGAGCGTTTAGGGTTATTTACAATGCACAAGGAAATATTTATGACCCACCATCGTAGCCAGGATTGGCCATGTTGTCTTATTACTGAGTTTGATTCAGACGGTTAACTATTTACGATTGCAAGTCCCTCTCCTTTGATTGATCACGTTATTAGTAGGGATGCAATGGTGGTCGTTAACATTTTGCATATTATAGTTGGGTAGATTACAATATCAAAAGATGCAGATCCATTAAGTTTCAGCAATATAGCTTGAATTACAAAATACCTTGTGCTTTATCATGTTTGATGCCTCTCTTAAAATAATTCCTTTATAAATTATGTTTAGTTGTATATTTATACTTAGGAATATTGAAAAGTTGGTATGTTGGATGTGGTGTTTGATGCTGCATAATTAAAGTTGCTTTTGTCACCACGAAAGTCTCGAAATATTATTAAGACGGGGTATTGAAGTTAAACCTTTGATACGAAAATACTTTAAAACTTGAAAATTACACTGGCCGACGCGATTTTTGTAACACAGTTCGGGCTATTGCTTTTACAATGCTAATACCTTTCTAATAATAGAAAAAATATTCATAAAGCCCTAATACGTCTACTTTTTAGTAGGCCTAGTTAGTAGATTCTTTTGCCAGGTAGTAAATTTCTTGACGGGACATTTAAATGAGGTGCATTTTAAAACAAAGATAAGCTAAACTGGGTTGTCTATAATATCAGTTTTTTTATTTCGAATGATTGATTCGATCAAATACCTTATTATTCCTATACAGGAAACTTCCATAAATTAGCGGCTACACACAGTGCTCGAAAGTATTACTGGAATTCCATTATTTTTAGTATACTTACATTTTCGACGTCTCTAATTACGATACTGAAATCAGATATTCAAAATGCGAGATTTAATATGGCTAACGAATTTTGGCGAAAGCCATACAATATTCTTTAAACTCGGTATTTGAGAGCTTTTTAGGCTGCTAGTTAAGATTAGCGATGGGCAGGGTGAACGATTCCATCATGATATAAGAGCGATGGAAATAAATTACAAAGGACGATGGTGTCCAGCCCTGATTGGTCATTACTGTAGATTTTTGAGGAGATAAGATATGACCCAACATAAAAATAAACAAGATTAAAAAGCCCTATCATCGAAATGTATTTAATTTCATTTTACGTACAAAACATACATTTTTATAGAAAGCAAAAAAAGTACAGGTTAATCATCTTTAGGATCTGTACATCTCGATCCGTTGAGACGTTTTAAAAATATTTGAAAAATTTTGACTGGGGGGGCCGATAGTATATGGGTTTGAGAACGTGTGAAATCACTTTTTCAAAAAATAAATTTTAAATTGTACCGTTCTATACATGGTTTGTCTACTGTATCAAAAACCCTACGTGTAACAACTTTTTTTGACCAATTTCAGGTGTAGATAGGTTCATTTTACTAAAATATGCTATTCAGATTTATGTTAAACAAAAGAATTTTTTGTCGTCCAGTTTTGTTTATATGATATTGCTGCAGTTAAAAATACGAGTGCGTTTTTATTTCCATTATATTAATACTGATATGTATAACAAATGAGGTATTTAAAACTTGAAACCAAATATACAACTATGTAGTAGGGGTGGAAAAAATAGCCCATAAAACGATTTAAATGTATCGATTCGATTTGAAGAACGTAAATCCATTCATTTACAATTTCGAATATCATGAGTTGATTTGATTTTGTACATTAAACATTATGCAAAAAATAGTAATAGGAACTTTTATTATTTTTTAATACTCACATTTATATTTCTAGAACACAAACAAATGAAACAATCAGCCTAGCTAACCCAATAATATTTCACATAACATATAAATAACTCCTCTAGTAGAAAAATAGATGGCAATGCCATGACAGCACCTAGCTGTCTCAATGGGTACTACTTCCTAAAGGCATCTAGATGGCTTTGCCATCGTGGTCATTGCTCACAGTTGGAAGTGCCATTGTCAAAACCAGTTCTATGCCATGCTGTCTGCATTAGACCTAAACTGCACTGATGAACTGTAATGACAGCGAAATTGATCTATCTGTAGTTGGTTGCAGTGCAGGCAGCATATCATAGACATACATTTTTATGTAAATCTTTTCTATAAAAACAGACAGCAATTAAAGATCCAATACAGAAAATTTCTGCTCCCAAGCTTTTCATAAGGAACCTTAGGCATTTTTCAAGTGTCTTCATCTTCAGCTCATTTCAACAACAAATATTGTGTTAATTCCTTCATCATATCCCACCATGCATAGTTTCGTTATATCAGAGGGATTAGGCAGCTTTTTCCATTAAAGCTTTCCAACGATTTGATAACGCTAAAAAGAAACTGCCACACAAAACATAACCATAAAGTATGATCGCCCTGGCAAAGTAGTTTAATTTAATCAACATAACAACAGTAAAGATTCTGGGATAGTTGTTATAATAACGTGGATTTTTTTTCTTTGCATTATAAGATTAATATTACACGATATATATTTCTTTGAGTGTAGTGGTCACAAATGAAACTCAGAAATATGTATTCATTTATATATCACAATAGTTGAAGATCTTTTGTAAATAAAGACAAGTCAGCCCACGGATGGAGAACAACTAAGCAATAATTTATTATTCTTGTAAAGCTATAACGCAAGAACGTAGCCAAAATTATCTTCGGCATTTAGGGTATTATGTAAGAGATTGCCCTAACACCACTGAATTTTGAACTATCTCAATTTTTTTATACATAAGTATTGCGTTACATATTATTAGTTCAGTTACTACTGTTGTTATATTCTTGCTTTTCTGATAATTCATGTCTTCATCTGTTGGTGTTTTTGTTTATTAACATTTTCGAAACAGAAGAAAGTTATTTGTAATAGCGTGCCATGCCAAATGGCAACAGTTCAAGAAATGTTCTGGAGAAATATTTTCTAATTTATTCCCTCTCTCATGTGGTATTCGATAGATTATTTTTTTTACTTTTTACAACCTTAATTTTACCATATTGATTTCGTTAATTGACGATGTGTTAACTCTAATGTTATTCGTCTTCACAAACGATCATAAACGTCAAATTTGAGAAAAATCCTCGGAAAAATGCATCGTCCATCAAAGAAAACAAAATACTACAAATTTTTATAGTTATAAATAAGCTCTTGCGGTTATTGCCAGTGTTTTGATTGGATAAAAGTTGCATATGTGGGATAAAATTAAAACTCTCTATTGATTTTTAGAAACGTCACAAAATAATCATAAATAGTGAATTTCATTTAGCATATTAATGTCAGCGTGACATATAATATATGAAATAGTTTTGAGCATGATACTATGACTAAACAAGATATGCTCACTAGGCGAACGCATTGTTTCCCGGTTGACGCATGACGTCAGAGCGTCACTACTCCCTATTTTGTAAAATGTCAAAAAACGTTGTCACCTAGGATGATGATACTTATCCCTAATCACGGATTGATGTCATTCACTAACGTTGCCGGCTGCTCGTGAGCATATCTTGTTGGTTTGAGAAACAGTGAAATACAATTGTCAAAAGAGGAATAACAAAATTAAATAAAAAACTATAACACCTAATATCATTTTGTTCATTATTATCATGAAAAGAGCCAAATACATTTGGTGCTGCTCAGAGTTTTAGATGCCAACATTTATATTATAGTAGCTTGAGTTGAGAAGGTTTGTTATAATAAATTGCTGGCGAAGGGAGAGTTAGAAATGCACTTAATAACCACCCAAGTTGGAAGCCAAGTACAGATAACCCCCGGAATTACACAGGACCAAGTGCTAGGTAAATGTATATTTTATCGAGCAAAGCAATCTAGCAAATTCAATTAGCCGAAGATTAGTTGCGGGCGTTAGAAGTTCAGATTGGTACTGCAGCTCCGACGGCTACGTACCGGTGTAATTTTGCTGAAGGGCCGACAGAGCAGCGTGACGATTATTCGAAGATATTACAATAATACGGAAGGGCTGTTGGTGATGTGTATACAACAATTTATGTAAAAAAGAAACGAACAGTATTGTAACACATGAAACTGCATAATTTCTCTAGTACACATTGGTTAATATTCTACATAATTTTTATCTATGCTTCGATTGTGCTATATTGATAAGTGATAAACAATATGGTACAGTAGTGTTTAGTTTTATCTTAACGACACCGTGTACAGGGTGTCCTATTTTCGTTGTAATTGTAATAGGGTATCCTGGTAAATATTAATGCTAGAAGGTTGTGGTTTCGACGTTACTGTATTATTGTTTTGTTGTGAGTTGAGCTGTACCACCGCCATTTTTGTATTATCTTTTGTTTTGAAGCTATACCCAACTACTGAATAATGTTACATTTCTTCAACTCTCGATATCTCGCTTGGGTATGTAGATACAAAAAAAGTGTTAAGGCATTTTTTATAGATATTTTTATTTTGAATCCAGTGGCGTACTCAGAAAATTTTTAGGGCGTCACATCTTTTWGATATAACACAAACTTGCATTTCTTTAAAATGGAAACCATAGTGTGGTTTGCTATGGTTGAAAAGACCTATAATTTCTAATTTAAAAAATATATACATTGTTAGGTTTATTTTTACTAATTTTGGAATTATTTTTTAGTAATTTAATCAGATTTTACGTTTACATACAMACATAAGACTCTTAAGAACGCTCATGTAGTTTTTTTTATCGGTAATCTAGGAGGCCATGTAACTAACGAAAATGATTGTTTATTTGAAGATAGGTACATATGCATTGTTTATTGTCAATTATTTACATCCATTTTGACAAAAGTTAATATTAACAAAGGTGTAGGTCTCACGGGTTGAAATTGTGTTTATAGTATTTTTTAAATAATTGTGACAAATAATGAAACATTTGAACAAATTTTGCTATTCAGGGGCATTTTATCTGCTACCTATACATACCGCCGTCTACGATACTTCACAAAGATTTCAAACGTCGTAGCTTTTTGCTCTTTATGTTCATTTTTCTAGGCGAAATATCCATTCTTTCATCACTTAGCCATAATATAGGTAGGTACATAGTAAAGTCCTCACTACGCACGCTTTTCGATATATCTGATAAATGAATGTTAGTAATGTAACGCATTTACATTATTTTAAGAATGTATCACATTTTAAGCGGTCTTTTATAATCAAAAGCGCATAATAAACGCAAACAATAATGAAACGTTAAGTTTTATTTTTAACAAATATTTTACAACGACAGTAAAAGAAGAGCCCTTTCATGTACTTCATTGCATTTTTGAATTCACTTTGCTAAACGATTGCCTAATTTTAAATAACATGTTTTCATTCCAAGGTGATTGCAAATAATTATTAGTTCTCTGGGCTTCCAAACAATTCAGAAGGTGATTGTTAATAAAATGATGTATAAATTACCATTTAAATTAGGTGGTAATTGATACAGTCCCAGAATACCCTGTATCTTTTTTAATGTTAGTTTTAAAGTTTGGGCTAAAAATATCTAATTTTTGACATAAGGAATATGTCGTTGCACTATACCATTACTTATGGACACCACAAGCGTGTTAAACGATGCAGTTGTTTTTATACCTTTAACAGCAATTATAATTGTAACGTGTACTCGAAGTTGCCAATAATTTGGGACAAATAATAATTATCTATATTTATTCCACCAGCTTTTCTCTCATTTATAGGAATGTTTATAGTTAGGAAACTAAAATCTTCAGTTGTTTGCTTTTGTATATTAAAAAAGGATACCAACGATGAATCAAAACGTTGCTATAAAGAAGTAACGATGAAAAATAATGGCGATCTAAATATTGTAATACGTTATTTAGTCCTTCAATGGTAGTAAAGTAAAAATGTGATTCTTCTGTGCATTAATTCTTGCTATAGGAAGGAGGAAGGTGTATTTGACCTTATTGATAGGTTAGATACCTACATTATGCAGAAATTTGATCGTGTGTACTAACGTAGAATCAAAAATTTTGACGAGTTAGTAATTCTGATCTATATACTAGTCGTAGCAGCAAATACAACATCAACGCGATAGTACAAGAATCTTTAATTTTAATACACTACACCACAGGTTTAAGTGCCTTAGATTTAGTAACCTGATGCCCGAATGTGAACGTGAAGTGTTAGGATTGAAAAAAATTTGAAAATCAGGAAGAGCTTATTTTTCGTAAACAGATAATATAACGATCTCGATGAAAAAGCTTTCTGATAATAAATATATAGAAAGTACTTCTAATTATTTTCGTGTCGATTGCCAGAAATACCTTAGCTTTGTTACAGTGGAACGATATGGACATTTTTGCTCAATTATAGTTATATGTATTTATACAATGTGTCTGTCAACTTTTTGAGTAGGCACTTTATAATATTATTGCCCTCTTTCAGATGTCTGGGAAAAAAAGCTAATGATTAAGTTAACAATATAGTGAAATGTGCAAAAGCACGTAGACAGTCCTCCAGTCCATCAATTGGGAAATTCATCTGTACTCCTCAAGCTGAAATTTTTTTTACATATTTAAGTATGTACCTACTTAATGAAACCCATGTTTGCGTACCATTTGATCTGGAAGAATAATTTGTAACTGAGGTCTCAAAAACATTGAAAAATCGTTTACATAGTGCTTTAAAAATATTCTTCGAACGGAAAATCCAGTTTACTTTTAACTCATTTTCTAAAATGTTGACATGTTTAAGAATTATTTGTTCTTTTACAACATTTAAGTTTTTAAAAAGATTTGGTTAGACCCACCGGCCTTATCGCACGCACTAAAACTTTTCCAAACCCTCATCTCCAAACATTTGTCATGTGTATCATTCCAAAAATAAAAAAAAAATTGGTGGGCGGCGTTTGTATGCAAATTTCGCACACCACCACCATCGGCAACCAACATTTCCCGAAGAAACGCGGTAGTTCTGGATTGGTACGTTCAGGTGTTGATGGATTTCGCATAATTAGCTCGGTGGCGATTGCTGGCCACGCGGTGCCGTAGGTGTAGAGGTGGGGGTTGGGGCGGTCTCCTCCTCGGGTGGGAGAGCAAGGCGTGCGCAGGAGGCGGCATCATCGCCGTGGCTCAGTGTCATTCCGACCGCCGTTCGTAGCGTTCGTACGTCGTCGTCGTGTTTTGAACTCGTTGACCACGTGCCGAATTCCGTGCTCGCCCGGACTATGTCAACTGTTTGGTGAAGGTGTCGAACTTTCAGGTGACCATGCAGCACACGACGGCCTCGCCGCAGCAGTTCTGCCTCCGATGGAACAACTACCAGACCAACCTGACCAACGTCTTCGATCAGCTCCTCCAGAGCGAGAGCTTCGTGGATGTTACGTTGGCGTGCGATGGACACTCGGTGAAGGCGCACAAAATGGTATTGTCAGCCTGCAGCCCCTACTTCCAGTCCTTGTTCTTCGAGAACCCTTGCCAGCACCCCATAGTCATCATGAGAGACATTAAGTGGCCCGAATTGAAGGCTGCCGTAGAATTCATGTATAAGGGAGAGATCAATGTGTCCCAGGAGCAGATAGGGCCGCTTTTGAAAGTGGCAGAATCGTTAAAAATTAGAGGATTAGCTGATGTCAATGGGGAACAAGACTTAGCTGGACCGTCGGGAGAAATAACCAGCACAAAGACAACCAGCAAAATCCAGACCACGACAAACAATTCTGAATGGGAGGCCAACACACAGTAAGTGATATTCTGTATAGTTATAATGCTAGTTTTATTTAATCATTAAGTAGCGTGTCTGTGTGAATTTTCTTTTCTCACATACAGCTATGAGATTAGTTTATAAGATACAGTTTCCGATGAATACTTCTTGAAGGAGTTAATAGCAAGGTTGATACTGGCTTGATTGATATGTTGTTTTCTCCTTATCGTTTCACGAAATGAGCCTTTATTTAATATTCAGGAATACTCTTGTCTCAGCAACTTCAGATTACATACTTTATGCAAGAAGTAAATAATTACCTACATTCACTAGATTTTTTAAGGACACTTTTTGCTGCAAAGCAATATTCTCGGTACTAAAACTACAAATCTGTCTATTTAAGAATTATGTATTATCCTATAATACGATTTGAACAGCTAAACAATACAGAGGTAGAAAATAAGCCGTTCTAAACATGTACTAATTCTAATATTATTAACAAAAGGCTTCTGTTCAATAAAATAATAAATAACCAATATCGAGTTTAGGAGCTCCAAGAACTAGAAAGATGCTTTGTAGTCAGACATATACTTCCTCTCAACCTGCTATATTAGTCATCTACGACTTTACGATTGCCGGTTTATTATCAAATATTTCAATCTGCCTGCGCATGTCTACAGATTGGTGACTAAAAACTTTATATGATAACAGTTTTGTAAATTAAAGAAAACTGTATCTTACAAAAACATGCAACCCAAAATCGATAAAAGATATACCTCTATATGTGTGATATCATGTAATTATTATTTTAATTCCATTGGCGTACAAGTCAAAGTTCAACATACTATATTACACATCGCAAGATATAGATAAATGATATAATAATAGTTCATTTACGAAGAGTGTATAATATTTACCCTTATATAAGCCGAAGTAGAATTTACCATGTTCCAGAGAGCATAATAAGATGTTTCATATAAATCTTTCAGAAATTTATGACACGTTTAAAAACCATTGTTGTGTTCTTTTAACTACTATACACCTAAGCTTTCGAAGTGTTTTGTTTGACGTTGATAAATTAACTAAATTGTGTACCGTTCTATGATACAAAAAAGTCACGCCATAAGTATGCTAATCAGATGTAAGTACTCAGCATCAATTTGCCTGTCTGCTTTCAAGCAATTCGCATTCTTTTATCTTTGGGCGCCGCTTTTATAATTCATTCAATTTATTACACAATGAATTTGAAGATTTTCAAGATTTATAAGGATATATTTTCATACTATGACCACACCTTCTTAAATATCCTTGTATCTTAAAAAATGTACCAAGAATATGGGATATTTCTTGAAATTTCAAACATGCTTTTTGATTGTCTGTGTATCCTGAAAAAGATACGTTTGTAGAACGTATTTGACCAAATAAGTCGACTTTGAGAAAAGGATTAGTTTTTAATTTTGAAATATATTATGCTCTTTAAATGCAAATGATAGTTAACTTTATTATTATTATTATTGTTTGTTTAGTAGCCTTTAAATGACGGCAAAGATAATACGTGTTATGTGTTATGTTAGAAGCAGTGTAATCTTTAATAAATACTGAATGCATTAATCTTTCGTTAAGATTTAAATTCATCACAATATAACAAAGCTTCAATAGCGCTTTACAGGCAGATTTAACTATGTGTGATTATAATTTTGTGATTACGTTTATGAAATATAATGAGCGCTAGATTTGCTTTAATAAAATGTTTTCTTCTTTGTAAGAAAACGGTCTTTTTAAAGATTCCGTAGATAAATACGACATGTGTTGACAAAATTGAAGTCTGTGATAATTCACACCTATGAAGCGGTAGTATAAAACTATGCCAATGGATTCTGTATAATATGGATTATACAGAAATGTCATATTAATACATAGTTCTTAAATATTAAAATTATATTCAAGGATTTAACATTAAAAAGAAAAAGACAGCTGTCTAACATGACAGTGGAGCATATTGTTTTGAAATTTTTGCTTTTTTTTTCGATGTGAGGAATAATACAAAAAACAATACCATTCCTAGAGCTCTATAAATAAAGGTATTTGTAACAGCAGTATTTTCACCCGCGACAGTCACTAGAAAAAGAGAGAAAAGATCCAACCGAGATAACGATAGAAAGAGAACCATCTATTTTTTTAACAAAGTGACCACTCATTAATTATTGTCTTGATATGTTTGAAAGTAGTCTAATTTTTTATATTATCTTTCAGATAGGCAATCATTTATCTCTAAATATCCAGTAGTTTTTGAGTGTTAAAACTAGGTGTCAGCCTTAAAAACATTTTTGTATAGTGTATGAATCAACTACTCGTACTTATAATATTTAAACCGTGGAAATAGGCGAGCCATGTGTATAAATATATGTACCTATGTATATATGTTCGAGGTTCTGAAAACCCGATAATGAGATCACGTTTATGTGAGGTATAATAGAAACTTATTTTAAAGAATCTCATTGTGTTAATAATCTACGGTAATATCACAAGATCTTGATAAATAGTTGATTATTTACATTGTTATTAATTTTTTAGAGTGCGCGACTATCAAATTTTGAAGCACTGCACTCCAGAACAATTGAGACAATGCAAATAGTCGTTAATTTATCAAGATGGAGTTGTATTTGTTAGGATTATTTCCTAAATAAAATTTTACAACACATTATCGATCTTTTTGTTGGAAACATTACCGAATCGACTGGATCTTTTTGTCTCTGACATTTTTTTATTTGACATAATAAAAAAGACATAATAGTGTATTTGATTTGAGGTACCGTTTAAAATAGTTGATTCTGATATTCCGTTTGTAATAGTCGCTGATGTCAGCGTTTAATTGGTTGCTTTCAATTGCAATTACGAATGTCTTTTGTCAAAATTTAAATTTGACACATAGGAAATAGTCGGCAGGATGGACGGAAGAAACTTGAACCAAATGTAGTTTCAATATCATTTAATATGCCGAACCCAACTCCTATGATATATCCACTTTCGAGAAAATCCTAGCATTTGGGTCAAAGATGGCTGTTGCTTATACTTACTGTCCCTTATAGAGCCGTTACAATTGCTGGTCAGATGGTTGACGGGATGGCTTCTTTCTTACCATTTCCTACTTCTTATTATTCCTTACATTGAAGTACCCTTTTATAAGGATTGGGAACTGTGGTATAAAAAAGCACCATAATGGATTTTGTTTTACAGTTGTCTGTTTCTACGATATTAATCAAAGTACAAGACATTTGAAAAGTCTACTGTGACGCCAAAATCAGGATGACATGAACACGTGATCATTAACCAGTATTAGTGGAGATATCTTATGACGATAAATTATTTGGGACACACTATACGCAGTATTAAACTTGCTATCTATACATTGTTCGTTATTAGTTTTAATGAATATTTTTAGTACATTCATGTCAATAGCCATTACAGTATGTAACAAAGTTGGCCCAGAAGACATAAAATTTATAATTAGGAGCTTTTAACCTAAACTCCAATCAGATCGTCTCTGATACGTCTTCATTTGAAACTGTATTCAAATTTTTGAGATCTGTGTGTAATACTTGTATAATTCCGATCTAAAATTCGTGTAGGAACGATGGAGATGCCGCACAGCGGCCGAAGAAACGCCGCCGGCCGTCCGGCGAGCGCAGCAGCCAGAGTAGCCCTGCAGAAAGTGCGAGCACGGAGGCGCAGGAACCACCGGCATCCGTTGAGATGTCGCCGGCGCCCGCCGCGACGCCGTTACCGCCGGCCGCCGCGGAACCCCTGCCTCTGACGCTGCCACTGCAGGCGGCTCAGGCCCAACACGCCGCCTCCGCCGATGACATGGAGATCAAGCCCGGTATAGCGGAGATGATCAGAGAGGAGGAACGGGTGAGTTCTAAGAGTTTTAAGAGTGTTAACAGTTTTTACCTGAAGGTAACGCAAACCATAATTAAGTTTACCTGCTACCATAAGCGTCGATTCATGAAGAGTTAGCTAGTTAGTTCAAAATGCAAAACGTCAATATAAATACAAAATTTTTTATCTTAATATAATTGGCAGCCCGTACCTACAAATAATATCACTAGAAATATAAAAAGGACTCCACAAAATAAACATACTTATATTTATAATTTTTGTATTGCATTTCTTATAAATACTGCTTTTCGCGAAAAATAATGTTGCTTTGCCTATTAAAATTATCGTCGATTGTATTGTTTTTAATAAAATCAACTCAACTAATGTAACAAATATATAAATTCCAATAAAATACGTTTAAAAGGTACCGTGCTATTATAAAATGATGAGTCGACAGCTTATTGTGACAAAAAAAGTGACAAGACCATGTACTTACAGTATGCCCTTTAGAGTTTTGCGCATTTATTATGTGCTAATTGATGTAAACTAAAAATTTAAGAGGTGCTATCGGGGGGCTTGTAATATCAAATTATTCACTGTGACCTAACAAAAAAAATATATGAACGTAATTAATAGTTATTTTACAATTGTAAAATAACTGATCTCATAAATCAGTTCTTCTTAAATTTGTAAGGAAGTTAGCGCAAAGGAACTGAAACAAAGGGCACTTCAGCACTTTATATCCCTTCGAAAATATTAGCTTAGAAGATGAGTTGAACTCATTATCGATCACATATTGCTGCCCATCACTGGTGCCAAATTGAGTTGTACTCGAAACAAAAACATCGTACCGCCATTATACAATTTTTTGCTGACACACAATTTACATCTTCCGCAGGTAGGTTTAATATGCGGAAAACTGGCCCAAAATTTCGGATAATTCTTTCTTCATAATTTGTAGCAGTAAACAGTTTTTTTTGCTAATTAATTAAATTTCCATTGCAGCGTTTTTTCTTTCACTTTTTTCTTAATGGCAAGCAAGCGATTTTTGGGCGATTTGTATTACGTATTTGTATTAAGGACCTATATAATATGTTTCTTAAGATACTGCGTATGTTGTTCCATCATCTAGTGAGGATTTTCACTAGACCAGTAGCGGAAGTTATGGCTGTTTACAAATCCATTTAGGTAAAAGGTGACTTTTGTTGCTGTTTGCAAAAATTTTAATTATCATCGGACATGTCACAAAACTTCATTATTTTGTCAAGATCACCTTCGTTTAGCTCATGGAGAAGATATACTTTGTAGGGTTTGGACCTGTTCTTTTTTAATGTTCGAGCAACCAACGACTGACTAATAAATAGGTATTATTGCTCAACTGAAGTTGTGCGGTTGTCTATAACAATAATACCTTATAAGAGCTTGACCTTTAAATTGTTTAACTAAGATGGACAGTATAGATTGGACAATGGGATTTATCTATAGATGAACAAGAAACATCTTGTGAACGTTTTCGATCTCTATAGTGTAACATCATTAACATTTCAGTTCGTGCAGTTTTACCGAGTTTCACCATGTCTGCAAATTAAAATGAAACGGATGTTATTAATAGAACATTTTAACTTTTTGAAAGTTATTCTAAATATTCAAAATTAACCTTTCTCACGTCTGCGCACAACACGTCGTTTTTCTTCTTTCTTTTTTTAATACCATGATTGCAAATGTTTCAATAAGTTTATTTCCGTGGCTTATATTACTTAATATTAATAAATGTCATTTTACCTACTGTTTTATCTATGATTAATTATTGTAGACTGAATTTCTATAACATTGACACTAATGAGCAGTTCCATATAGGTAATTTACTTACAGGATTAAAATTTGAACTTGGTATCGCAATACCGATAGTTTGCATATGCTTAATATTAGTATGTGAGGAAAAAAATTTAGATCTAACTGCACAAGTGAGTACAACTCATTTTGGATATTGCGCACACAAGAATAATCTGCCTTCACGTTAATAAAATGGTACTAATACTTATTAAAACTGCTTTGGTTTGTTTTTTTTCCTAACTTGACTTCAGATAGGGGAGGAGGGGGCAGACAGGACCAGATAAGACATTATTGACAATACGTCTAAAATAATTAAAAATGAAGCAAACTTCTACCTGTAGGTTGCATCTATGATATCTTGGCGTAACAATTTTGTATTGCAGAATTAAATTTGATAAGGTCCAAAAAAATTATAAGCATTTTTTTTAGTCTCTGCAATGGTCCCCTGTACCCCTTACTAGTGGGGCAGAGAGGACCATGCAGGGGGGTACACAGGACCTGCAGGAAATAACACCCTGAAATAGGAACTACAATATTTTTATTAGAAAATACTTTATATATAGGTACTAAATGATGTGATATTAGGAACATTTTAAGCAAACAAATTCTTCTTCGTTCTCTGATACACCTGCGCATTCGTCATGAGCCCATTTGCTACAGTTTTGACATTGAATCCAACCTTCTCCTGCTTTGGATTCGCAATATTTACTTGGGCAGTATATGCAAGTTATCTCATCTTCACTTTCACTATCAACTACTTTCAAGGACAATCTTTTTTTTCTGTATAACTTTACACTCTGTTAATTTTCTTTTTGCGCTTAGTTTATTTTTTAAATCTCGTGCGCGTTCATTCTGCTTTTCCTCAAGTTCATTTTTAAATGGAGAACTTGTTAGTTCTTCCGCATGTTGAGATTTGCTCTTCCTGGTCTTCTTCCTGGCTGCAGATTTGGGTTTTGGAGACATCTAATACCAAAGAAAAAACAGAATTTTGGAATGCCATAATGGTCAGCCGCCTTTCGAATAGAAAGTTGTTGTCGGTTGATCACTTCTAATGCCTTCAGCATGTCATTTTCTGACCAACCTGCATTTTGCTTCTTCTTAACATAATTTCGCACCATCTAAAACAGAGAAGTACTGGTTCAATGTACGGAAGCGAAGCACGGGAGCACAGAGGTCCATTGGCGGTCCTCTGTACCCCAACCGCAGCCTTCTTGTATAATATTAATACCAATATTATTGACGTATGAACACATCTTTGCTACCTAGGGCATTTTGCAGCCAAATGTCCATATTTACTTTAGCTATAAGTATTTTCATCATTTAACTAATAAATTCATGAAAATCACACTTGATATGAAGGTGAAAATTAACAGAACTTACCATCAAAACGATATATTTCACTGCAGATTCACTTATTTTTTCAATACGGCCGCCATACTGAAACATAACCTAGAATAGATGCCTGTGCATCTAGTTTAGCCAATACGCAAGAGATAGCGCTGTGTGTTTTAATTTAAATTGCCTGGACCTCTCTGCCCCGCCGGTCCTCTGTACCCCCTCCTCCCCTATAATGTGCACTTAAACAAAATATTGCATGACAATAATTTACCGGTCGTTTGTAATAAGGTTAGGAAATATTCGTCAGATTTCTAACTATGTGCAATGTTGTAACGCGTACCGACTTTAAAAAAAATAAAATAATTTCGAAGAAAATACAGATTTAGCTTGGACATTGTTTTTCAACAATGAAATAAAAAATATTGTGGTATATTCATATATCTTATATGCACATGCTTCAATCAGATAGCCATTTTAGGAAAAAGAAGAATTGGAAGGTCGATTACAACAGACTTAGTGTGTAAATGAAATAATGTTTATTTCGACATCTATCGCTTTCCTAAAAACGTTACAAATATTATAATGTCACATTTATTAACTTGTTATTATTGAACAGTACTATACACAATTCACTTAAAATAAGTAAAAACAGCAATTTAAAGTGCGATTGCACTAAGCCAGTGCCATTCGCATCTAACAGTCTCAATCGTCTTCGCCGTCCGCTTCAATCTCTGGTTGGCGTGAATCTTTCACGACCCTTACGAATGCTCAAAAGCAAAGCTGAATTATTAAAGCGCACCCACCCCCTCGGAACGAAGCCCTCTCGATGAATTCGATTCACTCGAAAATCGATCCGTTCCGCCCAATTCAAGTGGTCACGTAAAAAAGACAAAATTTGAGCCACCGCGGTTGACATCTGGCATCTGGGGTTGCGGGGAGGTGTTTTCCCTTTCGACGGTTTTACGAGTATTTTTAAACGAACCTAGCGGGCGGGTATTTTTAGAAGGTGGTGCTTTCGTATGTCTGCACCGAACTTTATTTCTGATGCGTGGTTTTGAATTGAGCGGATAGAGAAGTTTGGAGATTGGGGTAGAGTGAGCTTGGGAGATTATTTACCAGTGTCTTATGGATGCACATTATTAATGCTAGGGTTGATCCCTGCAACCGACCTATTTCGAAGTGGTTGTTTGCTTAATTTTTTTGACAGTTAGTTTACGGACATTTGTAGATCATTATCTATAAAATATTAACTTTGTATCTCAAGGAGTTGTACTGTGGCTAATTCTTGAACTGTGTGTCTGATTGTTCATAAAAATGGATCCTGTATAATAAAGAGCCGCAATAAACTACCTCCAGAAAAAGTACTTGACACGAACTTAAATTCATGAAGGCATTGCGGCAACTATTGGGGAGTTTTCAGTTTCAAAAGCTGGTGCCGAGATTTTAAAAACGGAAGAACATCCTTTGAAAACCATAAAGGTAATAATAGACAAAAACATTAAAAAGGTACGATATCGTACATCAATGCGGACTAGTACGTATCAGGGACATTGTAAGAGGATACTGGCTTATCATATCATATGGTGCAGCACATACTGGCTAAAGAATTAGATGAGTGCAAAATGAGTGCCCCTAATGACTTGTGAGCGTCTTTTGGAAAGGTACAAACAAACAAACAAAACTTTTTTAGTCGGTATTTAACCACGGATGAGTCGTTATTGCACCACTATGATCCCGAACCCAAAGAGCAGAATAAAGGGTGAAAACATGGCGGTTCTCATCATCCATGCAAATTCAAAGTCGTGCTGTTTGCTGGAATGATMTTGCTGTCTATTCTGGAATGCCCAATGAATAATCCTGACTGGCTATTTGCAAAAAGGCGAGGCGCTCTTAAAGAGAAACGCCGAGGAAAGCCAAGGAAGGGTGTGCTGTTCCATCAGGCTAATGCTCCCAGCCATACACCTTGTATTGTTTTGGCTGCTATGAGGTTTTGAATTAGTAGAGCAGCCGCTATATTCGCCAGATCTCGCCCCCAGTGATTACATGTTGTACCCCAAATTAAAGGAAAACTTACATGAGAAATTTATTTCCAGTAATGATGAACTGTGCAAGCTACAACAGAGAGGTTGCATTAGTATAGAGGAAGACTAATTCGAAAATAAAAAAATGCCACTGTAGTTTTACTGTAAGGGGGTCAGGGGGGAGCATAGGGATCCACCTTGACGGATGCTCCAAAACCTGTAAATTTGGTAGTAGATAAGTTAGGAATGTTGATAGTCTATCGAAACATAATATATTCATTAATTTTATAAAATCACGGAATGTAAATGTTTTATTGATCTATAACTGCTGTAGGTTTTTATTACCGAAGTAGGGTAAGAAATAGCGTATATTATCATGCGTAAAAAGCGCTGCAGACGAGATTATTTACTCATTATTTATTGTAATAAAGACATATCGTACATATCGGGAGTTTAGGCAAAAGCCTAAAGGGATGACGACTTGTATACCACGTAACTTAGGCAAACAGGTCAACGCCTTGCCCTGCCTGTATTTGGGTTGTAGGCAAAGATCTGTTGTTCGCAAACTTGAGACTTCGTAAAATATTGTTGTAACTGTTAATTTATGTTACAATTCAAATGATTATTTACTGTATCTACTGATGCTGAAAATTAATTAATATAGTTATTCTAGACCGTATTCGTCTTTTAGGTTGTTTTAATGTTTGATTAAATTCAAAATCAAATAGATCAAAATATTTCGGTATTTATTAATTGGATAATTTGACAGTTTGTACATATATCGGCAGCAAAAAAATACATTACCATGATTAATCCATTAATTTAATTAGGTAATATTTATAATGTTGCCTTTGTTTCCGACGAATATTGTCCAATTTCCACTCCGAACAAATCATTTAAGTTCTTGTGTATTGCCGATAGGTGGCGCCCTGTAACCACAGAATGAATTTCGAACTTGTTCAACGACAGTGCGACGCAATTTCTTGTTTACTTGGTGTATGTTATTAGGTTGTATATTCATAAAACTGCAAATACCAACAATTTAATTTATTGTCATAGGTATAAAATTACTGTATAAGTAATAACAATACTTATAGTAATGTACAGTTAAGAAATTTGTGTACTGCCACGGATGTATTTGTTTGCTCCAAGCCTAAGCGACATAAGTTCTAAGGTTCGTAAAATTAGCAAAACTAAAAGTAAAGTGAGTTCAAAAACATTGAAGTCATCAAGTGATCAAAAAATGTTATATCATGACTGCGATTTTTTATTTTGATACAGGATTTTTTTATCATAACTGGGACGTGTATTCGCTCAGTTTGATCATTTTTAATTGAGAGCGACCATTTCGACCGTTCACGACGAAGATTTTTCTCACATTTGAGGTGCGCTTTCGCTCAGTTTGATCACTGCTAAAACAATGGCGATCAGTTTTGACCATACTCGAAGTGCTTTCAAGAAAAATAAATAGGCACGGGCGCTGGCATGTACTAATATTTTTGTGAGTTAAATGGTTTAGGATGTTATATCAGTCATAAGCGACTTGATGACTTTTTGAGTAAGTTGAATAAGTTATTGAGCCTGTTTTCCCAAAAGATGGAATGCATAAATTATCCTCGGGCAAGCTGCTACCACCTACCGATCAGCTTTGGAACCTGTATCTTAAGAGATCCACTTTTGTAGTAGAAAAATGACAAATATCGTTATCATTAGTGGATATTGAGCGTGTCTTGTCCTAAATCATGTAACATTCTATATCCGTCATTTTCTTATGTTGGAATCAGTATCAGATCTCTGGACATTTATTGGGCTTACGGCATAGAGAACATAGGGGATGCAATTTGCGGAGATAAAGATAAGAAAATACAAATATATATTTTATTTTTTAGTAAAAACTAATCTGTATACTTTATCATTATTAATATAATATAATATAATGTTAAAAAACAGGTTTTGAAAAGTGCCAGTAGTAAAGGATTAAATACAGGCTGGTTAGTTGTCTTAAAGGTAGGTATTTGACCGGAAAGAAATGCTGGTGGAGATTATAAATGTTTGGATCTTCATTTTAGAGCATTATGTCTGTACGGCAGTATAATAACGGAATGATGCATTGTTTTTAATAATATAATAATTATTAACATAATAATATTTTATTATTCTCGACGTGGGCGGTAGCGGTTATAAAGCTCCTTAAAGACTGCCAGAATCAACCTCCTACTCTACTTCTATGATGAAAACGACGATATCGGCTCTCTTCACCGATGGCTGAAAGTCCTAAATTGATGATAAGTTCGCCCCCAATACTTTCCTTTTGTCCACTTGTCTTTCAATATTTTTCTTCAGGTTACAAATGCGTTACATAAAAATAAAAATATTATTAATTAATTCAAGTTAGCAAGCTAAGGTCCCGAGATACATTATAATATCGTATGGATTATTCTGTGGGTTTATTGACGGAAATTATGCCAAATTGAATCAGAATCAATATTATCTTTTGCAGTTAAAAAAAATCATTTGTTATTTCCGAGAATACGTCGGTATTTGGTCTTCTATTTCAGAATCTTAGGCACCACTACGGAATTAGGTGGCATGTTGTTAAATAAAAAATTTTCCTGGAGCCAGTTTTTTAAATCTTTTATGTTTGTTTGACCATGATAGTGGCCCGTTGTTATCCCAGACGGAAAAATGAACCAGCTTCTTCCACAAATCAAGCATCTCAAACAACACGCACTACACTACAACGAATCGACTATTAGAATGTGCAACGCGAAAAACAGCAATGGTATTTTCATTCTGCCAACATTGGATGACAACTTTGTCTACGCAAGTTTCATCCATATTAATAACTCTTTTCTCGATATTCAATTAAAATCATGCGTTTGTTCGGAATAGTATATTTTACTTTAGTTTTCAAACATTTATGTAACACCAATTTATTTTAAGATTGTGCATTATTGCTTTGAAAACTCCAGCCGACCAGTATCAAAATTGACTATTTTGTACACATCATATCCACCTTTATACGTAGTCGAACAACAATCGAATGTCTTCTTTGGAATCACACCACCCTCAGTTACTCCTCTGAAGTTATTGCTGCCAACAGACGTCATCCCAAAGGCATTATTTTTAAACTTAATGCATATGAAATTATATTTACCGTTCAATTCGAAAATCTATTCGTTTATCTACTTCATCAAAAACTGCTCAACCAGTTGTGGCGTTCCTTGTATCATAGTGTACTCCTACTTGTACTATACTGTTTTATTTCGCGTTCTGGATATACCTACTCAAAAACCATTTATTTTGCGCGGTGCAGTGCAACATTGTGGCAGCCTGACAATAATACATTATCACGTTCCAGCAAAAAAACAGTGCATTAATATTCGGAGCGCCCCAGCTTTACAATATAAACTTAGTTACAAAATACATTAAAACTGCGTTTAATACACACATAAAGTAGATTGTGTGCCGCGTAAACTGCCGTGCAGCAAACTAATGGCAATGTGACACCGCTCGTCATGTGATTCAGTGGCGTACTAACATGAGGGATGAACATCATATCCATTGCATTTGGTACAAAAAAGAAAATGGATGCTGCTTATTTCTGGAATTTATTATAAACCCTCATACTTTTGCTCACACAGACTTTAGAATCACAGAGCAGAAGTTTGTTTCGTAACATATTTTATATTGGTTCTCTTCTTGGTGTTTAAACGATTAATCGAAACAGTGAAAGAATTCATGTACTTGCACTGGAAGGTATTATCGAACCTGTCCATTATAGAAACGAATCATAAATTTAATAAAGGATAAATAAAGCTCTGGAACATCCATAACTTTTCCATGAATAAATCACGAGTTAGAAGAACTTGCTCGGTTATGAATTCTTTACGAACCGAATAACATCGCTGCATTGATTTTTACGTCAAATATGTCTTGAAAATGTACCCATATACGGGGCATGGTGATTGCATAAAGGAGTCGGAGACGTCCTGAAATAATTAGGAAAGGATGATAAGGGTGTTCTTTTTTATTGGCACGTATTTGAAAATGTCATAAAAAGTGACTGGAGTATATAAATTTTGCATTGTCTGGGCTGGAAGTGGCAACGTATAGCGACGAATCGTAGACATAGTCATTTTGTGATTGTAAAATATGTCTGTTCTTATTAGGTGTTGTCGACCCGACTAAAAGAATGGTAACTGTTTGATAATTATTGTTGCAAATATTTCAATAACTTAATAATTAATCAAATTGGTTCCCCTAAGTTTCAAACTTGAACTTGTCTTATGTTGTGCATTGTATTCAACTTTTTAATTTAATAGTAATTTTCAAATTAGAATGACAGTGAAGGCTTTCATCATAATTGTTTTGTGAGCTTCCACAGTAAGTCAATTCTGTAATATTGTAACGTAAATCTTTGGTATTTAATATTTTTAACATTACACCATATACAAAAATTTATAAAACTGGAAAATTATGTCACTATTATGCAAATGCAGCAGATGTGGGCCTTTAAAATTTAAATTAACTTTAAAATGTTCTCGAATTAAGAGCATTTCGCTTTGCGAATTGATTTATAAAAACGTACCAAGCAGTTTCCATTGACCAAAGACAAATTAGCTTTTGCCTGCCTTCTTGAAGTAGTTGCACCACTTTTGCTATAGAGCAAACAAAATTTTTGCTTTTAAACTATTTGTATAATAAAAAAAACTTGGGTATTGGACGGTAGGTGCTTCATTATAAAGTGCGAGTTTTTAATATGGCAAAATGATTATCGACGTGTCAGAACATATTTTCTTATTATATCATAAGTGGTAAAATGTTGTCGGCAAAATTTTCTTATTGGTACGAGTGTTGTTGCGTAGCAGTTTGTCTAGTGATATTGTCCATAATTAAATTATCAACATAGTCGAGCAAATAAAAATTTAGTCACGACAAAATTTTATTTCCAGTGGTCTGATGACTATTTCATGAATAAAGAAACCACGAACGACTTACAAAATAGCAATTTATTATTTAAACATAATTACTAAACTACGAATAACCTACAGGTATGCAATCAAGACGTTAAACATCAAATATTTTCACTTATTAAAATACTCATGTTACAAAAATACGGCGTTCTATTTGAAATGTAAACGTACCAAAACCACAAAAAAGGAGAGGAGTTTTGTAGGAAGTCACACTTATTATGCTCATTAATTTTGGTGGGTACTCAATAGTTTTTGAACATTGTGCGTTCAAATGTAGATTTACATCGAATATCAGTCTGTTCAATAAATAGTAGGTATTAGTGATATTTAGTAGACTAAACCTGCATGTTTTAAAAAACGCAATTTTATTTAGTTCAACTTTCAGCAAAGCCTGTTCTAATAACACGACAGTTAAAATTTTTGTCCCGCTGGAACCCAGCCTACAAAAATTTGTTTTCCATTTGCCCTGGGCGTTTTTGTTTACTTTTTTTTCGCAACGCCAGTTTTCGTTTTTGTGGCGTCCGTCCCAGTCCGCGTCCTGTTCGCTTGCGGTTCAATTTTTTAACAGGTTCAGTTTAAATAAATAACGCACACAGTCATAAAGTATGAGGCGGTTGTGTCCGGGTCCTTAATATTTCAACATCATCGATCACAGAGACTGGCAAAATTTATTTAAAACGAGTTGCAAAATTCATACCACATCTCGATATTATTAATAACAATATAAAACAGGTTTAATGCCGCACTTACCATCATAATTAAATGATTTGCTTCCTTACGACCAATGGGAACACGCATTAAAGCAATGTAAATTCCGTAATATGGCATATTTGTGAACTCGAAGCACCTTGTACCGCGCACATAAAATGGATGTTTATCCTTCCACCTGCGATTCTAAATCGTTAATGCTTTGTATTTATTGTGCATAACTGCTGTGTGCAACTTCTTGCACAGCCATCTGCATTTCCTTCACGATTTTTTGCTGCCGCAAGATTCGCTTTTTTCTTTTGTTTCATGGTCAGTCTGGCCGGCCGGGCAACGAATAATGGACATCATCTGCCCTTCTCTTATTCGTTTCCTTTCGAAAATTAATTGTTTATTGTCTTCGAATAATAAGAAGCGCAAAGTGATATTGAAACAGATAATGATCATTCATGTTCCATAACCTTAAAACAATGTAGCTATATTAAAAAATATTTTCCAGTAATAGTTACTAGTAGTTACAAATTATACATCGAATAAGTAACTATAAATATAGATATCTCGTTGGTGTTCTAGCTGTTTATTTATACAGGGTGAGGTTTCTCAGTGTTTAGCATGGGCATTTTGTAAACTAGCGGGGATACAAGGAAGGTTGAACGGGTGAAGGATTTGCCGTTTTATGAGTCTAATTTAATGCACCTTTCGAATTTTTTAAAAAGTTGATTTTGTACTAAATATCTTGAAAAAAAAAACAATTTTGGCTATATTTTCCTGTTCCTCTAACATCACTATTTTCAATTTTATAAAAAATGTAAATACAATAGTTGCGGAAAATGATCAAAAAATGTCATTTAATTTTGTAAATAAGTTATCAAATTCGAGATATGACATACTTAAACTTACCCTTATTTAAATACAAACAATAGATGCCGATGGCTTCAAAAAATCGTCCATTCATTAAGCGTCCCAATGATGTAAAACTTAATGTGTAACAGTTATGGGAATTTTATCTGTTTTATTCTGGTTTTAAGGTAGTAAGCCATAAACACATAAATTAAATGTCAATCCGTCATCACAAACTGCATGCTGATGACCATGACCTGCGAGAGACGCACAGAATTCTGCTGGTAGTTTAAGAATATGTGTAGAGCTGATCCACAATTTTTAATGTTTTTTTTTGATTGATGAAACACGATTCACAAACTGCGGTATATTCATAGGCATAACGAACATTTCTGGATGCAGGAAAACCCTCATCATATGCAAAAAAAACAGAAAAATGGCTAATACCCATTTTTGTTAAATGCTCATATTAAGTTTTACATAGTTGGAAAGTTTAAGGCAGAGTTTGTGACACATAATTTGTATGCTGTATTAATAAAATGCGTTCTTTTTTAACGCTCTTGCAACATTGTCCTGCTTTGTTCCCGCAACCTGCGTCTGTCACTTGCGTTGTTGAAACCGACTGATTTTGAACTGAGCAAGCTTACACGTTTCCATGCATTCTGTAGGCAAGGAAAGCTGACGCCGATCAAACGTTCAAAATATTGTTGTGCAGCTTGAACAACGTTTAAATTATATCGTGTGTAACGCTCGACAATATCGCGAATTTCCAAATTTGAATAATTTATTAGGAAAACTATTTTTTAAGTGTATATCAAAGTATAAGGGATTCACCAATTGGCATTTAATTAATTTGTTTTTAATTGTCCATGGCTAACTACTTTAAAATCAAGATAAAACACAAAAATGGCCATAACTTGCCTTTTTTAATAACTATATTAGGTTTTACATCTTTGGAAGCTTAAAAATTGCCATTTTTAAACCTAGCCAAGTTTTGTTTGTATTTAAAAAGTAAGTTTGTATCATCTCGAAAAAACAGTTTAGTTATAAAATTCAATGACAATATCCAAGCGAGAACATTATTTTCTGCAATTTTTGTATTTACACTTTTTTCTGTAAAAAATATGGATGTTAGAGGAAAAAAAGATATCGCCAAAATCTAGTTTTTTTCGAAATATCTAGTAAGCCATGAATATTTTCGAAAATCCAAAAGGTGCGATAAAATTCCAAATCTTTGGCCATTTAATTTTCCTTCTGTTTCCGCTAGTTGCCGAAATCGTTATGCTAAACATCGAAGAAAACACGCCCTGTATTTTTAAAATATTCTTAGTATTGAAAACATCTTTACTATCTGTATTATAGTAGAATGTATAATTTTATAGGAAGAGTTTTTTTTTATATTGTACTACATTCTAGTAGGGAACTGTACAACATTACGTCTGTAATATCGTGTAAGCAGTTTTTCTGTGTGTTCTCAAATCCTGCGTGCTATACTCGTACATAAGTAAAAGCGACATACATTTCACGTTCAACTACCATAATAGAAAAGTATACGAAATGACGTCAATTTAAATCTATAAAAGGTAGAAGAGTTCAGTTAACCCTTAACAGCAGCAAGTTTCCTTTAAAATTGTCGATAAAAATATTTCCAAAGCTGTTTGAAAACATTTTTCTATTTAAAATTGTTCACCGCCATTTTAGCTATGGGTCTCATGCAATGACGTTCTAAAGTTTTTCTAGTCATTGAACTGGTTTGGGTGAATGCTTATACGACGCATAGCCAAAATGGCTTTATTTGAGTCACCACACTTCACTTCGAGATCACTCAAACTGCGAACGTTCGCGTTTTTCTTCCATATACAGGATGAGTCAGTTGTTTGTAGACAAACTTTAACAGAATATGGAACACATTTTTACAAAAAGAAAAGTTTCTAGAAACATATGTCGTAGAAGGCTTCGTTTCCGAGATACAGGGTGTTGGAATATATATTTCTTCTCGAATTTTCATTATAACTTATAAACGAATGCGAAGATTTTTCATGTTTGGGGGATAATGCCTATTAATTAAGGGGTATAAAACAAGCAATAAGAATGTTAAAAATTTGCACAGTGGCTGAGCAGGGAGTGCTTAACACCCCTTTGTTAAACAGAACTTTTACACCAATATTTGTAAATAACAACTGTTATTTTCATTATCTACGTACATTTTAACAAAAAGAATATCCCTTCTGTTTCGAAAATCCTGTGGGTTTCCGAGTTATTTTGATGTGTTAGTGTTTGATGTGGTACTAAATTAAGCAATTTATTTATTATCAATTATCGGCTAAATATTAAAAAAATAATGATTTGGAAACGCACAGGATTTTCGAAACAGAAAAAGGGACTTATTTTTGTTAAACTATATGTAGATAATGAAAACAACGGTTTTTCTTACAAATAATCATTGGCGTAGAAGTTCTGTTTAAGAAAGGGGTTGAGCACCCCCACACTTCGCCACTGTGCAAGTTTTTGAACATTCTTATCGCTTGTGTTATGCCCTTTAATTAATAGGCATTATCCCCCAAACATGAAAAAATCTTAGCATTCCTTTATAAGTTATAATGAAAATTCGAGAAAAAGAAATTATATTCAACATGTGTTCTATCTTCTGTTCAAGTTTGTCTACAAAAAACTGACTCACCCTGTATATGCCCAGCGTTCGGTGGGAAATGCGGGGAACATGGCATAACAAAACGGGGATCGTAAAACCACTAATCAAACTCACCCTCGAGCTTGCAACGTTGTATCTAAACACTCCATTCCACACCTGCTTTAATGCCTCCAGACAGAGACGGTGATACGTCGTCGGCGTAGGGGATTGAAAAGAGAGGAGGCTCCTGAGTTATTGTAATAGAACGGGGCAATGCGGGCTCTCGGTGTTTATTGCTGAGGGGGTGATGTCGGGCACCGGCAACATTTGGTCAAAACGGAACGGATTATTAAAACACGCTCGATGTTTATTATTTGCGGCCGTTGGACGGGAGCCGTGGACATCTGCCGGGGTTCTAGGGACATCAAAGAACTTTGAAGGGATTAATTAAGCGTAATTAACGCGGCCAGGGGATAATTCTTAAATTTCATATAGAAGAAACCTACCTGGATCGCCAAACTTATCCATTAAATAAACAGAAATAACAAAACTAACGTTACAGTTGCCTGATTTTTTAATATTAGTATAGATAATCTATCTTATAGGAATTGTAAGCAACATTTCATTTAAAAATTAATTTAATGAGCACAGCATTATTTTTTCCTTAACCAATTAACAAATAAAGCAATAAAGGTGACAGTTTCACTTCAATATTTGAAGTACTACAGTAACTGCCATCTCATTGATTATCACAAGAGACGTCTAAAAAAGTGCAAACGCTTTTATACTTACACATATGTAAATACAACAACAAAATGTAAGCATCATACAATGAATAGAATAAGCAGTTGTACTTGCAAGCAACGATCTATGAGACTCATTACAGCCGATTACCGCTCACAATGGTTTACCAGTATTACCTGAAGCTGTCGTAAATAACAGACGGGTTCGGCACGTTCCACTGTTTTGCAGCGGAGTGAACAGTATCCAAAAATTGTGTTTAGGCTTTTTTAGAATTTTTTTTTCCGTACACATAAATCAATGAGCATTATTTGGTATTATTATTTGAACTACAAATATTTCTCATCTAATAGCTTTTAATGAATGACAAAAAAAATTAAAAAATTAAAATTGACATTCTCGCTTCTGAATGTGGACACGCCATTCTACGATTACCCTCATATCATTGCATTTTCAACCCCATTGAAATGCTATAGGGGCAGTTGAAACAAAGAATTCGACGAACGAACACTGGTGGAAAATTCAGCAATGAAATGCTGCTAAAAATTAGACACGAAGCTGAAATAACAAGTGTCTATGCAAGGAGAAATTCAGTACGTTATGTACTGGACATTGAAACTCGGTACAGAGCGAATCATGTACAAGAATTAATAATAGAGGTTAATCGTGATTTTAACACGAAAGTGATAGTGAGTAATTTTTTTAGTTTGTGACTTTCTTATTAGTAAGCTGTAATGAACATAATCGATAATGTGTATAAATTTTATTGTGCACTATTGTAAATTTTTTCTAACAAATGCAAATAATTTTCTACTTACTAATTTGTAATTTTTTATATTAAATTTGTATAGATTCGTTTGATGTGCAAAGGCTTTTATTTTATAGATCGGAAAATTTAAACCCAATAAAGTATCACATAAAAATAGGTCGCAGGTCGCGCCAGTTAGCATCAGGTCGGCATTAAATAAAATTTGTTACAAGATCTTCTGTTTTATTAATTGCTAAATTATCACAACTAACAAATTTAATAAAATAAAGTGGAAAAGTTAAAATTTTAGCCAACAAGATTTTTTTGAATACGGCCCACTTAGGAACTCTGAAGCCTGCCACTAATCCCAATAGTTTAAGACGGCCGACCATAAGGCTGTAAAAAGCCTCATTTACCTACAATACAGTAGTTTACGACGGCCGACCATCAAGCTGTAGAACCCTCTGCATAAGTCAGTCTCATAGATCGTTGCTTGCAAGTATAAGAACGAATCTTAATAAGCTTCAGGAATATGGAATTAATTTTCTGAGATAGAACGTTTTGAGATTTTGCCACATTACTGAAAACATCTCGAGTTACTGTCGATTTTAGCCGTTGTTTTTATTATTTCGCTGCTTTCTCTTAAATGTGATGGCCTAAAAAAATTTCAACACTATTTAACATTTACCTTTTAATTTTTTCCTACATAATAAAACAATTAGAAATGACTTACGAAAGATTGATATGGAAGGATTAAAGGCAATCTACTGCGATAAAGCCGATGCGTATTGTCAGAAGAAAAATGTTTTTTTACATTGGGAAATGTTGAAGTAAAAGTCATTGTTGTGTAAACAGTAAAGAAGAAGCTCGGGAATACAGCTTTGAGTTACATCTGCTTTAACGTCTTAACTTATCGATTGAGGCATGGTCAGTCTTTGCTTATTCTTCGTTGATTATTAGAAGCTTGTTTCAGACCAACGCAACGTAATGAAACATATCGTGATCAACTCCATCAAACACCTACAGTCTACAGTATACTCGTAATATATTGAAATTAGGGCGGTGACTTTACCGTCATTTAAATATCATCGAATACCTGTTAGAGTGCACCTTTATACCCAAACACACTTCTTTTATGACTTCCGTTATGGATGTTCATCATATATTATGGTAATACCATCATGAAGTATTAGGAAAAGCAATATGAAAATAGATGTGTAGAGTGAAATTGTCGGGAAAGAACACCATCATTAATGTATTGAAGGCGAAATAAATAAATGCAAAAAGATATGACACTTGCTACAAAACAAATAGAAATTCCGTTGCACCTGTGTCAAGTAACAATGTGTTATTTTATCAATAAATATCCCAAAATTGGGATAGGTTTGCAATATTTTTGCAAACTATGTAAGTGTAGGCATTATACTGTACGTTTTTAATAAAGGGATGGGTTTCCTAATTACAACAACTTTTATAAAATAAATCTTTTGTCAGATTTTGTACGAGACTGTTTTAAGAATTCTACGATCATTGTTGTTTTAACTGATGATGCAGCAACATTAAGTTATTTGATTCTCTTAGTTATATCTACTTTAGTGAATTTATTCCTTTGCATTTTAAAATGTTTAAGAAATAATAAAAAAGAGTCGGTAGCGTTTTACCGGCAATTAATGCCAAAAAGATCATACATGTATGTTCCAAATTAACTTTGTTCCTTGCTTATTTAAGTATAATTCATATAAAAAGTGGAAGACCTCCATCTTCATTATGTAATGTGCTACTTATCTGAAATTAGTTTGTTACAAATTTTCGGAATTTTTCCTTGGCGTTCCTCATCTGCAAGTGGCAGCGATTCCAGTGTCCCATCAATTATCACGCACATTTGAGCGTGGTACGTCGATTTCCAATTCTGCCGTTGAAATAATCGGGTTTGTGGTCTGTTTGTGTGGCGCCACTGTGAACAACAGCGAAAGTAATCCGACACCAGCTCGCGTGCCATAGTAAATCAGCAGGGTGATGCGTAGCTTTGAGCTCTAACGCTGGATGATGCACTCGTAAAACTAGTGTTCAGCTGAATGAGCCCCCAACCGCAGAGCTGCTTTTATGGCCCTCTGTGCACCGCGACAATTTTTCTAGTTCTTGTCGTGCATGCTAATGCGTAAGCACACAGATTTTAATAGGGACCTTTTTGCTAGATTCTGTGCTCTTTCTGGTGACATATAAAGCATCTAGGGCATTGTTGCTTTCACCGTTATGTTATTACACTTTAAATCGTCCAGAAAGCTTTTTTCTGAATAATTGGAATGTCTATGATACACAGGCATATTTTAATGGTGTGCTTCATTTAACAATTTCAATCAGAATAAATTAGAATTGTGATTTAGGATATGTTTCATACACTTTTTTGCATATTGTGTGCATGCCCATGGAGAAGGTCTATGCAATGGTTATACAATATATACGGCTATTGCCCGATTTGTAGATTTCTTTAAAGTCAAGGTCAGCAACAAACCGCTATATGTATATACCTAGTTGGCTGTCCATTTTCTTCATTTAGCTGAATAGAGAATAAAGAGCCTTAACTTGCTTAAAGTATTTGATTTTGTATGCCCTCTACTTCCGTAATGTCGTTCTCTAGATCTCTAGGTCTAAAGTAAAACCCTCAGGTACTTAATCAAAATACAATCAGAAGGCAAATATACTATCAGCATGATGCACATTTCTTTCGACGGGTTAGTCAACATTTGGATGAACATCTCCAGACATTACATCACTAGATTATTGCTTATGGAGCTGGTTTAAAAATCAAGTGTACAAAATGAGAGTGGACACTCGGGATTAACTAATTCCATCTATTAATTAATTCTGTTGAAAACATTATAGAAAGATACGGAAGAGCGCTCTCGTAGACGGAGCAGGAAATGTTTAGAAGTTACTGACAACAGTTTTTAACATTTATTATAAGAACGCTATAATAAAGAAAATGTCAATATTTGCGATTATTTTCTATTATGTTATAACTTGAAAACAAATAAAAATTGTTTTTCACTGTATTTTCCTGCGCACAATACACACCGGGGTTTTGTTATGTTTCTTCCGACTCACCCCGTTAAGGGGAAAGAAAATATTGAAGAAGGTAATTTTAAACGAGAATAATGTCAAAACTTAATCTAAGGATAGCATATTATCACTGAGTAAAAGACCTATTTTCTTTTCTGTTATGTTATTTTGTTTCTCTTTGTTATGTTTTTATGTTTACTATTAATTGCAATTGTGTGGTTGGATAATAAATTCTTCAGTACAGTAACACTAAGAGCACTGATTATTAACTAGGTCACCACACTACTTTTAAAAAGGAGAAAAGTAAAGCAACGAAAACAGTTTGTTGTTGATTTTGTCTGGGACAGAAGAAATCTGACGAAATAGCCCATTTTTTTGTCGATAGTGGACATAATCAAATTTACCCTGAATGTATTCGTCATTGTCATTTAACACTTTCAGCTCCAAATTTTACTAGGTTACAAGTATCGAACACCAACCTTGCAAAAACTTGATAACAGCAACCATAATTATACTAGTCCGATTGAACAGATCAGTGATCTTAAATCTTTAACATCCAAGCACATCCTGAAAGACTACTTTTAAATGAAACACAAAATGTAGTACATAATTGACCCACATTTATTTGGAATACCCTTCATGTAACGGTAAACTGAAACTTAGATTTGGGAAATAGTAGAATCTTCATAATTGCTTTTAGCGTAATACTTTTAATTTGCAACATCAAATGAGTTTCTTCTTCATTAATCAAGACTACTCTTACAATCACAACACACACATAAAAAGTTTCTTTGGTATAAGGCTAAAACTGTTCAAACAAAGCATTAATTTTTTTATATTGTCACGAGTAAAAATATACTCACAACCAGAAAATCAAATTCTTGCTAAAATTTATTTAGTTCAAGTAAACTTCTTCTCTAGTGGATCATAGAAATATGTATATAAAAATTAAGATATCTAATTACTTTAAGTAATATTAACGTATGTTTAACCCCAAAACAGTTTTTTGTTTGTAGATAATATTCTTTTTGGTCAAAAGCACCACTTATTGTACTTATTCCTGTACTTATTTCTAGTATATAAAATCTTGCTACTTGAACATTAAATATTTAAATGGAACAGTAGTATCGTTTATTCTGAATAAATTAGTTACTCGAATATACCTTTTTATCTAAATTAAAATAATTGAATCAGGTATTTTAAATGTTTTGTGGACGTTTCATGATTTCCTTGATCTTGACAAGATTTTGTCAGTGAATATATCGTTTCTTGTAGCTTATTTTTTTTAAGAAACTTCATTCGCTTCCCAATACTGGGTATTAAATCTTTAATGAGATGTTCTTTAAAATGAAGAAGTTAGTTTCGTCAATATCGTTCAATATCAATTCGTAAATACAGACTATATACCTAATATTGCACCCGATTAAGATATTTTCTTTACTAGAACAGAAAACGAAAAACTTATTTTTATTTATGTTGCTTTTCAAATTAAGCATATAATGAGACATACGGCTGTACTGCCGTCAACTTTAAAATTTAAGATAAAAATAAGGGGTTAATTACAGATAAAAATTACTTAGTTCATTTCCTAAAATCAAGTATACATGTAATTTTAACGTAATTTTTTTAAACAACATTTAATTAAAGTAGGATAAATGTTTTCAGAGCAAGGAACCACACTTTGAATTAAATAATTAATGGTACTTAAAGTAAATAATGAATATTTCAGATATCGTATATTATTGTATATTAAATATATTATCTTAAGTATTACTTTTTTAAAGGAATACTAACTTTCAAGAAATCGCAATTTTGATTTTAAGAACAATTAATAGTTTGTTTGAAGATAATATACAATTCATTTATAACAAATATTATCAAATTTCTTAGTTTAAAAGAAAAATTGTTACTGTGTGTGATCTATTAAACCGTGTAGTGTGCCATACACTATAAAAAATTTGTTGCTCCTAAATATGTCAAAGTTGTGACTTAAGTATACGCGTAATTCACTTTAAACCGCGAATTTCCTTAAAATAACAACTGATTAAACCATTAGCCGTCATGTGCCCGTCATTCATTATAGAATTTGCAAATGCGCCTCGTCGATTAAGCGACGTCTAGGCGAGGTCGAATTATTTTATACAACAGGATGGCACTTGTTATATTTTATTTATATTAATGTACTGTAGGCGAATTATTACCTCAATTGCATGGAACAAATCGAGAGACGTTATTTTTGCACATGTTTGTTGCGAATGCTATTCAGCGCGATGATCGAGCACTTTGTTCAACTTGTGTAGTCGTGCTTCCTTCTGTCTCGTTAGCTGTGAGTAAGCGAAGGAAATTAAGATGACCATTACTGTTATGCTTGGATGAGTCGTGCTGAAAAATAAGAGTGCGGAATTTTTAAAAACTTACCTGGTAGCGAATGCTCCTTTTTATTCGAAGTACAAATGTGTTAATGCTAGTTCATCACGATGTTGTTATCATGATTAATACTCGGCATTTGCTGCCATTCTATCCTACTTAAATTATTGCCGTGTGGGTTGTGTGAGTAACTGTAATAGAATTATTAAATATGATAAAATATTATTATACTTTAATGATAATTTAGGGATTATTTATATTATATATTTCGATTTATCACCTTTTCTTTAAAAATGTCGGTAATTTTTGCAGTTAAATGAGTCTTTTATTGTCTTCATAACTGTCTCTATATAGATTTTTACTGCTTAAAATATTTGTTGTGGAAATTTTGGGTTACGTCAAAAATATACTCATTCCTTATTGACCCTCTCACTTACATACTTTTTGGTTTTGTTACTCAAGGAAATATTATGAAACAAGTAGTAATTCTATTTTACTAGGCTGTTTTTTCGCTGGGCTGCCACTGAGCTTAAATGCCCATTGGGTACTCGGCAATGTACTTACCCACCGTAACAACCTAGGTCGTAATGGGCCTGTTGCCCCCATTTTTTTTATTGCAGAATATGAATCTACATGAAAAAAATATAGACCCCTGTTATCTTTATTTTTTGCAAAGCGCTTAGTTAATGCTTAAAAAAAGGTTGTTTATGTTTAAAGTTTTCTGATCCTGGCATTCCTGTCGACCGAGATGAAGTTTCTGAAATCGAAGTCGCAGCAGCGTTGCCATTTTATTCCAAACTCGCAATCGTAATTATGAATTATAAAAACCTACACGCGAATGGATGTGTTAAACGCGATTCGTTGTTAGTCGTTTTCACTGTAAATATTAAAACGTAAAATATATTAAATTAAGATTATAACTGCAGCGGATATATCGCAAACAGAATTCATTTGATGGCAGCCGAAGGATAAGTTCATATTTCAAGTGATATTAAGACTGGAACAACTATTTATTAAGTAGGTAAACTCGTTTAAACCTGAGTTACAGCATGTATAGCTGCCATTACATCATTTTATTCAAGTCGCAACCTTTAAATAGCAAAATCGCCTAATTTGCGTAAAATCGAACGAAGTTTCCATTCATGTAAAATTCGTGAAACATGTGTAAGTCAATTTTTGGTAAATTGTCCGAAGATCCCTTCACATAATCTTGCACAGTCTATGTTTGAACAACAATGTACTTAGTAAATAAAAACAAAACTTTAATGCGTCCTCTGTTCTCAAACCAAAACGTAAACAAAGGTACAAACGCACAGAACCACAGAACATACGCGTGTTCAACAGCGACAAAGGTGTCAAGCATGCAACAGGGCATCCGGCGCATTGGCGCAATAGCGGAGTGCGTCTCCAGGAACGGTGACGTATCACGAAATATTTGAATTTGGCGGTAAACCTTTAAAGGTAAAAATAAGATACAAAAACATTAAAAATATTTTTTCTGTTGCCAGCTTCTAACTTCATTAGGTCCAAGCAAAGTCGCACATGTGTTATAATAACGATTTATTGTCAAGGGCAACAACCGATTTTCACCAAATAACCAGGAAATTGGTAACATAGGTACTTACACACTGCGCCAACCTACGTCGTGGTTCGTTAAGCCACCGCTAGATGGCACATTACTAATTTTCACTAAATGAAACCAAAGTGCGACATAAGACATGCGCACGTAAAAATTTTCGGAGTATCTCGGCATTCAAAGGTTAACCTCCTTAATATGGTAATTAAAGAATTTTTGTAAAGTATTTCAGAATTGTCTTTACTATTTTCTAATAAAGGGTACAATTTATTAAAAAGGAATACAGGCAATCACAATGTGTCTTAAAATCTCCTAAAAAAACGTACATAAAAGATTATATTGGCAAGTACTGGATTTCCCATGTTATATTTAGCTCGGTTGAAATTTCATGAGACATGGTATTTTTACACATTTGGTGTGCTCGGTATAAAATTGAATTTTGCATTATTGTAGTACAAAATTTGTTAAATTTGGTGTGTTCTTAGTAAACTTTTAAAACTGTATTCGCCCACTAGTGGTATTATTAACATATGCGATTTCCGGTTACGCAGTAAATCCATTGTGGGTGTTTATATTAAAAATTAAACTAATTATTTGGGAATTCTCATGACTCATCACTTGTTTTGTGGGGTTTTTAGAAGATTTTATATTATATATTTGTTGTCTTGCTTACTAAAAATGAAACGCAAGTATGAAAAAAATTAAAAAAAAAACGAATTATCATCTAAGTCAACTCTTCATTTGTAGGTGCTACATTTTATGTTCAAACGATTAGTATTCAATTCAAAATTACATGCTGCGCGGGGTTGAGGGAATATGATAATATGTTTTCTAGACTACAGTATAGGTACATACATATAAATTTATTAATAACAACTTCAATTATATCACAGATGCTAAAATCATTTTGAGAAAGACAACCAGTAGATTTTGGTATTTTCAGAAGATTAGGATTAGCTTTGCTTTATTAGGTGCAAAAAAAGCAGGCTTCACTGTAATAAATCGAATTTATATCTGGGTTTATTATATTTCTTAATTGGTTAACCATAACGTATAGATTTCTGCTTCTGATCTACAAACATTCTTAATTTGGATAATTTTAGCGCATTTTCTAAGGGATGGCTCTATTGTCAGCACGTTGTCTGTCTGATGTCTGTCTCATAGCTCGAGAACGGCTCAACGGTTCGGGCTCGTTGATGGCTTGTTGGACAGGTCTTAGCTTAACTATTATCAACATGTACTTTTTTACTATGCAATTAAATCTCAACGATACGCGGAATATGCACGAAAGTCTCTTTTGTCGGAAAAGCTTCTTTAATCCTATTTATGCTTGGCAAATATATAAGATCTTATTCAACGACATAAGAGTTTCATTTGATTAAGATGATGTGTAGTTCTGTCTTTCTATCCTGTTCCTCCTTTCTTCTTTTTTTTGATCATTTTTAAACCATGCTGTAGAGTGACGTTAATGGTATTATCTATATTTAAAACAGATCACTATTTGACAATGGTGTGTACAATACTGAAATAAATTCATAAAGTTAGTCCAACAAAAATTGTATTTGCTTATATTACTTCTTCTCAAGGACGTGGAATATGAATTTATAGACAGTATACATTTTATCGAGGAAGGTACAGGTGTAAAAAATTTTCTAATTGGATTGATGAATGGAGAAATTGAGTAACCCCGGGAGTCCAGAAGTAAGCTGTTCAAACATCTGATTTTGCATCATTGGGTTCGATTATATGTGGCTTTCGAAAAAAGCAGTGTAGTTTAGCTTGAAGAAGCACGGATTTTGAAATTGCCCCTTATTAAAACCCTTCATTCGCAATTTGAAACCGGGCTAGCCGTTTGATAYTAAATTTGTCGCTATGTAAAAAATCCATTCGATTAATGATTAATTCAATACGCCCATGAACTCTTAATGCGGGGCAAAATTTGCACAGTAAAAATAAGTACCTATGTTTCGAGCATTTATTTCACAGTTGCCTATCAAGTAGAATTAATATTTGAACAGTGGAGCCTTAAACAACTTCAATGCAATTATTTTTCGTTTTTTGATCATTTTAATATTAGCGTCAACAGAGGCGCAGTTTAATTCTAGTATTCATAGTTATTAGCATTAAATATGTACGCCACTGACTAGAAAGTAATGTTCCCTTGGTATTCGCTTTTATAACTTACGATTAAAGTTTTATTACTCGTTTCCCCTCCCCTTTGTATCCCGTCCTCGCCATGTAATTCTTGCCCTCACAAGGCACCGCTATCAACCTTTATAATATATTATTTATGTTTATATTTTTACTGCGCTCATATAAATAACAAATAATTGAAAGCCAAGGCAAAAAATAAATAGCGCTTTTATTGTTCAAATAAAATAATAGCTATTGTTGTACGGCAAACAATGGCTCAAATTTTACGATTTTGTTTAAATTGCCCGGTACTTGTCTTGTTTAAGTTTATGTGGGTAATAAAACGTGCGAGTAGTTGGGAATGTTGTCGATTCTATTTGAGGTGTATGACTGTGTGGACTTATCAAAATATACGGTTCTGGTACCATTCAAAAGGCCGTTGTTTACCGTTCAGAAACCAGAATCAATAGCGAAGTAATGAAAGTGACACTTTCGGGCTTCACTTTCTTCCCAAAGCCAGTACAAGTTAAGGAAAATTAATACATAAATCGTCAACAAAACGTACATTTGCACTAGTTTTCCTGCCGCAATAACAACAAACTCAGACTTTCTTATTTAGCCGCCGAAATTCTAGTGAATATTCTATTTTAATGTTGATATCCTGTAACTATTTATTACGCTTGTCGTGCGGCGCTTATTACTATTCTAGGTCATAATTGCGGGCAACAAAATATATAAATATAATATAAAATAACCTATTTTAAATAGTAGATATCTGCCAGTATTACACAAGCCTAGGTTTTAAAATATTGCTTTGTGATTAAGTAATTCAACTGTTGGATTTAATACATATTTATAAAAAAGCCACGTTGGATTATAAGGCTTATTTTGCATATTGGCTAGCATTATTTTCGTAAATATAATGTAATTCTATTGTAAATTTTTTTCACAAATCTCCAAATTTGCATGAAAATCGCGAATGTATTTAGCACTTCCGTTTGATAATGCTGTCGCCATCATGTTAAAKTTCAAAAGCAAAGTTCCTTAATTTTCCATAGAATATTATTATTAACGTACTTGATAATTTAAAAGCACGTTGGGAAATTAAAAAGTTTGAGCGAATGCGGCCATGTCGGATTTAATCGCCGATAAATAATTAGTCACGGCAGTTCCGCATGATTATTTTAGTAAATGCAGGTATATCATGTTGTATGTATAAGGGCGTACCTACCAACTAAATAATGCACTCCCAGCCAGCTAGAGTCCTGGGCACAATGGATTTGAATATAAATAATTTATAATGCACTCTCTGGAAAAAATACACCCCGCCTCCATATTTTATGGCGTCGAATAAAAAAATAATAGAATATTATATTAGTTAATGCCCGCCCCCGGCCCTGAACATCCACAACTTTTATATTTATTTGGAATTACTTATTCATATTAAATTAGCTTTTCTTGGCGTTGAATTTTAAACGAGTCACGCAMATATATAGGTGTTCCGAAATAACTCATTCCAAGAACGGAATTTATATCATAAAGTCTTATTATCCTGGTACGCCGGACGGTAAAGAATTTAGATTTATTTGACAGCACAGTCTGCCACAACATTAACGTCTGATCCATGGCCGTAATTATAACTTGTTTTCTAATGTATACGGGGTGGTCGTGGGGGATTCTTTGTATCCCTTATTCGAATTTAAGTCTACTTTGAGAACGTATCTTACATTATTTACATTCACAATTATTCGTACGAAACATATATTGATTATGAGAACTGTGTTTTAGAATGTTTCTCTGTAGGCTACAATTTAATGCTTTAAAAGCTAGGTCCACTATTTTACTGTATTACTGTATATTATACTGACTGGCAGAAATAACACCTTCTAATAATGTGTTTCAATAAAGTTTTGTGTATGTTATTATTGTGGTAAAGTAAGTAAACCATTATAGAACAGACGAGAGTCGGATAGTAAGAACAAAAAAAAATTAATGATATATGAAGCCTCCACGATGCTGTATGCATTCACTAATGCATTTGGTCAATCGCATGATCGATTTTTTTTTACCTAAGGTGTCTCATTCCAGTCTTCTTGAACAGCATCATAAAGTGCCGGTAGAGTTTATGGAGGATGAAACCTATTGAGCCTCAGGTGTGTTCGATGGATGAAAAATCGGGAGATCTTGGTGGAGAATACAAAAGACCGTTGTTTAATTCAGAGTCATCCGGTTATGTGCACGACGCATTGTTTTATTGGAAAAGTGTATTGAGAAGGGTCCTGAAGGTAGGATAAAACACGCGATTCCACTACTGCCTAGGTATTACGTGGGGCGGTCATATTGCTCCGAAGAAGGTGATCTGTCTTTCCGTCCAGATTTGAGACTCGAGTCGTTCACTACGTCTATTCATACTTGCTTGATCATTATGCATACCCGGATAGAATCTAATTTTGACTATAGGTATGTCGCTACTGATTCTAGTGTCCTCATTATATCACCATTCCAGTCGGTGCGGACCAGATGTGGACGGTATGAAAGCAAACCAAATCTTCTTGCCTTCCATGTTCTGTAAAACACCCCTTTGAGTCAAAAGTCCAAGACGACGATCTTGGAGTTCGAAGGTTTTTGCCGAAACTCTGCATCTGGTCGTAATTTGCGCCTATTTGTTAAAAGAAAAAAACTTAAAAAAATGATAACATAAAACTGTGCATCCATAATGCTAAAAAAGCGATCGATTTTTGCCTTAATAAAAACTTGTACCAAAATTTATTTCAATAAAACAAATGTTAATGGGTGTTATTCCTATGTCGGTCAGTATAATGTAGTACAATTACTAGAATCAAGTTTTAGGTAATAGTCTGGCCTGGTCTTGTTCCGTCCTTGACAGTCTGCATATTTCACAGGTATACAAAGACATTTTTATGATAAACAATATTAATAATGCAGACGATTATAGAGAATATTTCACATAATATTTGCATGCTATTTATTTGAACGTTAACATAAGAATCTCCTTCCTAACTCGTATCGCTTGCACCCCTGATATTCCATATAGACCCTTGTAATTCTTGACATCTTAATGACCCACTTGACATACCGAGATCCGAGCACATGGACTGTTTGTATTTCTCAGCACAGGCGATACCGAGATGTTAAGATTTCTTCAAAGAATGTCATTTTAAATACACATTTGGTCAGTTGTGTCCAGTAATAGATTTGTTATACCTTTGAGTGTACAACTTCCCCCAATATGTCATGCATAATATTATGTTGGACTCCAAACTACACCATGCTCAGCCTATACACAAGATGGAAATGTATGAACTCCGCTTCATTATTTCTACATAAACGTTCGCGTTCGGTACTAGTACTGTTTTGCTTCATACTTTTCCGCGAAACGGCATGTGTATTTCACAAACATAAAAATACTAAACACGTTTCTATATTCTTGCTACGTAAATTCTTTCGATTGAGCTGTTTAATCGTCAGTGTGAGGTCTTGTTTTTTTGTATTTCTTCCTAGGTGTTCCAGCTAAGAATTAGGGACCCTTAGCTCTTCTAATTTTCAAGTTAGATAAAAGTTGCTTGCAAGAGTTTCGCGAATTTCATCTCTCAACGATATATCTTATATAATTACATTTTTCGATTCCATGGTGAATTTAAATAGGACTTTATTAACGCGATACTGGCTTTTAGATTACGCCCGACACAATGGAAATTTCCAATGCAATGTTGAAAAGAAAAACAATTGCATAAAGTCATTAAATATTGATCACTTCAAAACTTTGATAACTCTTTTAGTAAAACGGTGCATTTTTAGAAGCTAAATTTGATGGACTTACCATCTTATTAAGGTACTATTGGATCTAATATACATCTAATATTTACCTGTATTTGCGATTTTCTGCAATTTCTGGATGTCAAGACTATTTTAGTAATTGTGTTACTTTTGTTTTACATTAATTATATTTTTGGCTTAAAATATTCCTGAACTGAATTAAATATTGTGAGAATTACATTTTCCTCGCATTTTCCAGGTTTTGGACTGACATATTATTACTGGCTTACTTAAAAGGTGCTTAGACAACTGAAGTAGCCTACTATAATGACAACAGCAATAACAACTTAATAACGTAACACTAGAACATATTATAAATGGCAATTTGGACTCTTATCTCTTATCGTAAGCTGAGTATCAATCGTTTCAAGTCAAAAAAATTGTTTCAAGACTTATATTTTCCACGTTGTCCGGTGGTGTTAAATGCACTAACCGCTTAATAATGAAAAGAATTCTGTTAAGTAAATCCGGCAGACAATTTCACATATATTCCATATATGTATACAGGTATAATCTAAACATTCATTAAAAAAGTTAGGACCAAGAAATAATTTTTTTCTTTGCAAATTTTGGGCTTGGACTATCTGACAGTTCATATTGTGTTATGATAATGCACATATCATAATGGGTGAACACATATCAGTGCAATCTGTGGAACTAAGGAAAGGTAAAATTCCTAACGTCGTTGATTTGATTTCAAATGTAGCATACACCGAACAACTTAAACGAGGTCGATGTTTCCTACACGTCTAATGTAATCAATAATGCTCTCTGTTACAAGCCTAAATGTAGTCATCCTTTTTTGTTATATCATCCACTAAGAAATTTGACTATAGTCATATTTGTTTATAATTGGGTCTATTACAAGCTTTTAAGCAGTTCTTGTTTTGAACAAATTAGCTTGTATTAAATCTGATGTATATGTATTCCTAAGCACCCATATTTATCAATTTACCAATTGACTGCATAATTAATTCTCAACTGTGGGACAAAAATAGGACAGCAGTTAAAAGAGTGTATAATTTATTTTAGTACATTCCTAGATAAAGTGCATGCTGTTTATTACATTGATTTTGGGGCTTGCTATACTTGAGTTGCGATGCATCATTTATATAACGTCACGAAGTACTGCAGAAAGATCGGGATTTCACTCGTCTTTTCGCACGACATTTTTAATCCTGAGTTCTTCGACCCGGTATTTTATTATTTTATTAAAGAATGGTTACAAATTCAACATAAAGACAGACTGGCTGTGTGGGCTGGCAACAAATGAGAACTGTCAACACTGTCCATAAATAAGAAACTCGCAACGCGTCTGTAATAACATATATTTATACATGCAGGACAAGACAAACAAAGAACAGTGACACCAGAGTGCATGGCCGGTAAAAAATAAATAATATGCCTATTTGCCGTTGAACAGAAATAACTCGGGGGAACCAAACAGGTCGAGGATTTATTTTGATTAAGGATGCGAGCTGTTGAAGAAATTCTGTTTTCGATCGAACGTCGCCCTCTGATATTTTCGGGTAATAAACATGACACCTGACACCTGTAGAGCGATTTTACTCGAAAGCGATAGAGGTATCGGCTTACTCGTAAGACACCATGAAATTGAGCAAAGGAATTTTCAAGTATAAAGTGCGCAGTTTGTAATTCATAAGAAAATTCTAGTACGTGGAGAAACACAGCAACATTAATAATATACCCACAGCTGCAATAGTTGCAATATTAAGTTAATTATAAAATATTTAATAAAATTATAAAAATCACACAAGTGTACGCTCTAAATAATAAACATGACTTTCGCTCATCACTATATTTATTGGCTCCATTGTCAAAAAGGTGAGCTGTTTTATGCTTCGTCGCCCCTCGGTTTTAATTATTTGTGTTTTGGCATACTATCTTACAAACTGTGATGACAAATGTTTATATTGTTTTTACAGCATTATGGGTTATGCCTGCTTTGCGCATTCTCTTTGTATTCTGTACATTCTGCCATTTAGAATAATTAACAGTATCAACTTAAAATTTCACATAAACAACTATACTACGCAAATACAAGGTTTTCTGAAGGAGTTCCTGTAGGTATGCCATAGCCATAACTGACATATAATATCACTGTTCTTAAAAAAAAGTGTGTTTGTATGATGACAGGTGTGTATAGTTATAGTTAATGAAATTGAAGAAATTTTGGAAATTGAGGGTTAGACTAGTAGAATATTTGAAGTTGATGGTTAGCTTAAAATTAAAACAATAAGGTGGTGTTCTTTTTCTATATTGATATCAGTATGGTAAATATTTACACTTTGTCTATAGAGATGTGTTTGAGTGGGATCATGAACATGTTTTAAAACCAGCAGATTTATTTTTAAGTATTGTTACTAGGACAGGTACGAAAAGTGCGCATTTCTAACTACTTAAGCACCAAATACACTAAATCCAAACACAACTAGTTCAAAACACTACTATTCTAACACTACTCTTTCAAAACACTACACTTTACTCACTAACACTAAAACACTTGGGTCGCTCTGTTCGCTATAACTTCAAATCAAACTTCCTCGCGCCTTTCACGGCTTAATACAGATCGACGAATATGCCTGAAGTTTTCAACCGTTTCTCTTTCTAGTATGGAAGCTTGTAGAACATAAGCGAACATACCAAAATATGAGACTTAATGCAACCACGGAAACATTGATCAAGTTGCCTAGACCTCAGGCAAAACAAGCAGAAGAGATTGCTCATTAATATTTAAATATAAGCGCTAAAGAAAGATATTTGTATCATATGTTTTAGATGGATCTTCTTCAACTTGCTAGATATAATAAATAAATATTGACTACCTTTAACAGTTTTGTGTGGTAGTGCGAATTTTGTTTTAATAAAGTTGTTAGTTACAATTTAAGCTTCAAAGTTCTTGACGTGAATTTCTTCGCGCGCAAAAACTGAATCTACAATCGATCCTTGACGTCATTAGCCAGTAATGGTCAGTTAGCGTTCAATGAGTTTGCGGCATGGTATGCGCAGCAATCCGAGATTTCTTTGTAATCAACTGACTTGTGCACATCAAATGAAGATGGTCAATCTGAGGACGTTTTTAAATTGGTATGTGCTAGTACATATTTCTTGGTTATCCGAATCTGAACACATTTGTGGCACGTACTGGCAAGATACAATCACACAATATTGCAGCAAAATTCATTTTTAATCAGATATATAATTACTGTGACTTAATGTGTCTGTAGATATAATTTTATGTCTTGCAAATGTTCCGCTAAAAGGGTGCGCAATAACATCTAATGACGTGGACCAATGACACACTGTTTTGTTGCCACGCGAAATTATTTTAAAGTTTGAGATAAAGTAGCAAACAGTTGCATTCAGTGAAAATTTATTAAATTTGTTTAACACATCTATGCACTGATGATACTATTTTTGCAAGTAGCCAGTTGTAACTAATTAGTAGGTAGGAATTGTGGAATTATGATATGCAATAGGCAAAAACTCATTTGAGTAGTAGTAGATCATGTCTTCGTAGGGTTTTAAATTCAATGGAACGAAATATCGCCTGCGCTATAAGACTGCTTCGTATTTATCGGTCGGGACAACATCGAACAATTTTTTTCGGTCGTAATGGTTGCCGTCACAAATAATAATCCTCAGCAGCGGAAAAATCGTGGCGCGGCCTCAATTTATGACGTAATTGCCGTGGACCGAGCGTCTAACTTGTTTTGACATTAACGTACGTGCACAAGATGAATGCCGGCCGACAATTAATTCCAACAAAATATATTACGTAGACTATTAGCAGAGCGGAGTGTTCACCTGGACGAGAGTTATAGATCTATTAATCACGAATCTAAGGTCGCTGCGAGCTTCCCCGGCTCTCGAGCGCTTTGATATATCGGTTATTATATTCGTCCGCTTTTGACGAAATAATACGTATATTTATAATAACGTATGTAATACTGAATTATGCCGGGCGGCTAACGTGAAAAATCCAAGTCTGACAGGCTATGATTCCTTTTTGTCCTGCACAGCAGATTTGTTGTCGCATCGGTGGGTAAATTGTAGGCTTGCATGACAGTACATCTATCACGACTCTTTTTCAAGACGTTGCGTTGAAGCTACTCTGTGTTAAGATTTGTAAAGACTCCGGTAAATTGAAATTCATATCCATTACTGACATGCGGAACTTTTAAGTACCAAACAAATAGAAAACGTTAGGTCAGCGGTTTTAAACATAATATCTGCAAATTATACTACATGTGTATGTATGTAGTTTTGTATATCGAGATTCAGGTACAATCTCGTAAACCAAATGCTACTGTGATTGATTCATTGATTAATTAATTGAACCAACGCAGTGTACGGTAGGCATTTCTGCCGCGCCCGAATATACCGCCGAGCCGGTCACAACTACGCCGGGTTGGATGGGTGACACGCTTGTTGCTAGTAGGGCATGTTACGGGAAGTTAAGGATTGGAATTGGAAGGTTTGCAGATGTTTATGTGTTTTATGTTTTCTTAGCTCGGTTGCATTATTCATTCTTCTTCTTCTTCGTTAAGCTGCTGTGTATATTTGGGACTTCTTTATATATTATTTTCTTGTCTTTTACAATTGGAAATTACGATTTCTGTGTCTCGCTTAGGTTCCTTTTTCGTAATGGTACCGGCGCTTCTTTAAGTGATTTCCTATGTATTTACCCGTTCATCTACTGGAGCTCAAGTTTGGTGATGTTGCAGCCCTATGGGATATTTCACGTATGTGCGCATTGGTTTTTTCTTTACGGCTGTGCCTGTTTTCCGTGTTTAGGCTTGTTTCCAAGTCTTTCTGGTTTAGTTTCTTACTCTCTTTTTCTGTTGTTGCCGCTATGAATCCTTCTCCGCATCTAAAGCCTTCTTACTTGAGGTCGTTTAGGAGTGCTCGAATTCTTTGAGTTGTATATTGGGCGTAGTTCTTGAACAGTTCCTTCCCTGCTACTTCTGAATATCCATATGTTTTGTCTAATGCTACTTACAGCTTTTCTTCTAATTTTTTATAAGGTTTTTGTATTCTTGTTACGTAATGTGTTGTGAGCGAGTATGTTTCAAGGGCGATTTCCGTCTGTCGAGATTTTTTATATCACAATTGTGTGATGCCTTATATACACTTGGCTAGATACACGGAACTACTTCACTTTAACGCAATAGACAATAACAACAAGAATGTAACACTAAAACACATCATTGAAAACGTTAGAACTTAACGTAATTGTTCAATGTAACGCCCATCGGGAGCACAATCGATATCAATTTTTGGACATCTTTTCTTTTCTTCTGAATGGAAGAACGTCTAAAAGGACGATGATTGTATTTGTTATTTGTTAGTCAGTTGGTTCTTCTATTTGTCAGTATAACGAACGGTATGTGTGTTGGTATTTACTACATATTTTATATCTCCTGAATGCTTAGGATTCTACTAGTGCTACTAGTTCTTCACTTATTTAACGGTTTACTGCCACAAAGCAAGAAACGACGAAATGAGGAAAATAACAGTCCGTTCGACCGTTCCTAAATCAAGTGAAAATAGTATTAAACAAATTTACTTAATAGACTGTCGATTATATGAACTTAAATCACGATAATGAGCAATGCATAATTGAGAATGTAATCAGACATATACGGTAAAAATCAAATTTCCAATAGTATTGCTGTGTTTCTTTTGGAATAATTCTTCCAACGTGTGTGGTATGAGTGATTTGTGCATTTATACAGATCAGGATAACCTACTTAGCTTTCTCTTAATATTGAATTACCGCTTGCTAATATTTCTGTCAGACAATGAAAACAAAGTAAAATGGTAATGTGCTTGAAAAACAAGAAAAGTTCTTGATTATCAATTATGCTTTTCGATATCAGCATTTTTGTATTCTTTTGTATTAGAATTAGCAAACTATTAAAAATTGTATGCATTAAAGCGGATAAGTTATAATAGATAAATAATAGATGTGCCGTAAATCTGGTTGCGTATATAGAATTGAGCCATACGAAATGATAACAGTTTTAGCGTTAATCGGCTATAGGTAAAGCACCAATTCCAACGGTTTATGATGCCAATTAAAAATTTATATGTTGTTCATTCCCGCGCGCCAACAATTCAATTTAACATGAGTGTGCTAGGTTTCTCTTTCTGCAACACTCTCGCGATGTTTTAAGTCGTTGTCGTAAAATGCACATGCGTTTTTATCGCCCTAAGAAGAAAACTGCTGGAGTATTCTAGTCCACCATCACCGCATTCTAAATTTAATCATAGTAATCCCCATTTAGTTGTAGTCATCATGCGTTTCAAGGTCAGACGTACAAATTAAGGGTGTGTGCGCGCCCAATAAAAATTTTGTCTGCCCCCAGTATAAATTTTGTATATCGAAACAGCCAGACGTGGAATTATAGATCGCAAACATGAAATATACATAATTGCAACTGTTCGCTGTTTTATTGGCGGCTTACCTCGAAGAAAAATGCCGATCGAAGTTCCTTTGCATGTATTCCGACAGTATCGAGTGTAATTATCTCGCGAACACACAGAACATTTTGTAAATTAATTTGATAAGAAATAGTAACATGTTATGACGTAACTATGGACTTTTATCGTAATGTAAACCGCATTTAATACTCAAATAGTATGTTGGACATCTTTTGTGTATACGTTCACATAAATTTAAATATATTTTACAACATTTAAATTGAATTTACAGGGTGTCCAGCAGCTCGTGAAACACAATGAAACTTTAGATTCTAGGGACGATGTTAGGTCTAAAATACTTTGTCAGGTAAATAAGCAACTTTGTAGTTTTATGCACAAAAACGTGCTTCTTTTTCGAGTAAATTTGTTTTGAAGCGTCGAATGCATGGTATGTTCCATGATATCATGATGATGGTACTAAGGTATCACTTTGCACATGAGGGTGTGTCGTGACTTGGCATAGGTACATAATATAGTGTAACAAGTATTAAGTCGAAAATGCTTATACACAATACTATAAGAATTTCCTATTGTATGGTTTTGTTTTTTCGTTTTTATTTAACTTTTGAATTATTTAGTATCTGTAACTTTGACGAGACATCGCCAAATTTATGTATTCCAAATAACGACCATACAAATATTTTCTGCTTGTATGGATATTGTGATGAATGATGATAATCCAAGAGCAGCAGTATGGAAATATGGGCGAAGTTTTCCCAATTGAAGAATACTTTATTGGAATGTGTTAGGCACTTTTTAATGGTATTTATTAGAAAGTGGTACTATACCTAAAGCTGATGTTCCAGTCAGCAAGGACTTCATTTAAAACAGTCCTTCTGCTAACCAGCAAAGAGTATCCCCTACCATGTTGATGTTAGTCGGATGAAAGTGTGGAGAACATTAAACAATTATGGTATGTGGATGCTTTCTTTAGATGTTTCTGTGTTTGATAGTAGTTTATTTCGGCTGCATTATTCTTCTTCCTCGGATGAGTTGCTCTCTGGAATTTGGTACAGGTGTTCCTACTTTGAACTGTTTATTTCCCAACCTTTTTGTATTGAATGTATAGGGTCTTCCTCTGCTTTGCCTGTGTCCCCAGTACTTCATTATGTTTCTATTCTTTTTGTGATGGTAGTTTCCTCAAGAAGTTCTTTTGTTGTTCTTTTCTGTTTTCTCAGGTTTGTTATGTTAGCTTTCGTAATAGCGGCACTTGATGAGCAGGATTACTTAGGCGTATATACTCTTTAAAATGCTCCAGTTTGCTTGGTTTTTTTTTGCAAATGACGGCACTCTGTGTCAGGTGTTTGTCCACTATATAACTTTTTATGTGCGGTTGAGTTTGCTGGTCCCAGCTCCCAGGTATTTTATTTTGTTTGTCGTTTCGGTCTCCTATTTTGTAGACACAACCTGCCATTAACATTTTCTTATTAAAATTTCTGGTTAGCTCGTTTTCTCATAAATTATCTTATTTTTTGTCTAAAAAGTCGATCAAGTCCTCGTTATTTTTTGCTATTACCTCCATGTCATCTGCATAATGCCAACATACTTGGCATGTTTATTTCTTCAATGTCTGTTAAATTCTTTTAATCACATGATAGTTTTTTAATCATATCTAAGACAGCTTTGATATAGTTGGTAATATAGGCAGCCTTCTTCTATTCCTCTATTTTATGTTTTACCAGCATTGTTTGATTAAACCACTGCATTGTTTTATTTTCCTGTAGGTAGGCCTTCGTTATTCTGTTGATTAAGTGGTGAGGTACTTTTTTCTTTGCCAGGATTGTTTTAAATCTATTGGCTCAACGAATATCTTTTTGCCTTCTCTCCATTTTTCTTCTAACTTACCCCTTACCATGAACATGTGATTGTCACTGACCTGTTCTTGACAAAGGCTGATGCTTGACATTGTGACACTTCTGGAATATACTTATCTAATTCTGAAAGTAGAAAATGTGCCCCACCTACACAGCGTTGTTCTTCGATAGTCTGTATTTTAAAGCGCTTTTACTTTAGGAATGGGTATTTGTACCGTAGTGATTCATTCTTGGGAATCTTCGTTTATAGTAGCGCACATTAACATTGTTGTAGACAAATTATATTTACGGAGTAAGCCAATTTTGCCAGAGATGCAATTACGCTTTAAAAACATTTCAAAACCAAAGAGAGTGTATTACCATTATTGGGCCATTTGTATTTCAAGATCGCTTAACGTTCGAGAGTTATCTAAATTTTTTACACGAGCTGTTAGGACTACCGCATCGAAAAGCAAACATTTATTTTCAGTTGATATTCCTTCGTATTTTGCTAGAAATTTTATAACGTATGTGAATAATACCTAACTCCCTTTGTGCTATATGTTTGGGGAAGCTTGAAGAGTTTAGTTTATGCTGAGATATCTCAAACCACACGTCATTGGTAGCCGATCGCGTACCCGTACAGAGACCAATGCTTTCAGTTGTGAAAAGAACTATAAAGAGTTTGAAGCAGAAAAGGCACATTTTCTAATTAAGTAAATGATTAAAATAACGGATTTCAACTCATTCTGGTTTTTCTTTTATTTTTAATATAAGAAATAATTCGTTTAATATTTATAGCTTTGGACACATGTTATATGTGTATGATATTTGTGACTAGAAACTGGAATACATTCTCTGAGAAGAACACATTTTTGTGTAAAAGATTATAGAGTTTTCAATTTCCTAGGCAAAGGTTAAACCAAGCCGTTTTTGAAAACGGTGTGATGGTTTTTACACAACCATTTAAATTTTTGTTTTAATTATCGCTAGATATATAGACTTAGCTCCTTCGGGAAGAAAAGTGTGATACAGATAGTTTCATTTTGTTTATCGAGTCTCGGGACTGTGACTTATACTTAACAACAAATTAGCTGCAGTTTCTCTTCTAACATACTTCAGTGTCAGAAACTCTTACTTATTGTGAAATGCCTAACAACTTGACGTTATTAACATGTCTCCAGGAAATTAAGAATTTTAATTATATAATGGAAATTTTGCAAGTTATTGTTAACTAGTTGGAAATCCCCACATTATAATGAAATATCGTAAGCAAGTAGAAATTATTACTATGCAAGGCTATTCGAAATCTTAAAATGATAGTTGAATTTTATATGGAGGTGATGCGCCACAATTTATTAAACTAATTAAATTAGATATGTCGTAACGCAGCTTGGCAATCGTTTACCTTATCAGAATTATTTTATTGCCGTTGTATAACTTGTTTTCTTCTATTTTAAATACCTTATCTATACTATCCTTTTATTTCCGCCGTGCTCACTGTAACTACGTTTCATTAGAGAAATATATAGATTTTCGAATACATTATCATGTGCAGTTGTTCAGATTCACGTATGAGTATGACTGTTGGATGAGCATTTACGTTTATTGGAATTTTCCTATCTCTTGAACACATGCTCAAATTGCACGTTTGGATACCGTTGATATTGTTATTAACTTATTATTGCGCTTCAACCGGATTTTCTATTATTTCGTGTAATACATTTCAGCTAGTTAATCCTAGTAATAATACAATTAAATTCGAACGAGTGTTGCTTCTGATGACAGTGAAGGTTTGCGTTTGCATGTCAATAATAATTGTATGTTTTATTACATTTTATACTGAACTACCGGCTTTTATTAAAGAAAATTTCACACTTTCAATTTTTCATGTTTGACTAAAAAACAATAAAGACCTATTAATTTATACACATGTAGCGCTTAATCATAAAAACATATTACGCAACTCCGTTAATTTATAGTAATTAATTTTAAGTATAAGCTACAAATAAAGTAACGTAATACATAATTTCTAAAAAAAACAAGCAACAGTTTATAAATTAGGTACAATATTAAAGCCATTAATGCAAAATGATATCTACAAGAATCCATCTTCATAATAATTGCCTTAAAAAACTATTAGGTATGTACAATTAGGCTTTGTATTGAGGTTATCTTCTTGTAAGTAAAGTCATAAGATTTAAAAGCCGGTTCGACGACTTTATTATATTATTTAAAATGTAATACACACGAGGATAGCTCATCGCGATACTGAGCAAATACAAGCTGAACAAATATTGGCGTTGCCAGGAAAAAATACAGCCCGTCGTTTAAAATAAAAATATATATAATTGAACTCGGAACGCAAATGTTGTTTGTGATAATAAAACCCAATTTTTACGAGGGCTCTCATCAAACAAAGGCATTTCAAATAAAATAAACGTAAAAAAGTGAAATAAATTATCGTCCCCGCAAGTTCTGTTTTCATAAAGCCGGCAAGAATCGGAGCGTTATTCGATTTGGAAAAAATAACGGTTGCCTGCGAACAGCGTTATTGTGTTGTGCTTAGGCAGTGGATAACGACCTGTGCTGACATCGCCACTGCTAGACTAAAAAAATGCAAATTCTTTAATTTTCCATAGAACCGGTGGTGTTTAAAGATGCTTCCATTCAAACTTTAATATTAAATTTACAAAACATAACTTTTCCTAAATTAAAATGCATATCTATGCTGTGCTGTCTACACCTCAACCAACTCCAGATAGATCTATTTCGCTGTCATTACAGCTCATCAGTGCAGTTTAGGTCTAGTGTAGACAGCACCGCATAGAACTGGTTTTGCTTATACGAGTATACCAAAGCAATGGTATGATGTAAGTAAGAATTTAGGATGGCAATGCCATCTGTCAGCATTACACTGACATTATGACAAAGCTTTGTCATCATGTCATGTCTTACTTATAACTTTTCCTGTTCACCATACTTTAGGCTGTCCCATACAAATTTGCTAACATGAGATAACTAGATAGTATTGACCCTAGATAAGCAAGAGTTCATTTTTTTTGTAATCTTCTACGATGATTTTTTTCTTTGTATTTTTACATAAGATCTTAAAATTGCACTTATTTTATAAACAATTCGGACTACCCTATTTTATAATTGTAGGTAGTACATATCAGCGTTATTTAGAATAATGAACTGAAAATCTTGTAGCTAAGTTACTCGAACGTTAATTGCTAGAAAATCCCAATAACATACAGGTACATATGGTGCTTGAGCAGTAACTACTAATAGTTTATTATTATAGTTTTTTGGAGCTCGTATTGCCACAACTATTTTTGTAGGCAATTAATATCTAACAACATTGCGCTTAGATTTCAAGCTTTGGTAGCAACATTAATGCTAATAATATGTGTAATGAGCTTCAAGCTTGCATACCGTGTGAACATTATTACAACTTGCTTTTATGTTTTACAATCAAGGCAATTGACAACTGGGCTTGTATTTAGAACATCGAGTACTGCTATCTCCATTCGTCTGGTCCGGGGATGCAAAAAATCCGCAATGGCTCAACTGTAACATTTTTAATACATGATACCAAGATTTGTTAAAACGATCTGACAGTTCTTGCCTAGTAATAAATGGAAGTTTTAATAAGTCAGTGCTTTCCTGATTTTTTTGGTGTGGTCTGTTTTACGTTCATGTCGTTTTTTATTCATAAGTGTTTTAGTAAATGACAAACCGTGTTCCAAGGCCATATAGTAGCTTTTCAAGATGAGCGTAAAGTTGACACTCACTCCACTTCCAGCACTAAAGTTGTAGCTAAAAGTAAACTGTTTGGTTCTGCTTTAGTACCGTTTATTAACATCTACCACTAGATTTATACGTAGTTGCATTACGTATTACTGCTGTTTGCTCATTTGTAATACTCAGCACTAAAGGAATTCTGATTCACGAATAGAATAAAATATTGATGAACAACTCGCTGCTTGTCTCTGTTGACCTCTTTAATATTTTTACATTCACTAACTCAAAAGAGCTTTTTTGGAAAATAAAATAGAAAATTTCCCGTTACACTGTCTTCAATTTCAACAAAAAAATAAAAACGAAATGAAAAATGCAGTACTGAAATAACTGATTGGTTTAGTCCTAAAAAAACCTTCCACTTTTTCCGTTCATGTCGAAATTCTTTTTTTGTCCACCAGTTAGTTGCCCCCTTTTCTTTAACAAGTGTATAACTATGTACACATTTTTCACAATCGATTTCAAATTTTACCTAGCTCTATGAAGACCCTATTAAATTCTTCTTAGATTTCTGGACATAAACGGAAGATTCAATTCTTGATAGAGAAAGAAAAGACTTGCTTAACCTTCCAGTCAAGCTGTGGTTTCTTACACATTTCAGCGTTAAAAAAGTACGAAATATCCTACCGATAGAGATATTTAGTACTATAAGTTACCACTTAATGTGATGTTGATGCAAATATTTTTGACTATCATACATACCATAACATAAACAGTCCACTTCAGTGCTGGCTGATGATTATCAATAAGTGTGACGTTGGCGCCAAAGCTTTAGACCATCAACTTCTTTCCGTTTTGAGTGCTGGGTCTCAAACTACTTTATTAAACAAACATCACCAAAAAGGCACTAAGCAATATGTTTAAATGTAACTTCAGTGCTGGAAGTCCGGTGCCAACTTCCTGTGTATCTTTTCAACACTGCCTAGTAAATGGGTATTTCGTAAATATAGGAATGAGTATTTTGAACAAACAGATATTTGAAGATGCAGTTCAAGCCTCTGATAGATGACCAAAAAGGTCTTGTGGAGGAACAGGAGTGATACCTTTATTATTAGGGAACGCTAAAGCAGTGGTCTAGTAGAGTTTGGAACATACGATTCTATTGATCATTTAAATGCATTAGAAAACGAAGGAAGTTATAATTTTTGGATGTTTTAGCTGTGAGAAGTTCAGATCGAATTCTTAACCACGCGTTGGAAGGGTGCGAAGCCTACTGTTACTTTAACAAGTTGTTAATTTATCGCCTTAGGCAAAAGTTCAAGAATTTGCCATAACGGATTCGTAAGCCATGAAATTTGGAATCTGTAATGAACTTCCTGCGGACTTCTTCTTTAGCATATGGGCCCTCCAGAAAAGAAGCCGACCGCTGTTCGAACTAGGAGAATTAGTTAGAAATTCGACCAACATCGTCACACTGTTTACACTATTCGTGTTTTCAGACCTTCCAGTAGAATCCAGGAAATGCTGAATTTAGTGAAGGATAAACGGGATCCACTTTCAACTTATGAAGTGCGGAGAGTCTCTGGTTCATGTGAAAAAGTATCCATAGGCACAACTAAAGCAATCGACCAAATCTTGTATTAATGAGCACCATATAGTCAGACTTTTCCAAGCTGAGAAGTGCTACTAACAATCAAGCAGTACACACACTGGATGGGCATAGCTGTCAATTCACCTAACAGTTGTGAGTTGCTTCTAATGTAAATGGAAGTTATAAAACTTTTGAAAATGTTTGACACAATTTATGGGGTTTGCAAACCCTGAACTTTATCATATTATTGTATTTTGCTGGACGACATAGACCAAACATTTTGAATTATCATAATTTAAAATGACCATTATTTCTGCGTTCGCATTTTATTTACAGTAGCAAACAACTGAAAGTGGAATGACGAACTCGGTGTATTACATTGCATATACATACATTGAGTTCTCAGAATCCATCAATAACACGTAATGCCTAGAATAAGTTACGCATGTACATGTTCAAGCTAAATTTCCTTCGTATATCATTCAATCAATAATTACTTCATATTATTTACGTAGCGCCTAATGAAAAGGCTAGATGCATTAAACATAATCAGTCACCATTACGCGTATTTGTGTCGAATACATTACGTTTCTCTGTTGTTATTTTTAGTCCATAAACAATAGACGTCGGCAACATATTTTATAAATATTACAATAAAACAATAGACAAAGCATGGTGCATTGTATTTCATTAGAATTAATGTAAATTACGACAGAGCTAGTGGTACTATGTGTGACTCGTGTTTTTTGTTTAGTAGTTAGAAAATTATGTTTGTAAATAGTCGATGATAAAAACATGTAATTTATATGCGTGAATATATAATAAACGAGGCACGTGTTTTCCGGACTTTTGCCTTCGAGAAAAGTAGGCATATAGGACATGCGAGCAAAACGATTCCGATTTATAATATAACATATTTAAAAGTATAAATAACGTTTTAAATGAAATGGATCTGTAAGGCAATTGCCACATTTACATTTTATTTCTTTTATTTTAGACCTACAAGGCCACGTCAACAGATGTGTGTCGTATACCTATCGCATTCACTGTACGATGATGATGTTGCCTACGAAGCGCACCTATTTACCTGAATGAATAATTTCATGTGCCAGATAACACTCTCCAAACTTCGCTCCTTTGTCAGCGAGCCCGGTTCAGTGAACGGTACGCCACTGGTCCGTCCCAGACATCACTCGCGCAGTAATTATTTTTATTATTTTAATACCCGAGAAGAAACGGGTTCAGGGTCGTTATCATTAAATATTATAACTTTTATTCCGAGAGCCCATTTGTGGCTGATTGCAATATAATAATATATATTTTATACATGTAAGTGCATCAAGGCATAATGATGTATTCGTAACGAAGGCGTTCTTTGATTTGTTTGTGCGGTAAGATATGAAATGTGTGCAAGTGCTGTACAATGCGTTCATTTTAAGCTTACTGTTCATTAGCGAAAATCGGCGTCTAGTATGCAGTTTTCACAAATTTCAATACTAATGATTATATTTGATTAATAATAATAACAACAAACCAAAATTGAGAAATAGTCATTACTTACGAAACTCACGCTGTGGAAGACAATGGTCTTCCGCTGCATTTATACTATTAATTACAAAAAAAGGAATTACAATTAGATTACTTTAGTTTTTTTATGGTACTTAGGTAGTTATAAAGAAACGTTAATCTTACCAGAGCAGCGAAAGAAATCAAGGAATATTGTTACCTATATTAACAAATTTCAGTTAAATTGCGGCTGCATAGTATATATGATTTTAAACGTAATATTTAAGGATGTTTGGTCCACCCGTGGCTATTAAAGCTCAAAACCATATTTATTTCCTTAGAGACTAAGGGTACTTACAGTGTTGTAGTATAGTTGCGATTACTAGTATCGAACGAAAGTATTAATACTAGAAAACAAACTGCATTTGAAATTCCAGGTTCAGTTAATAACTAAAATATAAATATGTAGAATTTCTCTACTAGTTAACCTTCTTCCCGTACCTTTTATATGAAAAAATTGAAGCCACCTCTACCTTTTTTGCAATTCTAAAGGGATATGAACAAGGTTAATGATAATACACCATTTTATACTACTAAATACCTTCATTATTAGCAAAGCCAAATTATCGATACCAGCAAGTATCGTACAATTAGCAATTGATGCCAAATATCGATTCTTTAAAAGTATCGAAGTATTGAAAGCATCCCTAATAGTCCGTCAGATAGTGACAGATTTATGTCACTTCACTAGGCCGAGAAACCAATTGGCTTGGGTGGCATTAATGGATAAGTACATTTTTACTTGTGTTAAGGATAATTGAATTTTCCATTTTACTCTTCACCAATATACTCTTCTACCCCATGGTGCACCTAAATCTGTCATGGTCTGACGGTCTATAGGTATACGTACTATTTATGTTGGTGGCATTTGAACCACAACAATTTTACCACAAATATGTGCGCCAGATATTGGACTTTTACCTATATAACATTCTACTTTTAAGTTTTTTTACTTGTAATTACGTTGTTCTTGTTTTCTCTCTTCATATTCTTGTAATACCTCATTAGCTGAATTTCTATCCAGGTTGGCCCTAAGTAAACTGTTTTTTTCTTGTAACTTTAGAATTAAGTTAGTAAGTATGTAAATTAATTTGTTCTGAGGACAAGTTCAATAGGATGTATACTTGTATTTCAATCGTACATTAAAGGTTTATTTTTCTTTGAGTACTGTACACTACAGTAACTTCTTGTCGTTTGTGAATATTAAAGGAAATGAAAACCTACTAGTAGCTTCAAAGGAAGACACACATATTTACGACTTTAAAAATCTGAAAAGATGTAATAGATGTAATCCCACATAATAAACTAGCATTTTCATGTTTGAAATTCTTGTTCTAAATGTACACTGACTTAAATCGCATAAACGTGTATATATAATTTAAAAAGAAACCATGTCAATAACAGTATATATTAATTTTGGTCCAAAGTACAATTTTATTGGTGCAATGTAGAAAGTCTCCTTAACTGATAATTAATACATATTCGTTAATTTCATGAAAAATGTTCATTAGTACAATAAATGTTGTTTATTACACTAAAGAATGTTACAATAAATATTGAAGAAGCATTTGCTTAGTGGTACATATATTTATTAAAGCGCATTCATTGATTTGATAAACATTTTTACATAGGTTTAACGAAAACGTTTTAAATCTAATTATTGCCGTAATAAACATATTCGTTGAACATTGAGGTAAAGCAATACTTACCTTACAGGGATGTAGTCTTGTTATTGTTATAATAAATTTGTTTGCATAAATTCATGTAATATTTGTGGGATTTTTTTGCTCAAAATAGAGTTTTTCATAATTTAAATTATTATTATTATTGCAATTCGTATTGTAATATACACGATAGAAATAATTAAATATATAGCGATGGAAAAACGAAATATAGTTTAATACTGTGAAAAAGCGCTGGAAATGTATCTTAAATATCAGTAATCCGACCCTTCCTTTTGTTGCAGTATATGTATATATTTTTATATGTTATACAATACCTTTTACCGCAATAATTTATCTGTATAGTGTATTATATAAATGATTAGGTATTCTGGCATTCTAAAAAAATCTGTACTTTGTCATTTTATTTATTTATATTGAACTGATACCTATTTTTACATAAGTGCTTCTTTAACTTTGACTTTTCTTCGGAGTTTCTTTTAAATTTTCCGATAATATGTGAAGATTCGGAAACGATTTAGTGCCTTTTAATTAAAATGTTCGATAAAATTCCAAAACATTTCACTCTGGAGGCATATCAAGGTTAAACATGTAAATTGTTTTGCAACAAATATCTACAGCGCTTAATAAATTTGAAAATAACTATTTACTACCATCGAAATATAGACATATGTCACTTATATTTGTAATGTCATTTCCAGTACATAAAACAAATGGCTGTATTCTTCTCGAATCCTTTTACGAGTAGTAGTTGTCCGATATCTTCTTCTTCTGTCTTCAGACGTTTCGCCTACTACTGTGGCAGGCATCTTCAGTTGTGAGCTTGTGGTCGTGCACGTAGACGTTGCGGTGAACACATTAGCACCGCGAAAACAAAACAAATCACGTTTATTTAGTGACTTAGACTGACTGCATCCCTATCTAATAATGTACTAAGTTAATGCTTCAGCGTAGTGAAACATTGTACCACCGAAGTCTTTTGTTAAGTATAATGCAGCAATGAATGATTTTCATAAAACAATGTAAAGGAGTGATAACTTAATGAATATTAAACATAGACTGAATGTTAATGTTTATGGCCGTATGAACTAATTTTACTTGGGTTTACTCTATGTGGGATGAACAACTTTTCACGTTGAAGCAGTAAACGAGTTTCTTGAAACAACGAACTTACCGACTAATTAAATCTAAATCTATGAAACGACTGCATTGATGCAAAAATGTATGTTCATAAACATATTATTCGTTGCATCCTAAACCATTTTTATTATTTTTCAACGAACAAAGTTACATTGGTGGGGTAAACGTAATGATTACCTAAATGATGTTTATAGATTTGTTCCATTAATAAAATTTTTATTGAAATAAGGAAAAATAATAATAGCTGGTGTACATTAATATTATTTTCAGTGTAACAACATACTACCTACTTTACAGAAACAAAACCTAATTAACTCAATCGTTGAAAACAGGTAAGATTTTTTTGAGGTTGAAAGCTTTTTATACCTAACATTATACGTGAAGGCTCGATAGTCAGTGAGCTACCATCTTTAAGTGCGGTAGATTAGGTGTAGTGGTGAAAGGTTATCGCTTATCAGTACACCTAATAAAATGTTTTTTTTAGTTTGTTAGTTCGATGTTAAGTATAAACAAAAATGTGGTATTAATCTGTTTTTCACAACTTACATAGACAATGATAATCAGATTTAGCAAAGTAAGCGTTGCTATCACAAAAAATACAATGCAAAATAACCCAGATTGTTTCAGTTTATCTAAACCAATTTTATTAATAGTAAACAAATTTAAGCCAATCACGGCAATTACTGGTTTTGCATAGTCACTGCACTGACGATTTAGCCGATTTATGTAGCACTCGCCAATGACTTTTATAGGTACACCACAAAAAGAAACCACAACTAACGCCTAGAATAAAACCGCCTTATCAGTTTTTAGATTTGATCGTTAAAGTTGCGGTATTATCAAAGATAAAAAGATCTACACCACTTAGATTGCTCATATACTTTAAATGTAACTCAAATGCAGTGGAAACTTCATCTAATACAGATGGCAAATTAATGTAAATAGCAACACCTTGGAACTAATAGCTTCAGATTTTCTATCCTTATTTTAAAGCAAGAAAATATAAACGTTCCACTTACTACGCAGCACATCAAAAACAAATAATTTTATCTACAAAAGCCGTGCAATTAACAGACATTAAATACTTTAAATTAACAATAATGTCAAGGTAAATAGTTTTACGTTTGATAAATATCGCTTGTAATAAGTACAACAAACAAAGTCATTCCGAGAATGAACATTAACAATTGCCAACATCTGTTTCATAATAAACAGAGCCGTTTATAAAAAACAGCAGTTATATTTAATTTAGACAAACAACTGTTTCGTGGTACGCGGTTGAACAGCATGTGAAAATTGTTAATAATTTGCTATCGTAACGGCATATACGTAAGACTTAGGTGGGACGAACTGAATCAGCGTCGACTCGTGAAAAGGGGGATATTAGAACGCGAAATTAAGTTTTAATAATAGAATGAGCTAGTTATGTAGTCAAAATACCGTATAAGGTATGTACATAATTTAAGGGTTATATGTTAAATAAGCGCATAGTAATCTAGAAATCTCTTCACACTTCACAATTACTACATTTTTTCCCAATCCTATAAGGTTTTGTCAAATCTTTAGACATTTCATCACTTAACTCTTTGTAGACAAATTTCTTAACTGTATCCAGAATAGAACGAGCACGCGATATACACAAAACAGTACCGCTAATGCTGCTATACCGGTTATGAAATAGTGGATGGCACTGATGATCCCTTTTTTATCTTTATGACCCTTAAGTAATACGATCTTTATCGATTAGGCGAATTTAAATTTATGGCATCGAGCATTTTTGATGATTATGTGTTAGTAGTAGCTAGTAAGACTGCGAATTAAAATGTTAACAGTGGACATACAAGCCCTCCACAATACTTCACAATTTCTTTGTTTTTTATTATTAAGAACTTTTTTCAGTATGTGATTATCATTAATTACTATATTAATCAAATTTTTTGTTTCAGGTGAGTTATTGATTGGACATATCTGCTGTTGCTGTAAGTCTTTTTGATACTTTTTTCATCTTTATCTCATTTTTTACATCAATTTTTAACTGGTTTTGATCGTATAAATTTCCGTCACCTGTTAGAAAGTCGGTTATAAGTTATCGACAGCTTTTATTTTATGTCTAATTATTGCGCTTGTTTATTCAGCAGAAATAACTTTAACTGCGGTTTGCGACATGTATGAGGATATTTTTAACGCTCTTATATACAATGTCTTTTAACAAATTCGTATTTCGTAAGAAAACGTGCAGTACGAAGGTTTTGAAATAAACACGGCTTCACATTTATATCGCAAAGTAATCTTTTTTTAATAATGCCACTGCCTTGGACTACCTACTCTATCACAGTACATCAATAACTTTTTTAGAGTTATGACTGTATTGAAAACTCTTTGTTACAGTTTTTCTTTTACATTTTGTACATAAAGAGAATTGAAATAATTGTATTTTACGAGCATAATGATTATGCAAGACTATGGTAAACATTGCTACCCAATCATCCAGGCAAAAATATAATTATACCCACATATGCATATAATGCGTAATGTTTAATTGGTAAGCTTCTTATCGTGAGCTCTGTCAGTAAATCAACTTTGAAGAAACTGTTTATTTCAAGTGCAGTTTTTGTCGGATACAAATGGTTTCCATTTATTGTATCGGAAAAATATATTAAACCTTCTGCATCTAACTTCACCAGTTACACCTTCTTTATCCACACAGTGGTATCAAACCAGATCTAGACCTTAACCCGCTGCATTTAAATTTTGCTTATGGGTAGAATCCATTGCTAATATAATACGACGTTTGCATTTAAACATTATTATAGACTCGTGGAATACTGTTTAATTGTTGTAATACTAGACTGCATCTATCTACAAGAACATTACTGTATATTATTCCTATAAGTAATGTTGCAATTATCTTACTGAGGGCGATTTAAAACTACTTATATATATATATATATATATATATATATATATATATATATATAATAAAATTAATGGAGATACTCGCCGGACGATATTGTATATAATATAATTCAATAATTGGGTGACCCGGCTGGCTTGGGCATTAAAATATAGCGAAGCTAGTCGTGCTAATTGTTTATATTTCGGGTCTCTTGTGACCCTTTATCAAAACAACTACAAATTAACAAAACCAGTATTATACAAAAACATAACAAATTCTTGTAAAAAAACTTACAGCACAAAGCCAACAATAAGAAAGCAAAACTCGATATTCTCGCACAACGTTCTTCTACTGTATATCTGTGGCAACTTCACTAAAAGGAAATATAAACCAAAAATCCAAAAAAACCTTTTATAATTTTGTGATATGACATAATTTCAAATTTTTGACAAAAGTATTGACAACTATTACAAACAAAACGCGACATCCACCAAACTGCATATAGAATGGAAATACCAAAAAAAAATATTTAATAATAACGACAAGAAACCCACAGTATGAGAGAAAAAAAATATAATAAAAATAATGATTATAATTGAAAGAAAAGCAAGCATAACTAATCATGAAAAGAATCCACACCTAATCAGGATGTAACTGTGGTTTTCGACACGAGTCTAATTGAAACAAATATTTATATATAATACTTAAATTGTCTACGTCTGATTTTTTATTAACAGTATTATCACGCTCATATACACAACACATCTCCATAAAAAGTCTTTTTTTGTAGTTTTTTTCAATAGTTAATACTTTGGGATTGTTAAAATCAAAATTGTGACCTAGGTCCACTGCGTGTTGAGCAAGAGCACATCTCTGGGGTCTAAGTTTTGTGTCACTTTTGTGTCCAGTTATCCTTTGCCTAAGCGATTGTTTTGATTGACCAATGTATACTTGTTGGCAATCAAAGCAATTTATAAGATAAACGATATTATGAAGATCCAGTCTATCTATACTGTCTTTTAATTTAGAAAAGAGAGATAAGTTAGTTTTAACATTGTAACACGCGATCTTTATATGTTTAACAGACCTAAATATTTTCTTAATTTTTATTGTTAAGGATGTAATAAAAGGAAAAGGTGTAAAAACCACCTGTTGATCACTAGGGTCTAAGTTAGGTACATTTGTGATGGTAGATCTTCGTATTTCACTAAACAGAAGGTTCCTAAGAAAAGGTTTCGGAAAGCCATTCTCCACCATGATATTAAACAATCGCTGAAGTGAGGAGTGAGTCAGGGACGGATGAGTAATTTTTTCAATTCTATTTTTTAAATTCAAAATTACGTTAATTTTAACTTTCATGTCATGTTGAGACAAAAAATGAATGTAACGACCAGAACTAGTAGGCTTTATATACCAGTCCAAGACTATTCTGTTATTTTGGTCCCTGATAACTTTACTATCCAAAAAAGGCACATAATTAATATGTTCATGTTCAATAGTAAAAGATATATGAGTATTGTAACTATTGAAAACTTGCAGGATTTCTTGTGAACCATCAAAAGGTAAAGATAAAATTATATCATCTACGTATTGATAAATAAATGGTAAATCAAATGACAATTTTGGTATGCATTCCTTTAGTAATTTAGTCATTACTAACGATGCAAGAGTAGGACTAAGTATGGATCCCATAGGGCAACCAAATGTTTGAGAATAAAATTTTCCTTGAAAACAAAAATAATTGCTATCAAAAATGAAAGTAATGATTTTGATAAAATAGTTTAAGTTGATATTAGTATTGGGAGATATTAAATCCCAGTTTTCTGTAATGATAGAGATAACCAGTTGCAGTGATATATTTGTGAATAAGCTGACTACGTCTAGAGACGCAATAACATAGTTTTCTGGAAGTTGAAAATTGTTAATCTTATTAGAGAAATCAAATACATCTTTAACTGCATAACAATGATAATTGGAAAATGACAATTTTAAGATGTCAGCTATATGTTGACAAATCATAGATGTAGGTGAATCAATAGTTGATACAATAGGTCTTAAGGGTATTGAATCTTTATGGATCTTAGGTAAACCATAAATTCGCGGTGCTACACTTCTTTGAATTATCAACTTCTTTTTCAAGTCTGCTTCTATGTATTTATTACTGTATAATTCTTTAATCAAGTCATTATTTTTTCTTTGGATACTAGAAGTGGGATCTTTATGTAAAATTTTGTAAGTAGTATGATCAGTAAGAAGATCCTCCATTTTATTAATATAGTGGTTCTTATTCATGGCTACAGTTACATTACCTTTATCTGCTTTGGTTATTAAAATATGGGGGTTTTGTTTTAGAAAATATTTGGCGTTATTGTACAAATTACTAAGAAACTTATGTGAACCTTCAAGGGATGTAGAATTCTTATGTATAAAGTTAGTGACAGCATTGGTTACCTTAGCCCTAAAGATGTCTCTAGATTGTAGGGGACACTGATCAATTATATATTCAGTATCTGACAATAGCTTTTTAATTGAAATGTCTCTGTTAGATGGAAAAAAGGCAAATTGAGGTCCCAAAGCTAAAACTGTAGATACATTTTGTGGTATTGGTTGGTCTGTGAGGTTACTGAACCACTTTTCACCGGTAATTACACTGCATAAAGTGTGGTGGGTCAAATTTCTATATTTTTTTATTAAATTATTTTTAATTCTCCGAAAATTCTTTTCATACTTGTAAATCTCGAAAGATTGAAATTGATTAACTATGTGCATTGGTAACATTGCACGAGCGTTCATGATTTGCTTTTCTCTTTGTTTATATAAATTTTTAATATCCCTAAAAGTAAATTTAATTTCTAAATTAAGTAACTTAAGTCTTGACCTTCTTTGAAAATCATTAATTTCTCTGCTGTTAGTGTGGTTGTCGCCAAACGATGCCACAAGGCAAGATACGTTCTGCTGTATATGACGAGGAGTGATGCCATTTTTTCTGCAACTGAGTAGAAACACTTTGCGATTTTCGAACTTTGCTATCTTGATATTAAGGTTAGCCCATGATCCAAGAGCTTTTGCTGCAGCTGCTCCATAACTGGTTCTGATCATTCTGTAGTAACCCATTCTTCAATTTAATAAAATTAATGGAGATACTCGCCGGACGATATTGTATATAATATAATTCAATAATTGGGTGACCCGGCTGGCTTGGGCATTAAAATATAGCGAAGCTAGTCGTGCTAATTGTTTATATTTCGGGTCTCTTGTGACCCTTTATCAAAACAACTACAAATTAACAAAACCAGTATTATACAAAAACATAACAAATTCTTGTAAAAAAACTTACAGCACAAAGCCAACAATAAGAAAGCAAAACTCGATATTCTCGCACAACGTTCTTCTACTGTATATCAATTATAATCATTATTTTTATTATATTTTTTTTCTCTCATACTGTGGGTTTCTTGTCGTTATTATTAAATATTTTTTTTTGGTATTTCCATTCTATATGCAGTTTGGTGGATGTCGCGTTTTGTTTGTAATAGTTGTCAATACTTTTGTCAAAAATTTGAAATTATGTCATATCACAAAATTATAAAAGGTTTTTTTGGATTTTTGGTTTATATTTCCTTTTAGTGAAGTTGCCACAGATATACAGTAGAAGAACGTTGTGCGAGAATATCGAGTTTTGCTTTCTTATTGTTGGCTTTGTGCTGTAAGTTTTTTTACAAGAATTTGTTATGTTTTTGTATAATACTGGTTTTGTTAATTTGTAGTTGTTTTGATAAAGGGTCACAAGAGACCCGAAATATAAACAATTAGCACGACTAGCTTCGCTATATTTTAATGCCCAAGCCAGCCGGGTCACCCAATTATTGAATTATATTATATACAATATCGTCCGGCGAGTATCTCCATTAATTTTATTAAATTGAAGAATGGGTTACTACAGAATGATCAGAACCAGTTATGGAGCAGCTGCAGCAAAAGCTCTTGGATCATGGGCTAACCTTAATATCAAGATAGCAAAGTTCGAAAATCGCAAAGTGTTTCTACTCAGTTGCAGAAAAAATGGCATCACTCCTCGTCATATACAGCAGAACGTATCTTGCCTTGTGGCATCGTTTGGCGACAACCACACTAACAGCAGAGAAATTAATGATTTTCAAAGAAGGTCAAGACTTAAGTTACTTAATTTAGAAATTAAATTTACTTTTAGGGATATTAAAAATTTATATAAACAAAGAGAAAAGCAAATCATGAACGCTCGTGCAATGTTACCAATGCACATAGTTAATCAATTTCAATCTTTCGAGATTTACAAGTATGAAAAGAATTTTCGGAGAATTAAAAATAATTTAATAAAAAAATATAGAAATTTGACCCACCACACTTTATGCAGTGTAATTACCGGTGAAAAGTGGTTCAGTAACCTCACAGACCAACCAATACCACAAAATGTATCTACAGTTTTAGCTTTGGGACCTCAATTTGCCTTTTTTCCATCTAACAGAGACATTTCAATTAAAAAGCTATTGTCAGATACTGAATATATAATTGATCAGTGTCCCCTACAATCTAGAGACATCTTTAGGGCTAAGGTAACCAATGCTGTCACTAACTTTATACATAAGAATTCTACATCCCTTGAAGGTTCACATAAGTTTCTTAGTAATTTGTACAATAACGCCAAATATTTTCTAAAACAAAACCCCCATATTTTAATAACCAAAGCAGATAAAGGTAATGTAACTGTAGCCATGAATAAGAACCACTATATTAATAAAATGGAGGATCTTCTTACTGATCATACTACTTACAAAATTTTACATAAAGATCCCACTTCTAGTATCCAAAGAAAAAATAATGACTTGATTAAAGAATTATACAGTAATAAATACATAGAAGCAGACTTGAAAAAGAAGTTGATAATTCAAAGAAGTGTAGCACCGCGAATTTATGGTTTACCTAAGATCCATAAAGATTCAATACCCTTAAGACCTATTGTATCAACTATTGATTCACCTACATCTATGATTTGTCAACATATAGCTGACATCTTAAAATTGTCATTTTCCAATTATCATTGTTATGCAGTTAAAGATGTATTTGATTTCTCTAATAAGATTAACAATTTTCAACTTCCAGAAAACTATGTTATTGCGTCTCTAGACGTAGTCAGCTTATTCACAAATATATCACTGCAACTGGTTATCTCTATCATTACAGAAAACTGGGATTTAATATCTCCCAATACTAATATCAACTTAAACTATTTTATCAAAATCATTACTTTCATTTTTGATAGCAATTATTTTTGTTTTCAAGGAAAATTTTATTCTCAAACATTTGGTTGCCCTATGGGATCCATACTTAGTCCTACTCTTGCATCGTTAGTAATGACTAAATTACTAAAGGAATGCATACCAAAATTGTCATTTGATTTACCATTTATTTATCAATACGTAGATGATATAATTTTATCTTTACCTTTTGATGGTTCACAAGAAATCCTGCAAGTTTTCAATAGTTACAATACTCATATATCTTTTACTATTGAACATGAACATATTAATTATGTGCCTTTTTTGGATAGTAAAGTTATCAGGGACCAAAATAACAGAATAGTCTTGGACTGGTATATAAAGCCTACTAGTTCTGGTCGTTACATTCATTTTTTGTCTCAACATGACATGAAAGTTAAAATTAACGTAATTTTGAATTTAAAAAATAGAATTGAAAAAATTACTCATCCGTCCCTGACTCACTCCTCACTTCAGCGATTGTTTAATATCATGGTGGAGAATGGCTTTCCGAAACCTTTTCTTAGGAACCTTCTGTTTAGTGAAATACGAAGATCTACCATCACAAATGTACCTAACTTAGACCCTAGTGATCAACAGGTGGTTTTTACACCTTTTCCTTTTATTACATCCTTAACAATAAAAATTAAGAAAATATTTAGGTCTGTTAAACATATAAAGATCGCGTGTTACAATGTTAAAACTAACTTATCTCTCTTTTCTAAATTAAAAGACAGTATAGATAGACTGGATCTTCATAATATCGTTTATCTTATAAATTGCTTTGATTGCCAACAAGTATACATTGGTCAATCAAAACAATCGCTTAGGCAAAGGATAACTGGACACAAAAGTGACACAAAACTTAGACCCCAGAGATGTGCTCTTGCTCAACACGCAGTGGACCTAGGTCACAATTTTGATTTTAACAATCCCAAAGTATTAACTATTGAAAAAAACTACAAAAAAAGACTTTTTATGGAGATGTGTTGTGTATATGAGCGTGATAATACTGTTAATAAAAAATCAGACGTAGACAATTTAAGTATTATATATAAATATTTGTTTCAATTAGACTCGTGTCGAAAACCACAGTTACATCCTGATTAGGTGTGGATTCTTTTCATGATTAGTTATGCTTGCTTTTCTTTCAATTATAATCATTATTTTTATTATATTTTTTTTCTCTCATACTGTGGGTTTCTTGTCGTTATTATTAAATATTTTTTTTTGGTATTTCCATTCTATATGCAGTTTGGTGGATGTCGCGTTTTGTTTGTAATAGTTGTCAATACTTTTGTCAAAAATTTGAAATTATGTCATATCACAAAATTATAAAAGGTTTTTTTGGATTTTTGGTTTATATTTCCTTTTAGTGAAGTTGCCACAGATATACAGTAGAAGAACGTTGTGCGAGATTATCGAGTTTTGCTTTCTTATTGTTGGCTTTGTGCTGTAAGTTTTTTTACAAGAATTTGTTATGTTTTTGTATAATACTGGTTTTGTTAATTTGTAGTTGTTTTGATAAAGGGTCACAAGAGACCCGAAATATAAACAATTAGCACGACTAGCTTCGCTATATTTTAATGCCCAAGCCAGCCGGGTCACCCAATTATTGAATTATATTATATATATATATATATATATATATATATATATATATATATATATATATATATATATATATATATAACTTAGTAGGTGGTTTTTTACTTTTTTACCAATATATTGTTTCCTTTCGACTTTTTCAGCTTCTATAAACAATTGGTGTTTTAATCTCAATATTATTTATTCGGTTGATTATGAATTGCTCAATACTAGAATATTTCCTGAAAACATTTTTTAAGTCTGCAAAGAGTAATTATCAAAAAAATTAATAAGCAGTGTTAGTTACGTGAAACACTTTATACGTTGGTTACTTATATACTTAAACATGAGTTTGTTATCGTCTGCGATTTATAATCAAACCGACCCTGGCTATAATAAAAATTCAGAATGCTTGAATTATTGCATCACATAAAATATTATTGCATGCAGTCGTGCCGTATAAAAACACCTGTGTTTTTTCGATCGCATGCATGGTAGTAGCATTCGTTACAACATTACAATAAAGTAATTTCATATCTTAATGACTTGCCACTGGAAATAAAAATAAACAATCAACTCCGCGAACATTAGTCAATATCAAACCTAAATTGAACATATTCTCCCAGTCGATTTTATTTACATTTATTTTACTTGCATCCAGAGATTCCCATCACGGCATAATAATGAGATTTTTCAATCGATACGGCACCGATGAWTTATTCACTCGCCACAAMYGCTTAATGCATCTGCGTCATTTGCAAATGAATTTATGGTAACAGCTCTCTTTCTCAGCGGGATGAGATACTGTTCATCGTGGACATAAAGAAAAATTTCTAGGTAATTCTTTTCAGACKCCACGACAACTGCACCCTAACTTTGGTTAAAAGTGAAAAATAAAGTGGAGTATATCAAACTGATTAAATTTAAATCTCACGACGAAAAGGGATCTACCTACCTACTGCGAACTACGAACTAATTGATAAAAGAAAACTACAAAATAGCCGTTCAAATATCACCCAATTCATATAATTTTCGCAATCCCTATTTATGTTTTAGTATTTCTAGAAATTTTTGTAGCTTTTATTAGATGTTTGTAATAATATCGTTCTCTATGTAAAATTATTGTTTTATCAAAGTCAGTCATGTGTTTAGTTAAATATGATAGTTGCAGCCTAGTAGCACATATGTGTTCTTTCAAACGCGTATATCTACTGTTCTTTTAGTCTGACCTATGATGTAACACTTTCCGCAAGAACAAACAGTTTTGTAAACACCTTCACTTGTACGTAGGGCAAACTCTACTCTAATTTACTTTGTGCTGACTGAGAATTTACTTGATTTGGACGAGCATTTTTATTAAGAATTGACCAAATATTCTTAATACTATAACCATTTCTCACTAGCGCTGATTTAAGATGTAAGATTGCCATGACCAACGGAGGAAGAAAGCTAATAAGATGACATTAACAGCCAAAATAAGTATTAGCTCAAAGAAATGTACAACGCTTTACAGATATATCAATTTATAGAAACTTGTGAATAAACATTTTTAGTTAATAGGGTTGCAACTTCTGATGTAGTACTTTGATTGTATCTATGAATTTTCTGTTTAAAAATGTAGTGATATACTAGGCGCAGTAAAGATTCACAATAGCTATTAAAAAGAATATTCAAACGTTGCTCTACTCACTGTTGATGTAAGACATCTCGTGCTGCATAATTGTCAGGATTTAGTTAATATTCCATAAAACGTCTTGCTTTGCAGAGTTTTTTTTTGTACTATAATTTTTGCCCTTACCATTAACTGACTGATTTATTTTGATGAATAATACTGAAAATACCATGACAATATACTGACTGACATACAAATAAGAACGTGAAGGATGGGGTGGAATTTAAAATCTTTTGCCCATAATGCTCGATGCGAGAAAGATCGGAAGACGTTCATGGTCAAGGCAAGAAATTGACATTGTCTTGTTTTGAAGGGTTACGTGTGGTCGTTTAAAATCTTGTTAAAAAAGGCAGTTGGTAGGGTAAAACGTGTTGTTCAACTTGTTCCTGAATATAATGAAGAACGGTCTTCTTGCGTCCGGAGAAGACCAGCGGTGGTCTGCTGCCATGAGGAATAGCACCTCACTCCATTACACCAAAAAATGCGGTGAACACCCAAAATTGAATATCGCCTTTTTCACCATGTCACTTGTTGGACTATCATGCGTATCCAGGGGGGATCTAGACAACATATGCCGATTCTGGTCCTTTTTTTCTTATAGTGACATTAGTCAAAGTAACGAGTTAATAGGTAAAGAGCAAATTACGACTGCTTTAAACCAAACTCCAAGGTCCTGACTAAAGAATCGTGCCAAGTATAAATTTCTCTGTTTATTATTTTTGAATCGTTCGTTAAATGAAAGGATAACTTTGAACTAGAACCAGTGCATAATAACAAACGGGTATATAAAAATGCATTAAAATAAAACAAGTATTACTGGTTGATTTTATTTCTGTCAGTGGGTATTTGCGGCTAGATGTGATGTGTTATAATGTGGAAATTACTACTAATATCTGCTGTTGAATAAATTACCTGGTAAAAGACATCAGATTATATTCTATGCAGTTAGAATATTGTGATGAATAATAATTTGTTAATTCTCAGTTTCTCAGTGTACTCCCAAGTTTTCAATTTTATTTCTCTACGTAAGAGTTATGACAATTCTACATTCGGATCCAGATAACAATGAGAAAACTTTCCTTCGTGAGGTTTCACGACACCGAATGCAAAAACCATTCGGCAGATATGTACGCCGCATCCATATAATAAAAACCGAAAACTCCCAAATGAGGCCATCAAAAACCCATACATAATAGTGGAAAGTGCAAAATGCGATTGGAGCGATACGCGAACAGCAATCATACACCAACGATAACGCCTATTAGTTGAACATTTTGAATATTTTCGTGGTTAGCAGGTTTATGATCGGAAAATATCGGCGTTATGATTGTTAGTGATAAAGCCATCAACCCGACAGCACGCCGCATAGAGCCATTTGGAGTCATCCAGTTTTATTATGACAACGCGCGTGAAATTTTGCTGTGAATTTGCGTTAATTGCCACCTATAGATTCTAATAAACGCTAGAAACTGATTTTGGAATGACACTTTTGGCTGTATTGGAATAGTTCACGTTCCATATCTATTGGTTGGCACATAAACAGTGCCTTCTTTTAATTTTAATGTTGTATAGTGTAGTTAAATTTTTAAATTCGGTATACTACGTAGGAGCCAGGAGCTTTTGCGAATACTATACGGTCTGTAACTCTGTAATTACAGAGACCTACATTGCCGATTGCCCGGTCATTTGGTGAAAATCGGCAATGCATCATCTAGCGGTGGTTTTATGTCCTACGACATAGGTTGGTATGGTCAGTAAGTACGAAGGCCTACATTGCCGAAGAACCCAACGAAAAGAGTCCAGCGAAAGAAAATTATTTTGACATATTCATTTCGCTCAGAGTTAAATGCTGCCTCTACCACGGACATATTTAAGATAAAAGTTTCCACGACAAACTTGCGGCCTATATCTATAGTAAGCCACGCGGGATTTTTCTATATATTTAGTAATTTACTATCGATTGCAGTGTTATGTATGGAAGTAATAAACCATAGGATACTTCATAATCCCAGATAAGGAGGACATTATTTAAGTCTTGTAGGAGATTGTTACTGATCAGTCTCTATGATTTTTTTTAATTTGAACTGGATATTGAATTAATTCAAAATTAAAAGTAAAATTAATTTTCTTTGTAACACACTAGTAGTTGCAGTGTAATTTAGAGCCGATACATACTTTTGTTGATAGTATCTGCAGTGTCGTTATATATTATGTTGCTGTAGTTGATCGTTTATCGTTCTTTACACTATAGCACAACGGCAACAAGTCCACTGACAAAAGCACGAGAAAAATTTAATTTGAGGCTGATATTGTATGCGTATTCGCTTGCCTCCTAATATGATCCGGCCATTTTAGTGAAGTCGAATGTTTCATCTCGAGTTATTAGTCACTAATCTGCAATAACCGGAACGTGTATGCAGCGTACGGGTGCCCCGTTCGTTCTCAATACCGGGGATTTTTAATTTTTATTCTTTGCACTGCGGATTTTATTAAAAATAGCTTCGCTCGCTTTTTTCCGCGTCCGTGGCGAGATGAGTTTTGCAAAGTTGCAAATTGGTGAAATTTTATTACCTGGTGCTTTTAGCCGGGGGAAAAAGTTGCACTAAAACAATTAATGATTAGTCTAGGAAAAAGACAAACAAATAACGCAAATATCAATATGCTGTGTGATCATCGTTTCGGTTTGACAAGGTGACGTTTTCAATAACAAATGTTGATGTTTAAGCATTGATTTGTAATTTGGCACTTTGTTTTATGAATATGAATTTATGAGATTTGCGTTACCTATTCTAAATGAGTTAATGTAGTCTATGAGATTTTTAGGTTCTATAAGACTGCTTCCCTTTATTTTACTGTTAAAAGCTTTTCTTTATTTTTTAATAAGTGAAATGATATGTTTGTGCAGAAAATAGCTTCTTGACACTAGCAGAATAATTCAGGACATTCGTTTGGAAATGGATCCAACTAAATAACACTTCTTATTTATCATAATTAATTTTAATGTCCCTTCTGTTTTAGTTTGAAATGATGGAGTTAATGGTATCTTCATTATTATTTTGTCTTCCAGTATATATTTTTTAAGACTTCTTTCTTATGTCTCACTTTTTGTATATCTTTTATATATACATATGTTGCTATCATTAACCGTAATTTGTTTGTCAATCACGAAAACTCATTAGCAGCCCTAGGGTTTCAGCTATTTTTCATCGTTCCGTTAAAACAACGAATGATCGAATCCCAGAGAACAAGATAGGATAAAAAAAAGTCTGGTCGTGTTTTACATAGTGCCGACCGGGGGGCGGTTTTGTTTCGTTAAATTTAAAAATGGCATTCGGATTTTTGCCTGCAAGTGAAACAATGGCGGTCCGGCGAGGGTATAAATATATGATGGCCGAGTTCTCGTTTGGACACATTTTTTAAATGAAATATCGGTGATATAGATGTGGCGCGCCTCCGTTCCTCGATATGAAACGCAAAAATAATTAAACATTTTTCAGGCATGCGGAAAAACTTTGACAGACAAATAAAAATAGCCGTTTGAAATATGAGTATAGGAAAATGTGCATGTACGGTAATTTTTTTCATTATACGTGTTCGTGAGCGTCCGATGGACAGCTTTATTTGTTCTTTTTTGTTCGGCTACTGAAATTTCGCGTGTCGTTTCTGATTGGATGAAATGCCTTTGCCGCTGTGTCGTTTTTATGCTGCACACAACGTCCCACTAAATTACTTTGCTGTATTTGACGTGTGATAGATATACCGTCACTAGCTATCCTCCTAAATTGTATCTCCACAATTTTGATCTAATCAACTACTTTTCATGCGTCTAAGCAACTTTTAACTGTGCTCGACTTGAAACTGTTCAATAGCGTTACATGTCATAAACTTTGACATATATATACCACTTTGACCTGGAATTTAAATAGGGATTTGATGGTGCAATGGTTAGCACGTTTAACTAGCAACCAAGAGGTCCCGAGCTCAAGTCCTGCTTTTTCTTAATTTTAACAAATATATTTTCTTGGTTTTTGTGGAGGTCAAAAAAAGGAACGAAGTACATTCACGTGAAACCTACAATTCCTCATTATATTATTTATATTTTGTATATGTTCATATTACAGTACATTATATAATATTAATTTCTAAATTTCTTATTCGGTTTGCAGTTGTTTGTCTTCTGGGCTCATGCACTTTTTGTGCCATTTTTCCATGTCGTCAGTTCTTCTCAACTGGGGATAAAATATTTCCCTTTTTATATTTTAAATTGGTGGATTTACCTTGATTGCTCAGTCGGATTTGATGGGTCTTGAGATTTTATCAAAACTTAATAACGAAATCATCATGTGAAATTTACAGGGATAGCTGCATTACAGTCTTCATCAAATTCATTCGGAACAAGTACGTTGTTGGCCGGAACGAAACTGAACGAATCTAATTATGGGGTCCAATTGTGCCTTCCTAACATACTTTGGTATGGTTATAATTATCTTTGGATCTGGGATGGAGTGGCACTGGACTTCCAGGTTTCCCGAAGGTTGCTTGCATAATAATGAGTATCTTCAGCAATTTCCAAAAATTATTAATTTAGGATTATAGCTTGTATAATTTAAGCTTCAAACGAGTTTACATGTGAAAAATTCGTATCAAGGCAAACCTTAGAAACATTCGTCTTGTTCCGCTATTGAACTTTTACATCGACTTTTTCATACAGATTCGTTAGAAGTTTTAGAATGCTCCATGCTGAAATTGTTGTTTTCCGCGACCGTTAACAAAACCAGGTTTTTCTAAATAAAGGAAGAGAGAAGTGAGGTATTTTAGCATTATTATTGACAGTATTAACTAAAATTTTAACATTTCCCACTCCTATAAAGTCAGTGTTCATCGCTATAGTAATCACAAAGCTCTGTGGAATTATTGTTCACGTCTTCAATATCATCAACGATGATATTTGTTTCTGTTTGAAACTTAAATTTTTCATCTATTAACTGTGGGAATTTTTTCTTCATAAATGCTATTAATGAGTGAAAGAAATGGGGTGATTTTAAGAAATGACAAATAGTGGAAAACTGGAAAAAGTACTTTAACAAACTATTAGATAATTTCAACCAAAACAGTTCTATAGAGACAACGAAAGGAATAATTCATGAAAATGACGATTGAAGATTTTGCCAAAGGAAAATCACCCGAAGTGATAAAAACCTAGGAGCACAAGATATCATGGTGTTAAGATGGCAGTAAATTTCGCATAATATTCAAGATAGGCGACACCGGAAAATGTGAAAACCACAGGTGGATTATATTATTATACAAATCGATCGTGGATGTATCTCTTCGATCGGAAGCATACGCGCAAAAAAGCACACATTCACAAGTAACCAAATTCTGAGGAACGAATTGGAAAAGGCATTTGATACAATGTCTCAAACAGAAATATGGAGAAGCTCCAGCACAATAAGGGTTTGCCAGCTAATACCATAGAAGGTTTACAAAAGTGAGAGCTGTTAGGTAGGATAATATACTCTACTCATCGCCATTTTTGATAAGATGCTCAAAATCACTCGCGGAATAGTAAAAGACATTCATTCTAGCGAAGTTTGCTTTTGCTAATGATTTTATGATATGCGCAGAGTAAATATAGTGAAATAAGTCAAAAGTTGTGATTAGTGGGTAAAAGCGATAAAACATTAAAATAGACATAAAGAATGAAGAAATAGAACAAGTTTATATGTACAAATATCTTAGGGTGCTAATCGATCAAGTAGAAAGTATAAAAAATTAAATCAGTTCAAGAATAACTGCACAACTGTCAATCATTGCTTCCTAGGAAATAAACTGATAAACAAGAAGAAGCAAATGCTTGTAGCGTCACAAAACTTTATAGAGTGCTCAATGCTGATATACGTAGAATTGAAAGAAAGGAAACATACAAAACTTTTACCAAATTTGTTTAATGGCATGTGATGTCAGTGTGAGTTCATCGGGGAAAAAATCATGTAAACACTGTAGGTAAAACGTTTTCGGTACTGTGCAGTGCACCGCAGTAAGGATGACATTTCTTTCCCCTAATGCTTTTGTTTAGTGTAGCCTATAGTGTCTTAACAGCAGACATATCTGCACGGTACCCGACAGTTGTATAAGTTTTTCAATCAATCAAATCAATGATTGATCCAACACAGTTTTGTCTCATTCTTTAGGTATAAATTTGAGGGCGATTATAATGATAAGATAATCTTTCGGTGATCATTTTAATTTCAAGGTACTTTGTTAGCAACAACTTATACATAAAAACTCCATTATTGAAGAAGTAGTTCAAACACCATCATCTACAAAAGTTAGCCTCTGAACTGTGGTATAAACAAATTTTGTTTTTTTATTGGTGTTTGATCGGCGCACTTCCCATTTATTTTGAGCAATGAGAAGTAGAATAAAAAGTTTAACTGGGGCGAAGGCAAGCAGCGATAATGTGCGAATAATGACTAATGGAAAGAATTCAGCACTTCGACATATGTAAAGTTTCTCCCGCATGAACAGCATTCAGCAGTTCGTTGTAACTGTAATGATATTTGCGGTCAATTCGCATCCACGTACAGCCAGCTCAACGGTGATACATCTTGAAATTAACCGCTCGCATTCTACAGCTGCACCGGCGTGCACAGTACGTAAATAATTAATTGATTAGCAGGTATCGGACAGATCTAACAATGTTACTAACTAATCAGCTAAACAAATAGATAGTGCACTGCCATAATTCACGGCATCATGAGAGTAAATGCCCCCTGATCAATACGTATTGAATGCAGTATGCAAATAAGTGTAACTATACCGAGAGATAGGGAGCGGCCATGAGAGTAGTGCTGGTACCGGCGCGTCTGCGAGGACCAACAATGACTTGGAGGACTGCATGTAATAGACGAGCTTACAAGGACAGTGGACAACGTTGACAGAGAGTTTGGTGTGCGGCTGCGAGCTGTTGGTGCATCGCATATCTGCGATTGTTTATCCAGGGAGAATCAACTTACATATATGTTGCACTCTATTCGACAAAAGATTATTGGGAAAGAAGGGAGTATGCCTATAAAAATATTATACAAAAGTTAAGCAATAACGCATGTTGAAAACGAGAAAACGTAGGTAATGTTAAAAGATCAGAGAATGTAGAAACCAGTTTTGCAGATGTGGATGGCTACCTACGTGAGCTGTACGACACAGTATGCAAATTAGCTTAGCATACACACTAACACTTTTTTAATCTATCCCTTAATCACTTTTTTTATCAGCACGTACTTCTGGGTGAAGAGCTTTGTCGTGGATACTTTTTTCTTTAATTTTACTGACTGTTAACATTACTTAACCTATTTTCTTCTCACGTTCTTACACTCTCTGCGTCACAATAGAGAATTCTGAAGCCATACGGTCACGCAGTTTGGTCCGTATAGCATTTTCTGAAAACCACTTACAATGATAGATTTGATATTTGTATGTAAAATTTATGCATTCATGTATTCGATACACGTGTTCAATATAAGTATCGATACATGTATTGGATACTTGCATTCGATACATGTCCTTGATATAAATATGCAATACAAGATATAGATATGCAATACAAGTATTCGATACACGTATTCAATCCAAGTATTCGATACAAGCATTCAGTTCAAGTATTCGATACGCGTATTGGATGATGTTAATTTATAATATAGAGCAATTAATTTGAGTCAGCACCAAAGGGGCTTTTATCCAGCATGGCCGTCTGATGTCTGGTATGACGTCAGGTGTCGTATAAACCGTAACGTAAACAGAGTAGTATGGATACATCGGCTGAAAGGTGAATTTCGGCATTTTTGTTCGTTTTCGTTGTAATAATTGATAGTATAATAATATCGAAGTGATATTGCTATTAAGTTTCTTACTAACTATAGAGCATAGTAATAAATATTATGTATGTTAGCGTTTGCTTGCAAGTTTGTCAAACCGGCGATAACTTTTGGAATATAAAAACACCAGAGCAGCCTGTTTGAGGGAGTAAGGAAGTAATTGAGACACCACAGTAATTCAGGGTGGTCTGCGTTTGTTCGATAGATAAGGTCAAGTTGATGAACGGTGACTGTGTATTTTTAGGCGATTCTGTATTCTGAACCTCTTGGAGGGTGTAGTAATAGACAGCTGTTTCGTCTGACTCGCCGCTTATCAGTTTAAAGTATTTACAAAGCAGCATAAAAAAATAAAAGCGAGTCCCCTGGATCCAACATGGTTGGGGCAACAAGTTGTACCTCAGCTCCTTTACATTTTACAACAAATAATTTTACACTGTCGCCTTTAACGCACCTGCCTTTGTCCGAATTTGAAAATTAGTTGTTGTAATTTTAATATTGGTCTACAAAGTTTATGCTGTTCAGATGCCCTTGTAAAATCGTTGCATTTCAAAGAAGTTTGTTCTTGGTATCCATGGCTTTTTTTTAGCTGAAGCCTGGTTATCAATAACATTTCATATGGTGTCTGTCTTGTTTCAGAACTAAAGTGTTTTCTTTGAAGTGTAGTCCCATAAATAAAGTTAATAGTAATAAAAAACAAATTTTAAGTGAACCTGATAATTATGACGAACTGGAAGAAGAAAAAGTTAAATCTGATAATAATAAACGTTTTTAAAAATTCCTTGGTAAAAAGCTTTATACATGAAAATGTTGAACTAATAGCTGTTTATGGATTAAGGGCATGATTAGATTTTTATGGTCCAAGGTGCTATTTTGAAAAAAATCGCTGTAGGACCATAAAAATCAGGAGAGGATATCTTTGTGTTCAATTAATATAAAGTTAATATGACATTCGGTTCCCTAATGAACTAAACAAAATCAACATTATTACCAATGCTATATGATAAACAGCTCAATTAAGTTAACAGAAGCAACCACCACAATTCAATTTATTACGCGGCATATTTCCCTTAATTTTGTAAAAATAGTATAAATGGTACAATCCAGAAATTTGTTTTGTACACCTTTTATTTAATGACATGCCAAAAGCATTCTTTGAAGTCACACTTATTAGACCGTGTCTTTTCGAATTCGCTTGTTTGGAAGCCCCTGTAAAAGTCCAAACGGGGCAATTAAACTCTTCTCCCTGAACAGAACGCATACACGCACGTGATACGTAAAATACGTATGAAAATGTGACTGGATCAATAACTGGGCATGCAAAATATAAAAACAACCCTCTAAGGGGTAGGGGTGAGACGGGCACCCCGGCAGCTACCGCCCGCCACCCCCATCAGCAGAATGGTGACAAACAACTGTCGTTTCACCCCATTCGAGCCGCTGGCTTTGATTGTCGTCAACGTTTTTTGCCTCTGCGGCCACTCTCTTCTCATTTATCATACTGCTGCATGCGTAATTATCATTCGTACTTTTTGTGAATCGTGTACGGGTATTCTCGATTTGTTCTATTGAAAATCAAGCAACAGTGTCGCCAAACCCCGCATCAGGTCTTTCATTAAATTAATGAAAACCTGTTACATTTGTTGAACAATAAAACAAAGGAGAACGCCGTGCATGACCGTCAGAAATAAAGCTGAATATAATAAAATGTTTCAGACATTTTGAGTAAAAGTTACTTTTGTAAATAACTAATAGGATGACTAGTTTAAATCTACTTTTAGTTCAGAATGCATTTACATAAAATTCAGTAAACAAAGACTATCGACAAGATAAATCATTCTTGATGTAGCCCTATCAGTGATACTATAAGATACACTTTACATAGTTTATTACCTATTACAACCGAAGCAATCCTTTATTTTACAAGGGGTATTACAAAGGTCTTTTAAACAGAACAACGACAGCTAATCAAAATTACATCTCCTACATGTTAAAACAGTCAAGCAATCTATTTCACGGGATTTTTAAATTTTAGTAGCTATTTCAAGGAAACGTGATTTGTTCCAGGTTGAAACTTTCTTCTTTACAGGTACCAACCAATAATTCTTGGCGGGTTATACAATATCTTTTTCCGTCTAAGAAAGTGTTTTACCGAGATTGCGTATACCTTTTCTTTCCCACCTTAAACCTACTAACGCCATAACACTACTACTACTATAAATGGTTCTTGAAATTGAGTATACACCACTGTTGACCTGTTGTTAATATATCTTCAAGGCTTCAAAATACTTTTTGTCTTCGAAATTCTTACTGCGAATAATCACACCGCCAATATTTATTAAACAAGTCCTTCAGTTTAACACCTCCGTACGGCATCCTTGGCTCATCAAAGGTCACTGAAGCATTACACAAGCCGAAGGGCATGACGCAAAAATGACACAGTGTGTTTCTGTGCGTAAATGCCTCGATATCTACCATCATCAGGATGTAGTTCCTCTTGCCAATATTCTCGTCTAAGATTCAAAGTTGAAAACCATTTAGCACCATACTGCCTAAAGTGTCATCAATTCTGATTAGTAAGTTTTATAAAATCAACGCAGAACCTGGTGGACCCGTCTATTTTTCTATCCAAAGAAAGAAAAGAATTCCTCTAAATACCTTCCAGGTTTAATTAATCAAGTAGTATCTCATTGTCAAGTCCAGATCAACTTGAAAATTGCAGAAACTCTTCTAAATTCCTCAAAAACTCAGTATCATGTTCTACCTCACACCTGCGAACTCAGGTAAATAATTGTCTGCATTTTTTCAGTTCAGTCCGGTCTGTAAATCTTTTTTCAAAATCCTTTCTATTTATTACCCAAATGGATCATATACATATCCGGTATATACGAGAGGTAGTGAAATTAAGAATGTTTTGTACCATTTTCTAATTATTAGAAGCTACCATCTCTAGCACGCTCTTTAAAGAGTATAATATACTTGACGTCGACAACTAATAAAATTACAGCTCAAAAATGTTCTACTTGTATCTACTACCGTCGCCGTCGTTGCAACAATTTAACACCTTACATTTGAATTGATTTAACCATAAGGGATAAGAAGTAGCAAACTGGATATAGTAGGTTTCTCTCAGCAGTGAAATGATAACTGGCAATGATTACTGTAGACTCAAATTACATACATTAAAAATAATACAAAAGTAAATGCAATAGTAATCATCTTGGCGGTGGCCTTGCGCAATGGCAATGCTCTTAAATTGCAATGAGATGGGATAATTTGACTTCAATTTTCAACATAATGTATATTTTTTAAATGCCGTACTACAAAAATAACTAGAGAGGCCACGGCGCATCCTACGAAAAAACACTCCACGTTACATAGCTAAAAGTAAAAAAATTAAAAAGGAATTAAAAAAGCATCGGGCCTGGTGACGTACAATACGTGCTATGCTAATGCCAAGACTAGAAAAATAAAGAGAAAAATTTGCCTGATAGAGGTCGTTGCAGCATGAAATATGGATGAAACCAACTGCGAAAGATACTGATAAATTGCATTGCCTGGACATCGCGCTTTAATGGAAGTCGAAGTAGAAGCCATATTTTTGCTCGCGCTCTATGATTTGAACCATATTTCGCCCAAAGTGGAAAATATGGATCACCGCGCAATTTCGTACTTGTTATTTATTAGTCGAGGTTCTTTTTTTCAGTAACTGTTAAGTGAGTGGAGATTTTGTATTGTCAAAATAAAAAATGAAATTAATAAATCTAACAGCAGTATTTTTTGTTTTCTTCAGCTTCTCTTAAGCCGTACCGATATTAACGTCTTGGCTTTGTTTTCAAATGTGGTAGATTAGTGGAGAACAGCCTTACAGAAGGAGTAGGTAAAGTAAATCGGTAACTAGTCGTAAAAATTGGCTGTGTTTACAAAACAATTCTATAAGGAAAAACGCCAGTGCTTTTTAAATCATTCGATTAATATTATATATCAAAAACTGTATCAGTATAGCAAAAAATGAATAAAATGTATGAAAACAAGTGCATAGAATGTCTTGAAAGAAGTTTATATATTTTTCGCCATATCATGAACTTGTTTGACTTGTTTTATAGACAATTCCATTTTCAAATTTGAAATTTGGTCGATATGCTTCCCAAGGAAAAAAGTTAGTTTCGCTTATGAAAGTACTAGAAGTTTCAACCAGCTACTAACTTTTTTGACACCATACGGATGGGTGCCTTATAATATTCCAGTTCATTTGTGTATTTGCTTTAGAATGCGTTTCCTACCGACACCAGTGTTTGCAACAATAGATACGTTGTTGCGCCAACGTGAACAATGTTCGCCATGATTAAAGACACGGTATTACCTACCGACTGGGACTATCGATCTAACTAGGATCACATTCACATCCCTTATTACGTTCTGCAATAATTCAGGTGGCGCGTTGGGGTTAGCCGCCACAGCAATGCCCACAACCGCATTCCTAACGCACCATTATTACGGATTTCGCCCAGGAATTGATGCCATTACGCCGCCCAGGGGCGCTGCATCAGTGCAAAACATTCGAACATCGATGGCGACATAACTCTAGGGCCGCAAATCACTTTGCACGATCCAAAGACAGTCGGAATGCAGTTACGAAGGATTATGGGAGTAGCAGCACTTAACAATTCAAATCGGGAAGGCTTAATTTCGTTGTGTAACTGTTTTGAGGTCCAAGTCTGAAGGTACGGTCACATGTGGGAAAGGAGTTTTGATGTCGTGGGTTTGGGCTAGGTCTAGGTCGGTAAACAAAGAAGTATGTATCTACGGTTGAATACTGTAGAAGTAGAAACCTTTATAAATAGGTTTTCTCGAACGTAAGCAATGCAGGTGCTTCTTAATATTTGAGTAGTTCTCTGTTGAACACGTACTGACCTCTCATAATCGGATTAGTGACATTGACAAAATAGTCAGCCAGGGTAAAGGTGTACATATGATCTTCATTGCAGCGTTAAGTTGTGATCTACATGTGCACTTTTCATTTAAACAGATTAGGAATAAACCAAACTCAGTGCAGCTATTCCTCATGTTCTTGCATTAGCACATCGAGAGTTATATGCTACATTATAAACAGTTGAAAACATCACTAACGTTGTACTAACATGCCGTAACCTGTAAAATATGACTAGCGACGATTGCTACCTGTAGGCACCAGTCTTTCGACCAGGCATTCCATACATTGGCTAAATGTGTGGGAACACCAAAACCGCCCAGGGGTTGTTTAGCTGCAGGGCGGAAAAATAAACCTCCCAGCCAGCTTATTTACACAAAATGTTGTTCCTGTTCTTCATTTTTCATTGTGCCTTAAAAGTTGAAGACGAATCCAAGGTATTTTGGGAAAATTTGTATTTAAGATTCGTATTATTGAGAAACTTATTGTCAGTTGTTTTGATTATTGGCCAAATGAAACAACCAAACTTCAGTTTTCGACAAATTTAACCACAATAGCCACTTTTCCAAATAGTTATTCGTAGTTGACAGATTTCCAGTTAACTTATCTCCTAATACTAGGTACACCAAAATTTTACTCGTGATTAGCGGCAAATAAATTGTATATAAACCTAAAAAGTAATGGCGCTAAGACGAAGGTATGCGGGAATCTATTTTGCCAAAACCTCTATTTGGTGCAGTATTCAACAAGGTATAACTGAAATCTTCAGTTAAAAAAGCTTATTTTCAATGACTCGTTCAAAACGACCACGTTGAACTGTTTTGTTTTTTAATTAATCTATCCCTCCAATCTATATTATAAACTGCACGAAGGTCTACGAAAACAGCATACGTTTTAATCGATGCTTGAATCCTACTTCGATCAGCCCGTGATTGATCGAAAACTTGTTCAACAGGAAGGATATCTTCAAGCAGTGGCGAATCTTGCTTATAAATCAGTGTCTCTAGAAGCTTGTAGCAGCTACATAGCAAGGAAATAAGGCGAAAACTCGAAGTTTCATTCGCAGGCTTTCTTTATTTTCAAATGACGATGAAACATTTCCTGAAATAAAAATATTAATGATAACATCAGTTCAACAACAAACTCCCCAGATCCATTAGGAATAATTCCACATGCAGTCCTCCTCGAACCTTCATATAGAGGGGATAAAAAAAGAGTAGCGCCCACTTGTCTGCTAAACTCAGACCAATTAATCGATATAAATATATGTATATATAAATATGTAATGTGTCAAAGAATCGTATTTGGATACCAACATTATACATGGAAAGTCTGTGTTCAGTGTGTGAAAAGTCATTCAAAACAAAACGTGGTGGTAGCAAAGCTTTATTGTAATGATTCTTCTTAACAAAGCAAATGTCTGGATTGTAATCTTTCTCCCATCAGGTAGAATCAAGTATGATATGTAAGATTACCAATCCCATCGGTTATATTAAAGGTATAATTTTGGTAGTTGTCTTCATAACCCCATAAATTATGATGTTAGTTGAAATCGGCAGCAAAAACGTTGACGTATATGGCAACTCAGGATAAATATTCATAGCCCAAAGAACATTTGGTGGCTGTTGATGTGGATGAGATGGTTGTTTTAAATTTTAATTGCGTTTATGTGACGTTCAGTGGTGAACAGCATTGACAATATTAGAAAGAAACAGAACTAACGTTTTCGATAAACTGCCCATATTTTTGTTCCGTGGGAAGCATTTCCTCACCATCTCAGCGATTTTTAGCCTTACTACGTAACCTCAACAAATAATTTAGGGCTATAAAGCTTGTTTCCAATACAACACTGTGTAAAGCGAAGCATATATAAATAATTTGTACAGTGCCATTGTCATGAAGTATACATAAGTATTTAGTAAACAGTACTTATTTGGAGAGCATTTCAAACTAGTATCGAAACAAACCTGATGCATAAACTCATAATTTCTAGTTGTGTACTGTTCGTGAACGCTGTTTCGTATATGTTGTGTGGAATCAGACTGTCTTTTGCATTTATTTTACCATGTTGCATGACGTTAAAGAAAAGCAACCGCAAGAAGCTGCGTTAGCAAGAAATTTTCTAAATTTATGAAACATATTTTTAATGAGCTAATGAAATATAAAATATGTTAATCACACGTGGGCGTTTTCCCTCAATATTGTTGCTTATTGAAGTACCTACTTACTACTTACCTGTTAAGACTTTTTATTGCGTCGAACGGCACACCTTCTATAAATTTCATTCGAGGCTTTCACAGTAGTTTTCGAACTAAATCGGAATAGTTAATTGTTTGTGGTAATGAAGCAATCTAAAGTTGGGATAACTGTTAATGGAAGAAATTTCATAAGTTGTGTTGGCGTATTGAACGAATCTGCCCGAGTGAAACACGTAAGGCTTCTAAACAATGATCGACCCATGCTGATGCGGAACTCGAATAATTTTTCTTAAACGCATGTATTCCATCAAGTTAAGTACATCCCAGCGGTAGGTGGAAGCTAATTTTAATTACTGCGATGAAAAAATCGCTTAGTACGCGATGAAAGACAAAGCTCCGTATGATATACGGCCTCCGTATGCAAATCCATGAATAATTCTTACCTATGTGTTGCCAGATAACTATTATAAATATGGGCGTCTACGCGAGCTACATGTAAATGAAGTCGACTCAGGAACTAATATATTTCAGTGTTTTAACACTAACAGTGTTGCCCCGGCAGTTTATATTGTGATATATCGCCGGTAATTAGCGACTTCGTTGTCAGATTTCGTTACATATCGGCGATCGTGTGGCGAGGACCGCCTGTAGAAAGGATACAACACGTCCAGCGCCGCCTTATTTATTGCTTGTAATTTTCTAATATGATATGATCCGTATCGCTATATTATCACACGTTATTCGGTTTCCTCCAGAATGCTACCGTAAATAATCTATAGCGCTTGTTTGTCTGTACTGTCCGTTTGTGGAATAAAATCCTTTCGGCCTCAGGGACGTTTTAAAATTACTCAGTAATTACCATTATGGGAACAGATAACGTGTGTTTGTTGTGTAATTAACTTTCATTCACTGGAGGGGACAACATAACGGATTTCTGCAGTCGTTTCGAGGAGTGTAATCATTATATGGTTTTTCTTAAATGTACTATAAAATAAAACTTGCTTTTGTAGAATACTATCTGTAGGTAAGTGCCATAAAAATAAAATAGTAAATGTAATGGGGTCGTGTTTTGTACCGTGATGCGACCAGTGATTTGATTTCAAACACGAAAATTACGTGAAATAATAAAAAAATTACTGATGACAAATTGTTATTATTACCTTAAACGAAAAGAGAATACTTGCAAAAATACTGAGGCTGCTGTCTAAATACATAATTGGGTAATTTCAGATTTTTTTTTAATAGCGCGAAGAACTAGTGAAAAATCTGAGTTTTCAAATTTTTGGCTCTCTAGTCTTTCTGACTGGACCATTGCGAGTCTGTGGGGGTTTTGTTTAAATAACTTAAACGTTAATTTTCAATAATTGTATGAAATGTTTTGGGGTAAGCCTGTTTACCTGCTTCGATAGTCCTGTAGTTTCCTAAATATAATGTTGCCGAGGATGGAAGTCGTAAACCTCCGAAACATTTACAACATCTTTAATTTCTGGGAAATTTGGATAAATACTATTCTTTATTCATTATTCCTCCTCGATAAAATGAACCTATCCAATAGGTCTCCTCGATGTTGTGAAGAGTGGAGTCCCACGATTGGAAAGTCGAACTTCATCTAGCTCTCCTCGTCAAGTGCCGCCATTTACTCAGTTTCACCGGTGAAATGGATCGAATTATTATTATTAGTCTAATTGGTTGTATTGAAACTCGAACGGCCCGTATTCCTGCGCCATGTCCAAACAACGGTATCTTGATTCCAAAACGGCCGATCACGGGGCTCGCCCGACGTTAATGAATAGGAATTTCAATTAAAACTGATTACGGCTGCCCGGCAGACCAATCAATTGATTAATCATTTAATTAATCAACTAATTAATGGCGGAACGTAACTAATGCGCCATGTATTAAACTAATTGAATCTACATGCGAAATACTTCTTGATGGAATTGAGTCCGACTCCACCCATGTATCGCTTGGCGACCCCAGCGATCGCCCGCAATCGAAAGAAATACGGATGATTCGTTAGGCTCTGGGGATTTGTCAGTTTTCATGAAAACTATTCTAATCTCTGAGCTGAGAACTTGCTAATTTTGCCATTCGTAAGATTTACATTATATATTCTATCCAATTCATTTTATCTCATCCAATCGTTGCTTGTATTTCTTTAGTAATTTTTATGTTTCCCAAGATTAATTTTGTGTTTTGAGAAATTTGAGTAGGCGTGCTTATTTACAAAAATGTTATTATATTGTGTAATATTATTTATTTGTCATACAGGACTAGGGAAATTTACAATTTATGGAAGTTCAGGAAGGGTACGATGTCTGAAGTTCCATTACAATCTCGATACGTTACCATTACATGTAATAATATTTTTTATTCTTTGATTTTTTATTTTTTCCGCTGTCGGATATACCGCCGGGCCGGCTACATCCACGCTGGATCGGAGGGGTGACGTGCTCCTTGGTTGTACAGGCTCCCACATAGCGCATTTTATGGAAAGATGGACTGGAAAGGGAAGGTTTGCTGGGTGCACCCAACCAGTGGATGTTTTTCTTAGTTTGTGTTCGAAAGTGGCTTCGTTTGGCTTTGCTATTCTTATCGGATGACCTGTTGCCTGATGGGCTTGTGAAAACTTCTCGTTTTTTCATTAGCACTTCGGTGAGTACGTGAGAGATAATTTCCATTCGTTGAGCATGGCTTTTGCTCCACCTTTGCCGAGCAGATATTGAGTTCTTCATACATGCAATGCCAGTTGATCGTTTAGCAGCATCAGCGTTGATCGTACTTTCAACAGTAAAGTCTACTTCTCACTTGGAAAAAGGCTTATTAGTTCTTTTTATCTCTACTACGACATTCAATCCCGGATCCGATTGTTCTACATTTTCCAAGTTGCAATGGTATAAAGTGAGGTACCTAGCATAGTTTTGATGATTGAAGACAAAAAACAGATTGGCAATGAGTGGCAGAGGTGTATAAGTACTTGTTTATTGCTTTCTTGTCTTGTCTATTACAACTTTTTGCATAAATTTTTTTTACAAAAATGCATGCTTTTCTTATCATGTCACATATTTTGTTGGTGGACATAAAACTACTATTATAAGCTGGAATCGTAAAAGAAACGGCAGTCACTACATTAGTGCTGTTTAATTAAAATACTTTGTTTAGATTGAGAATATTAACGTAAGATGTAAATTCAGTGCGAATGCACAGGATTTATCAAAACGGTAAGTTTTTTCAGCTTTCAGGTGTAACAATTATATTAGGTCGACTTTAAAAACAAATTATATTCCAGCATTCTCCTTGCAAGGGACAAAAAAGTAGACACTTGTGAAAATTACATGAATTTTACAATTCCTGTTGGTCTGTAGATTCCATTCTAATTATAATGCCGAGAATTTGATTATTAAGTAAAATTCTCTGAGTCTTCACTTCCATTTTTAATTTTGAAATTTACTGTACAAATTTATTATTATTATTATTAATTGTACAAAAATTTTATTACATTTTCGCGTTACTGAATGATAATGAAAACCTCTTCTGCATTTTGCTTTAAGCGAATGTCATAACACAAGGGACCTATAGTCTGCATATATCTTCCCAGACCAGTAAGATACAGTTAGTTATACTGCTAACTCGAAATTATCCTTGAATAATTGGAACTGGAAATGTTTTATGACCTCTAGAAGGAAATTTAAACAGCAAAAGCGCCAGGTAAGACCTCCGAGGGATAAATAATTTTATTTCAGACACCCAAGAAAAATTGATTAAATGATACACAAATATTAACAGCGAAAATTATTTAGGTTGGTAGTGCTTCGCATAAAACTGCGTTGATATTATATTATATGATATTTGACGTGAAAAAATATTMTAATTTCWAGTATTTATAATTTATAATGTTGTMAATGTCAGTACTTTTGTGAATTGGAAATGGTTGCTTAATTTCCATTTTGAAACATACGTGCTAGTAGTCTTTTTTTTGTAAAAGTAAATATTATTTTTGATTTACAAMGAATTTGCATATATTGTTTTGTTAGTTTGTTAAATTACTTTCTCTTGATGAACAAAATACCCAGCCATCGGACAGCTTTCTGAAATTTAAACGATATTTGTCTCTTCTTCCAACAGTGGGTAAATGCTGCTTGGTCTTATACATTTTGAATAATTTAATTTATTTTCATTGTTCATCCAACATATAGATTTTCATAAAAGTGACATCAAGGGTAATAAACAGAGATGTGCACTTACTACCCATGTTATAGATAATACTCCACCACATAAAATAGATTTTGATTATATTAAAATTTTAGATAAAGAACAAAATTTATGTAAAAGATCTTTTCTGTAAATGGTATATATTTATAAAAAACAGAATAATATAATAATAATAATAATAATAATAATAATAATAATAAAAATTTTGCTTTGTCAACTTTCAATTTTGATGTCAAATAATAAATTAATCTTCTAGTTCGTATATAATAATTCAAAATATGTAAGTATTGTTAATAGTTTTGTATTTGCATACATTTTTAGAGTCGATAACACTTGTAGTTCCCTGAAGAAGACTTGTGTAAATCAGTTGAAAGCTTGGAAGTATAGAGTTATAATCTAGGTCGAAATATCCTAATAAACTTAAATAAAATAAGAACTATGAGACAGTTGGTTGCCTTCTTCTGACAATTGAATAAAGTCCCTTTTGGCGTTTTATTTATCAGCATTGTTATTATTTCATAGAAATGACCCGATCAGAGTAACTATGACGTAGTAAGGTTGTTAACGTCGTAAGCTATTATCTCTTTGAATACAGGTTGCAGTACAGTATTATTCAATTTAATTTTAGAGCAGTACCTATTTAGGTATCACTTCATCGCTTTATCTTCACACTTTGGCTATCATCACCGGTTGTTACATCCTGAAGTGCTCGTTTTGTATTCTAAAAACTTTTTAGACCCCAATGTATGTGCGTACAGATCTTTTTGGGTCAGATTTTAGGTAATCAGTACATGCTCCGCTCGTAATCTCTTTGAAAACGCTGCCCGGCGCCAGGGTGGCAAAACGTAATTGGAGACTTGCCCGATAACTGATCGCGCTGTTCGATCATGTATCTCCCCTTGTCACTGCCGTAATTCTGGTTATTAGTTGCAACTATGCCCATTTATAATGAAATACGCCGCTATGTACCACCACATCGTCATAACAATAATTTAGGCAATCAATTCGGCCGGGGCTTTTTCCTTACGAGTTTGTAGCACTGAGCGCCACCGATTAAACATAAAGGATGGCCCGAACCAGGGCTAAATCATTACAACTGCAATTAGCAAGCTTTGAGATTTATCGATAACAGGGTGAGGGTAAGGAACTATTTTGGATTAGTTTCGACTGTTAAACCTTTAGTGTTCGAATTAAACACTTGCAATAATGTACAGACTGCGTCTGTTTCAGTACCATATTAAGTTATTTTTTATTAAAGATGTTTTTTTTTCACGAAAGGGGTAGACATTTTCCAATACAATAGTTTTCTTAATTATTAGTGGGGAAATTTCACTGTACCTGCTTAAACCTATTTAAATCGATGTTGTTATGTTTAATGTAATGGTCGCCTCTACAGCTGTATCGGGTGCGCCTCCGTGTTTGTGGGGGTTGAATTTCTTGTACCTAAACATAGTGTTCCAAAGAAAAGTCTTACTGTATTAACTGCAGTTTACTTACCTGGTAATTTAGGTAATTTTGCTGCTAAGGTTAAATAAAGTGTTTGGCTAGTTTTTTTTTAATTTGTTAATGGCCCAGTCAATTTTCTGACTATTAGCCAGCTCATTACTTGTGTCTTTATTATACATTGTATACATTATATTAATTAGTATTATTATTAAACATTCACAACACCGTTTAGTTTTTTTTTGCTCTGGGTTTGTTACGACCATTTCTGGATCTTAAAGGTACATTACATGCACCTGTTATATATGTAATATGCGAGTAATTCAGGAAACTGGGAAATAATCTGGAACCGGTATTTAATGATTTAAACTTAACGCGAGCCCACATGACTAAGTTGTCAGAAATCAATTTTGAATCTTCCGAACTTGTGATGACTGACTAACTCCTTAGTATTTACCTATTACGAACCATTTAGCCAAAATTGCTTCTTAGGCAGACTTAACTTAATTAACGCGAGGCTAAGACAGTAAGCTAAAAATTTTTAAAATTTACAGGAAACTGTGACTGACCCGATATTTATTTGATCTACATCAAAGTGAATACGCTAATCTATATATTTAATGCCCCTTCCAATTTTACATTAACCACGTTTGACGGATTTTGCCAAATCTTACTCTAACTACTTTACATCTTCAACATCCAACTAGCTCACGGAACTCCCGAATCTGTAGTTAAGATACCATGCAGATTTGGCAACTTCTGATTTCTTTCGTCTAGTTTGCTCGTAGGTTTGTAGAAGAAAATCCCAGAGAAAAAGCCTCTACAACGTTGTCAAATCGTAACTAGTTCCCTACCAAATATCATGATGAAATTAGGCATTCGAATCTATCATTTCTAATCAATTACTAAGAAATTCGTGCCAATCCGTAATTTCCAGCGCACCCTGGAACACCAAAAAACAAACCAAACACCGTAAAGGCCGCAGTCTTCCTAGAAAGGAGATACCTGGAACAGCCTATTTCCTTAGAAACGAAATGTACAGTTTTGCTTAAATTTAGTCTGTATATGCCTTTTGATACGAAGTAGTGTTAAAATTCATCTACATACGCCCTAGATACAGCCAATCTATTGCAGATTGTATATACCTACGCTATATCGTTACAAATGCATATGAAGGGGCAGTGATGCATTAAAGTTCTAACGTGTAAAAATTAAGGGGAAACCCCTATCTGGGCAACCTATATCTTTTTAATATGTTACTCAAACGTAGGTTATAATGCTTGAACGTGGACGTCCCGTTGAAAGGTTAGCGAATCCATTTGAACCTTATTCCCAGTCGGCCTGGAAACACATGCAATTGTTATAAATATCCAAGTCCGTAAACGATTTCACGTGCATAGGCACACCGCCTGCTGTATAAGGTATTGTTGCAAGTGGTCTACTTTATTTATGAATAGCGCGAGCTGGGAGTGCTTCTCCTGTGTTCTGTTTATACGAAAGAGATTTATATACGCGTGGTATTTTAAATTGGAAATTACTTTTCGCATACTATAAATATAGAATATATTCAGCGATAAACGGAATGTATGCGAGTGTGCTGCAGTTTATCTCCCATTTCTCGATACATACGTATTGAGCGGCCGCGTTTGGCTGGCAGCTTGTGGCTTGGTATTTATGAAAAGTTGCACGGAGCGCTTGCTAGTCTAGTCCAAGTGGAGTCACGCTTGGATTTCCAAGTTTTTAGACTACCGATTATCTTGACGTCGTGCATTATTAGCGCGACGTTTAGGCTTTAGTTTATTGTCCAATGACGTCGCAATTTGAATTTGAAGTCAATTAGCATTCCTGTTTCCCCTTTAGTTTTCTGCGTCCTGTTCATATTTAAAAAATATTTTTGTGTTGACCCACTAGAATACTCGCTGAAATACATACCTATCTCCACTTGATACAGTAGCAGTAGTAGTAATAAAAAACTCTCGTGACACACATCTTTGTTTCAATATTTTGTTAAAAAAAATATCTTATGAAAATTGGCGTGCTTCTATATAATAACTCGCGTTAACCTCATTACATAAGAAGCAMTAKCAGTGTTTCTTTGATGTACAATTTCAAACTACACAAGAATATGTATMTTTATAAGTACCATTTTACAAAGTTTTCATTTTTCTACCGCATGACTTGTAATGTCTCAAAATCGCGAAAAAAAACGTGGAATTATTGGTTCATAATTAAAGATAATTTAGCTAATAATTATGCAAAATAACAATATTACTATGTTATTGAAACCTATATTTTCATATAAACTTCAAACCATGATACTGACAGTAGGTACTTTATTAACCTGTGTGATTTCCTGAATGCTTGTTTAGTTCCAAATTTATTCCCTATACTTCAGTACTTAAAAAATCTTTTACTCCGAAAAAGTTGAACTTTCTAGCTGTGATACATACAACTTGCCAACCGTCTGTCATATTTTAAGGGGTAACCTTGTGTACGTTAAGTACGTGGCCTTTTGCAACTGACGGGTATTTTAACGTTCGATTTTCGTGACTTCGAAGTGCTAATGCGATTTCTGATACGCTTCTCGTACCATGTGCTCTGCGACTGCGATCATTCCAACATGTGCTGACATGCCATTACATCGACACGCGATGTTTCGCTGTTTCTTTCTCAGATTTTCCCTTCAGCAGAACCATACGAGTAACGTGCCATTTTTTAACAATACAGAAATTAAAGAATCTTCAATTTGTTTTCTTTGAAGTAGTCACAGTAACTTTGTTGACACGAGAATGTGCACTATATTTCTTATTTTTTTCTTTAATGAACAGAATATAATAGTTCACATGTGTTTCTAGCTTTTCTCAGGTGGAAGCAGAACTATCGGATTTCAATAATTCTAAAAACGTTTATCATCCTGCGCACCGCTTTCTCAACAGGCAAGATCCCAAAGATCTTTTCCTCACCATCTTCAGTTACAGCGAATTCACCAGTATATTCAGCAACCGCAGTACCAGTGCAATAGTTTACAATATATAAACCCTCCAACACCTCCAAACAGTACATTCAAATCCTCCTAGTAGTCATCCCATGTACACCCCTTGTATCACCCATTCCATTTTACAACATCGATACTCTTCATACGTCTTCAACTTGCTTGCTTTTTCGAATTGATTTTTTCTTCATATTGAAATGTCATACAATAACATTTCTAAATAAGAATCCGATAAGGAATTAATTAACTGTAATAAACGTTCAGCCTTTCGCCATAGCCATTGTAGGTTTAACGTATTTTATTCAGAGTACTACGAAAAACTGTTTGGCAATTATAGACTTTTCCTATGCTGCGGTGCCCTGTGTGACCTGCGTTGCCTACGTCTCAATAAGCGCCATTTAAACCGATAGAGGTCCCCGAGCAACGGTAACTACCAAAGCGCAGTTCTCTTTTAGAATCATAAATGTATGTCTGCACCAGAACAACCGAGAACAGCTGTTTCGACTTATTAAGTCTCGTCAACACGGTTGTAGTCCGTTGCTGGGGACTGCTATCGGTAAAGTGCGTGTTACGAGCATTTATGTGTCAGCAGAGCTTGCAGTGACGAAACACTTTTAAGGCCAACGTTATCGTTTCTGTATGTTGGAATTAGCAAGGTGTGGGAAAGCATGAGGTCATATAAGTGACACAAACGCCAACAAAAGTCTGTCATTTTCTCGACTCTAGCGGAAACCCTTCAGTAAGGTGTGATTTACTTATAGATTTGTGGAGAACTTTTTGTGGTGCCTGTCGAAATAACTATGCATGTTCTGTAAAAAATTAAAAACTATGAATATCAGAAGAAATATTAGTAGCTTAGTGTTAAATCATACATGTAAATATAAAAGAAAAGTGTAAAAACAAATGTATTTTGTAAAATTATACAGAGATAATAACATTTGGAAAACGATAATATCCCACCAACCTAAATTTTCAATTATTTGACTAGTTTCATTTGAAAAAGAACTTTTTTCTTATTTCCACACCTTTTTACTAGTGAATTTGTGTACATATTAATATAGTAAAATCTTTGTCTGTGTTTAAATTTTAATTTCTAAATTATTTAAATACACTTTGATTGGTTACATATTAAGTGCATTAACCCAGAGGTCCCAGGTTCGTTTCGCTGTCAAAACTAACTCAAATAATTTTAAGGTACATTGATCGTGCATGCTCATGGACAGTGTTCTGTTACTATTATTAGAAATACATGGCCAAATCTCTGCTTTGTTTTTAGAGCTTTGCATTTCGGTAGATGTTTTTCATCTCAAATAGTCCGAATAACCCATCAGTGTCAAATTGGAAGATTTTGGCGGTTATCTCACTCGTGAAATTCGAATCGAACGAATAAATCGAAGATTTGCCATCTTATTGCCGCATAAATCGAGAAGATCGCCTTGCACAACGAAAACACTTGTTAGGCGTATTATACGTTGTATTCCTGCACATTGCCACGACACAATATCTGTAATCCATTTTTGTACTCGACTAGTTTTTTATGGCTAGCAAAGGTATTATGGTCGGACCCGTCGCGGTACGTGACGTCAGGTCAGGTCATTTCTAATTTATGCTTTAAGCTTACTTGGGGACTTATTTAATAAATTCTTTTTTTTCCGGCATATATCTCCAAATTCGGTGTTCTTTCGAGCCAGCAGGTGTCTAAAGATTGCGTATTTTCTTCAGTACAGTAGCATGCTTTGCTTTCATAAAGCTCGCTATTAACTAAAACTGCGTGGCCAACAATATTTCCAGAAAATTAAGACCAACCAAAGAATTACCTTTCCTGGGTGGAAAATTTTTTCATGGATTTTGGCAGAATTTTTCAGTGGTCAAATGCGGGCTGTGTAAGACGATTATGTCGGCTGAAAGTACCGCTAATTTGGTGAAGTATAACGAGTGTTCATTAAAAAATACTCGCAATAGTCCGAGATATGTTTTAGTACAGCGGCGTAGACTGTGTCGTATATCTTGTAATTGTATTTTTGGTTGCCTTATTCTAATGATTGCAATCGACACATAATCGTAAGCAACTAAGCTAGGTAACAAATTCTCGATTGTTTTTGTTTTCCAAACTTTATAAAAATCATTTTACCCTAGCTGGAGAAGTTTCAAGAAGCTTTTTGCGTAAACATGGAAGTGGGGCATCAAAGAAAAGAACAGAAGAAGTTCTTCATACTGAACAAGAAATACTATACATCAAGGGCCAAAAACTTCTATTAGATATCTGTCTCAACAAGCTGAAATTTCTGTTGGTGCATGCTATCTTCCAACAAAAGATTTGAATCTGTACCCGTATCGTGCCCAATCCGTTCAAAAATTACGACCAGTTGATTACTCTAGAATAGTGATTCCCAAAGTGGGCGCTACCGCCCCCTGGTAGGCGTTGGTGATTGCCACAGATGCGTTTGGGGGCGATGAATAATTGAATAACAAAAAAAAGAAACCATTTGCAAATAGTCAATCACAGTGATTTAAAATTACCTACTGCTGACCAAAATAGAGCCAGGATGATTAAATTGGTAGCAGCACAACAGTTTTATCCTTCTCATTAAGATAATTACGAATGTTTTAACTTTTTTATATTACCTTTCTATTTTGAGTTCAATAAAAAAATTCATAATTTCAAACTTGAATGTTTCTAATTTACAGCTTTCTTTATTGTATTTCAGGAAAAAGGTAGAAACATTAATACATTATTTATCTTTCTGTTTAGCTGGTAATAAAATTTGAAATTTGAGCATCCTCAAGCAATTATGGAAGAAGCTATGCATGTACTAGTTTGCGCATCTATCAGCAAAATAAAATAATTGGCCCCATTTTCTTTCAAGGTAGAGATTTTCTCATCAGGATTAACATTAAAAACAAAATCAGAAACATTAATTCAGAACGTTAGCAAAACGAAATCCTTACACCAATCATAGAACAACTTCATGATGCTGAATTGATGATGTAATTTAACGGCATGTGACTTTATTGTTTGACCACAATTAATGCAAATCCAGTGGTGTTAGATAACATGATAAGTAGGGTGCAAAGTCGAGCTGTTAAATGTATATAAATATTGTAATGTATATGGAAAAACTTTCTTTATTGAAGTAACAGTTTTACGGTTGTTACTGATAAAGAGATACGCATTGTGATTAGACTTGTTTAGTTTAAATACTCCAAAAAGTGTTCTTAGAAGTGCAACGAACCGACCACCATCTAGTCATTTGTTAGTTTAAGATTTCTTATTACTCTATATAAGGGTTTCTGAAAAACACCAAATGGCGACCAGACTTGGCGGCTGGGGTGCATATAATCCCCATTACATAACTTATAAGTAATGTATATATCGTCTATAATATGATATATGGGTTGTTTGCATATATATGTGTTATGTTAAATTCATATAATACTCGCTGGGTCTGGACTTTGACTCGAACGCTCCGGTGGTGTAACGCGAACATACCTAAGTACCGTTCAGGAGATTCTCCGGGTTCGCTTCCCGACCGCAGCGAGTTACATTTTCATTGGAACTTTCCCGATAATTCCTCTACATTATATCTGCGTTGCATTTGTCAAAGAAGAAATTCATTGTATATTTTGAGAATATTCCTTTAAAGTTTCTGTATAACTCCGTATACCACCAGACACGTGCTAAAAAAATCTTCGCATCAAATGAGTGGTTGACGATTTAGCTGCCTAGAATCCCGGCATATTTTAAGAACAAAGGCCAGTGTAATGTCATCGGCGATGCCTATCGCTGGTGTGCTGCATCTACAAAAGGCGGGCGAGTTTTTTTCGTCATCCGAGCGAAGAGACAGATGTCAGGCYCAMCGCGCAACCCCCTGGACGCCACCGCACAGCCTCAAAGCCACTTTAACGTACTTTGTGCCCCGTGCCCGGCCATGAATCTGACGTGGAGCGATATGGAATTATTACACAGCACAAGGCCCTAATGGACTATGTTCAGAAACGAAGTAATCACATTAGCGGCCATAATTACTAACCCCTTTGAGAACGGAAATGCATCCATATCCTGTTCTGCATAGCGGCGAGTTTTTTGCCCATCCCCGTGCCGCCCTCTGTTTAATGTACGTAATTCGATTAATTTATTGTCAAATTGCTTTAATGCGGTTGTTTCACGGTAAATGGCGGACGGTGCTGCGCTTACAAGAATTTTCCGGATGTCGAGTCGGCGCTCGTCTTTTTTTCACGACGGCCATTAAAGTGTTGACGCCGGTGGAACGGAATAGTGCTTCAAAAAAGCCACGTATTTTTTGTTTCCTTTCTTCTCGTACATTTTATATTTCTTTTTTAAACACTGATCGGTTGAAGAAAATGACAATTTATTAGCAAAAATTAAAAGTTAACTGTGTTAAGTAAAAACATACAAATGTGTAATAGTAGTATTACCTTGGGATGAAAATGATGCAAACATGTATGAGAGATGTTGAATATGAGCATTCATAAAGTGAACAGGAGATTGTGTGAAAATTAAATAGCTTCAAGTAAGTTATTTATTGTCCAACTTAACCGAATATGTTCAGTGATAATTGTACTGTTAAGACTAACTACCGCGTCGATTTTAGCAATAGGGTAAGGGGCATCATTAGGGCGGGGAAATTGAATATAGCACAAACAAAACAGAGTCCTGTTGATGCCTCTTACGAGAACGGACGAAACGTCAATTCTATTTTCAAAATCGACGCAGTATTACCCAAAAAGACCAAGTTTTCAATCTGACTGGCCGCGAAAGCTTAGGTTACAAGCATAGTTTTTATTTTGCAGGAAAGAAAAAGATATTTTGTAAGTCGAGTCTTAAAAGGCATTCTCCAAGTGCCTGGGCATTAACATACAATTTTACGAAATCCGAAACAGATAACTTAAGATTTAAAAATAGCTTTTTCTGAGACTGCAACTACGATCAAAATACGCATCAACGGAAATGGCCAACAGAATTCCTGCACTCCTAAACGACGTAGAACAAAAAGCCATCGAAGAAGAAGAAATCTTATCGACAACAGCATAAAGAAGGAATAAGATAACGACGAGAACGGTATAACGAAACGAGGAAGACAAGGAAACAAGCCCAGCCACAAAAAAATTGGAAAGACCGTAAAGAATTTTTAATATAAAAAAACAAATCATGCACACAGACGCGAGATATCCCATGGAGCAATGTCGCCTCATCTACAGCTCCAGGAAACGAAAGGATAAACATACACGTCTACACCATCACGAAAGAGCAATATAAAGAAGACATGTACAAGAATCACAATTGCCACCTAAAAAAGGCAAGAAAATAACAAATAAACAGAATCTAAATCTCTACAAACCTCCAGACATCAGCTCTTACGAGCAAGAAAAGTAGTACAGGAGAGCCAAGCCAACACCAATCACGAAAAACATGTAAGGAAAGCATTCGCTGGTTGAGTGCACCCTGCATTTCTCATACTCCCATAACATGCGCTACGTGGCCGCCCACTAACAACAAGCGTGTCACCCCTCCAACCCAGCGTAGTCGTAGCCGGCGGTATATCCAAGAGCGGCAGAAATCCCTACCGTACGCTGGTTGAATCAATCGATAAAACCACATGCATTTTTTTATTATTCGAGCCCTCATTATCTAAGGAATTCAACCATGATGTCATTTGGCTTAAAACAAAATAATCAAAATAGGCGCAATTGGAAATATTGTTATTTTACACTTAATATTATTATTATTATTATTATTATTTACAGAGAAATTTTCGGTTAATTTAAATCTGTGATCTGCATATTTAATTAAAATGGTACTTTTAACGGAGACTTAACGAATCCAAATATTAATGACGGTAGATTATGGCTATAGACTCCGAAGTCACCATGAAATTTTTCAGTTGTTTAATATGGAACACCAAAACAGATCTCCCATTGTACAATCTAATGTTAGTAGACTTCTTGCACGATTTCACTAAACGGGCAGTGTGAACGATTTTTCCAAGATCTGGTCATCTCAAATTAAACGACACAAAATTAATTACTTCCACATCAAACGGATGAGAAGTATTCTATCGCGAAAAAAATATTCAAAATTTTTTATTTGCTCATTCGCTTTAAAGTGGTCGAAAACGCGAAAAAATTTGAGCAAAAAAAATTCTTGTCTGTGTGTCTGTGGTATTGCTTGTGGACACGATAACTTTCGAAAGACTTAATATATGAACTTGAAATTGGGCAAACGTATAAATCTCAACTACCCAAAGCGACCTATTGTTTGTGGGGTAAGTAGGGTATCGGAAAGAGGGCGAAATTGGGGGTAACTACCCTTTTTGCAAATTTTTATTTTTTTTTTCGAGTATTATTGGCTCTTATAAATTTTCGGTACAGCAAACTGTTTAGAAGATATTAGCAAAAAAGCGTCACTTAAAGAAAACTGTTTTTCCTAAATATCTCCGAATATATTAAATGTATTCAAAAAATGAAAATGCCATCAGACAGGAAATAAAATGTGCCTGAGAAAATTTATCCAAAATTTTGACATTGTCGAAATTTATCCAAAATTTTGACATTGTCGAAATATTTCCAAAAACCTATTTTGGACCCCGCTCGTACGATTTTTTTTAAATTCTGATATATAGAAAATCAAATTTCTGATCAGAAAGCGCTCTTGTAATTTTTTTGTTAAGTTAATAATTTTCGAGTTATTTGGAAGAAACCGATTTTAAAAATGTATATATTTTTGCTAATATCGCGAGGACTGTTTGTCTTAGAAAAAATGTGTAGAGAGAAAAAATGCTCAAAACCTGATTACTAATCGTATAGTATAAGAAACGTAAATGATGTCATTTTGACAATCGGATGTGGAAGTATTGATTCAATTTGCAGCGGTTTTTTTTATTAGAAGCCGAAGAAAATCAGAATCTATCCGCGTCAGGTGACAATAAACAGCGAAGCGCACCACCAACAATGGGTAAACTTTATCAAAAGGAAAATTTCATCCATATTACAAACGACTAATTCATGAACTTCAGGAGGACAATCCTGAACGACGCTCACGTGTGGTGAAGAAAAAAAGTTAGGGACTTTTTAAAAAATATTATGTTTTCCGACGAAGAAACTCTTTATTTAAACGGCATAGCCAATCGTCACCGTTGTCGATACTGGGCACAAAAAAATCTACACTAGGTTCATGAAGTATTCATGCAACGTGCATAGATACTTAAGATTTGGGCAGACATTATTTAGTTTTGAATATATACTGCAGATATGTATTTCTAATTTGTCAGCATTCCGAATGAGCTAGAGAAGATATTCCAAGATGTCCGGTTCCAAGTAGGGGTCGCAGGGGAACTGTAGAATTGCCATTCCGATCGCCAGATTTAACTTCTTTGGATTTTTTGGGGTCATTTAAAAAGTAGAGTATACGTAGACCGTCCACACACACCGGAAGACAATGAACGCTGTGTTTATCTATGTGCGATTTGAGCAATGGCAAGTTGTAAAAGGAATCCAATTTGAACCTTTCAAAACTCGCCTTCAGCTCGTTTTGTAATCTTTGAATGCGTGCGCCTTATGAAACTAGTTTTTTAATATACTATTTTGCTCTATCCGGGATTCGAACACGGGTGGGTCTTCTGTGAATCTCTGTAAGAGCAAAAAATATTTTTCATTAAAATTGTCAGATTCACCTATAAAATCACATATTGATTAATGTATTATTATATACTGACATCTGTTCAACTAATTTGTTTACTTATACAAGAGATAAAAACTATTAGAATTGCATTAGTTATTTTGACATGCGAATCTGATTTACTAATTCCTTAAATACCAAGTAAATGTCAGCACCTTGATCTGGATACACCCAGGCAACTAGGCATTCTGTACTACAAAAAAAACTGATTGCCTACGCGTTGTCCCCTTCGTGTCCGGAAGTCGGCGCCGTGTCGTGCGGACAGCATCCGCGAAATTGATTTATACATTTCGCCGACCTCCCAGATTCACGGCTAAGGTCGGGCCACTTGCCTCACGGTTTGGGGCATCGCACGGCAGCAGCTACAGCATCCTGCGGCGTCGGGCACAGGCGCCGGCATTCCTTCACACCGGCGTGCGATTCAAAACATCCTCGCCTCTCGCTCTGCCGATCAGCTGTTCGCCCTGGAAATAAAAGACAGCTGTGACGTGCCCAACAGGAAGAATTTGGGATAGGACGCGCACGTGGTTCGGCGAGGGCTGGCGAACGAAACGAGTTTTCGTTGTTCCTGGACCGTTAATTATCGGGACGTCGCATGAATGAGAACGATGTTGGTGTTTCAAGGAGGAGGAAGCTTTTAGCATTGAATATATTTGTTGTGTTATATTCAGATTACATTTTTACATTACAAGCTGAATCGCCTTATTTTTTGTTTACATTACCATGCATGTCTCGTCAAATTGATAGACTTGTAATAGCTAAGACATCTGGATCTTCATCTCGACTTCTAAATGTTAATATGAACGAAGACGGATAAGTCTTAAATATTGAGTATGTTATGTCTTATAAAAGAGAATAGGAGAGTTCGGTTTTATAAAGGTTTTAAAGGTATCGTAAGAACTTGATCTAACGTTGACATTTACTGCCCGTTAAAAATCAATAATGAAGTGAAGAACTGAAGAAACTAATATGTGGTATATAAGAGTACTTACTCATCAGTTCGTATTATAAAACAGTCCTGCGCTGCGTCTGTCTGTCTGTCCGCGATAAACTCAAAAACTACTGAACGGATTTTCATGCGGTTTACACCAATAGATAGAGTGATTCATGAGGAAGGTCTAGGTTAATAATTTGTCAACATTTTGTGTAAATTGGTTGAAATATAACGATAATTGTTGGAAGTGTATTCCTCTTTTACAGATCTAGAAAAACGTCCCCGATGGCATATGTTTATCTATTTTTTAAGGTTAGCTTACTATACATATTCTATCTTCTAAAAAGCTATTTAGATGAATACAGTAATAATCCTTATCAAGTTAAATACGTTAGTTTCCTTAAGTATTTCATACACATTATTATAATCTTTTGCACCATTTAATTTAAATGAAAATTTTAGAAGTTATCGCATAAAATTAACTCGCGCGTATATAAATTCAAGCGCGCCTTCCGCCGTCACCCACTGTTTCTATACCTATAAGTAGAGACTTGATATATATCAATAGGTTATAAGCCGAGCGATAAGGTGCACGTACCCCTATAATAAACAAACTTAGACCGAATGGAGGTGACGACTGGAGAGTAGAGATGGACACTCTAGTTCTTTTTAGTGAATAGTTTGTACTGAATTACATAGTTAATGAATAATTCACTTTTGTAGTTCAAAATGAACTATAGTTCGAAATCGCTGGACACTACCCACTTCGTAGTCCTGCAGTTGATAAAATTGCACCATACAACAATTGATTAAGGTTTAGTTCTATGATAGCTACGCATGCCGTTCGAAATTTGAGTTACTTTCTGTTAATTAAACTGACAATATGAAATATATTTAAACTATTAATTAATGGCTTTGCAAATACAATTTCATGAAAGTAATAATAAATTCGCTAATACATAGTACATAGTAATACACCTACAATCAAAAAATTGCATATATTCTTACCTACAAGCCGCGACTTTATCACTGGTAAATACATCGTCAGAGAAGTTCTTTAAAAAGCATCCCTGTTAGGTAGCTGGATAATTTCAAAATTTGCATTCTTATATAAATTGAAAATGTGCTTAAAATGTACAATCTTCTATAAATTCCTAAGGTGTAAAATTATTGATTTTATAATTTGGGTTAATGTAGGTAACTAAAAGACAAATAATATAAATATAAAAAAGCTTTTGTCAGGTATAACTTTTTATTTTCCCTTACGTTTGTCAGACTGAATATTTTTTGTATAATTGTATTATTTACTCTAACTTGTCTTAACTATAAACATATAAGGGTATTACTGAAATAGTTAAGGCCATTTCAAAAGTACCAGTAATATTTATTGATATAATAAATTACATATTTGATATATTTCTGTTTTATTCCAACATTCTAGTGTGTAACAAAATTAGGCTTCTGAAAACTTCTCGTGCATAGTTTTCCAGCACAAGAAGAAGTAACATTACCTCTTACGTCTACCAAACAGAATATTTTCCTTTATATTTCGAAAATGTCTTATTTTTAGTCTTCTATTAGAGTAGAATTGATTTTGTTGTTCCTATTATCTATAGAGATCGATACGCAAAAAAACTTCGAACACTTTTTGTAAGAAACCAGCTTCTAACGACTAGTACATGATAATGGGGAGGCGCTCGATCCTGTTAAAAAGAAAGTTTGCTTTCTTGCAGATTTACTCCTTCCATTGTTTGGGTTTTAAGGGTCAATAAGGTCTTCTACCAACTGCAAATTACTATCAAACTGTCGTAAACGTGATTCAATTCTTGATGTGTTTCGGCACCTGTCAATGAAAATGTGTGGGTTGGTATCACTCCAATAACTAACTAATAAATAAATATAATATGCCTGTTTACCGCTCAACATAACATCAGAAAAAAAAATTAAAGTAAACCTGGATAATTACTCAAACGCTTAGTAAAAATTTCGCAAAGCTATAAACGTTGACCAATACAATCGCCTTTTAGGCTGGGAAAAATGCTATCTTGTATGAATGATAATTATGGTTTTTAACAATCATGTTTTTTGTTTGTAACAAAGTCAGTGTTCTTAAATTTCGCAATTAATGTAGTCACTAACACCTAATTTGCTGTCAGTGATATTTTTTGCAGTCGTAGTGCTATATTCATAGTTGACTAGTTCAATGCTTAGTTGTATACTATAAACAATTTAAAAAATTTATGGAATAAAGTAGAAAATTTGTAAACATTTCTTAGTCCATCCATACCACAATAAACTTGTTTACAATTGGAACGAAAGTGTTCCGGATTGATAATTCACGTATCTCAAAAAATGATCGTTCTTTGAAAGAAAAAAAAAGAAGTAAATTTTAAATAATGTGTCACTCTATCCCTCTTGCTCTTTATTTTTAAGGGGTGGGTCTGGGCGCTAAGTTAAAATCGATTTGTTTCAACATTTTTGCCATTAAACAAAATCAGATTTTAGGGGTTGCAAAATTTTAGTTGCAACAACCTATTTATGATATGAGCTCCCCCCTTACATTAACAAGTCATAAATAAGTTCTAGCTAATATCTAAATCCGCTAAGCTACCCCCATCCCACACAAAACTGGAAACTAAAGGTCCCACTCGGCAACCCTTGTGCTAACACCGACTAAACCCCCATAAATTACAGATTCCAAGTGCAACCGGTACAGGAGCAAACGTTACAAGACGCGACCGCGTATAAACAACCTTCGCTGCTAATATCTGTAATAACTTAAACTAATATCTCGCGGGGGGCAAACGACACACCGGCTTCTCCCCAAATTGCCGTAATTCAACTAAGAGAGACGCCATAACGACAAATTCGTCAGCATGGCCACCCGCCGCTCGTTAACGCTTTTAAACAGATTTAGACGCGGATAACGTCAGAGGTGGGAAGACGAATTCGCTCCGGCGATGTTCCGGGATAAAGCGTATTTCCACGTTTTTATTTCTTTAAAGTTCTGGTAGAAATACTGATTCAGTCCAAAGTCATATAGTGATTATTTTAATCTCGCTGAGTCACACATGAGCTGTTTAGTCATCTAAGCTCATTCACTTTAAAATCTTTTATTATGCAAAAACCGATTCTCTTACAAAAGTCGTCGTGTAAACCTATTGTTTAGGTCTGTTTTATGAATAATGGTATTTGTTAAATACTTTGTTTATGTGAACATGACCTGATGGTGACTAACAATAACCTATTCGCATGCACATGCATCGTAGAACTTGATTCCGGTTACGGCGTAGGAGTTCGTAGGTATCGAATAGTATCGAATCATTATCATAACTCTTTTTACACATTTGGTTATTAATAATCAGTGCAGGTTGAAATCTAAAATCACATACACATCGTATAATAAGTAATAATCAATCATTCATTGGGTTATGTACAAAAAACATTATTAATAAACATTGTATTCCACAAGCATCATTTTATTCATTCTCTTCAACATCGTTAAGATCAACAAAGTCATCGAGAAATTCATACATATTGTTGGTCCTTCGGGCCGGATATAAGAAGAAGCAAGCCCATTTCATTTATTTAAAGACACTCTACCGCATAAGAATTCTACAAATCAAGAAGATTGGAACACAGGGATCACATCATTTCGCAATATCAGTGGTCATTAGAAGATAATTATCCTTCTATGTCATCTGCATCTCCCAAATTTCAATCAAAATGACAGTAGACAATTTAAAATCAATCAACTAAAAGTAAAGTGCAGTTACGGCCAAATTGACAAATTTTTACCACTTTTTGAATAGTTCCGGAACCTCCCAAGTATCTACCAGTATTGAGCATAAAGACGGACAGAAGTTGCCTGATCTGAAACAGATAGAACAAACAAATTAGTTGCATAATTCCCAATATCTGCTAAACACCTTCGAGAATTCCGTGAACCAGAAACAGATATATTCGGGAATTAATGATCATAATCACATAAGGAACATTTTAGACGGTCCCGCAATAACTAAAGATTTTCCGTTTTCGAACCGGACCATTTATAATTCAATGCAGGCTCACACACGCGCCTTAGATTCATCATGGTCTTCCATATTACAATATATAATTATAAATAAACTATGTAAACTAAAGAGAATGGGGAAGTCGAGATCTTAAACATAGAACGACCCAGTGTTTAAACTTCCTGTGATTTTCTTGAAAAAAGATGTGTTTTATCAGAGAAGATAAGCAAAACACATTCTCCCCATACACAACCAACAAATGTAATACAGTTTTTCAATATAGATGATATCAGCCAAATTTTAACTTTTCTTGCATATTGTACAAAGACAGCTACTAGCTAGCTAAGAACATAATCTTTGTTCGAATTATTTAAAACATGGACACGAAGCCTGAAAATGTAAGGGTAATCATTGCAAAAAATTTCGGAATATCATTTTAACACTTACTTCCAATAGATACTACAACATCTGCTCCATCTAATTTATATCAAGCCTTGACAAACAACACATCAGATATTTCTTTCTAAAAACTAAAATTTTGCCTACTGCTGAAATTTCAATTCTTGATTGCAATGACACTACTCTTAAATAACTGCATAGCTCTGCTTGACAGCGTTGAGACATGACCACTTCTGCATGCTATGGCATTTGTCTTGGCGTTAGAATTTAAAAATATCAGATTCCAATCAGTGGTGCAAATCAACCCAGGTCATGGTTCAAGGACAGCAACTGCATGCAGCAAATCAAAGTGTTTAAACTTCACCGCCAGTATAAATTTCGTCCTTCTAGTAACATTACTAATAAACTTTCAGGCAGTTACATTGATAAAAGTTTATTATTGGCGCCTAAAAGCATTCATTTAGCTAAAAAGATTGATCTACTACTTGGAACGTGAGGATTTCTGCTGTAAATTTTTCTGTTTCCCCATTTCTACATGTAACACAGCAAATCAAACTTTTTATACTAGTACTTAGCAATGGCATTCTTTATGGATAACAAAATTTATTGTGCACTCATTATTATAGTTTCAGTTAAGAAAACGAAAAATTGTAATTACCTCTACCTTTTAGTTCTCACTACTTAATTGTTTTAAGCTGATTTGCGTTAGAACGAGTTAGAGCGGTATTCGCATCATCCAAAGTTTGGGCAGCGTAGCGCACTTCGGGTTCTAATTTGCAAGAATGCCGCTGTTTCAATTAGCACTCGGACACTTTATCTTGATTACGTCGGTCCAATTGGGTATAAAAAGACAAAAAGTCGACCAATCGATAGGTGGCACGACCAACGTAGCTTTAAATTTTGATCCATTCTGATCGAGAGTACGATGTGCAACTGTCAGACCGTGTGTGAATTAGAAGCAGTATCGTTTGAGCACCTAAAAAGTTACAGGGCGTACATATGCAGCTTAAGGAATATTTCCACTGATGAGTTTATCACATACATATTGAATAATGAGGCATATACGGCCGCACTTAATCTCTGTGTAGGACGCTGTATTTGATAACTTCCCACAGGTATTTATAATCGTTCACATTTGATATACGTAAACACAAACTTGATAAATTGCTCAGTAGACGGCTCCTCGTTACTTCAGACATTAAGCCACCTATGTAATTACACGTATATACTTAAATTATTCAAGCAAACAAACTAACTATTGTATCAATCGATTGGCTTGCATCATGGTGGTCCCTGTGCACATGCATTCTGCATCATACAATACCTTCGAGCATGTATTGTGTGCGATATGTTGGATTATACATGACCGAMAGTTCGAGGATCATTAATTCATTGGAGTAGCTCCAGATGGCGACGTTTGACGATCCCTTTAGTGCAGAAAATTACGGGTATTTCCATGTATTTTTTCATTTTCATGCATCAATACGATCGTATTTCAAACAAACTAAAGTAGTAGTATATATTTTAGGATCCCCCATGATGTCCTATCAAGAAATTCTTAGTGTCTAAGGTGCTAATAAATCTAAAAGGAAGTATCATTGAATATGTACCATCGATGCGTACTGTTGCATAAAAAGTGCAGTGGTGAAATACTGCACAACTATTAGATAAGGCAGATAGTCTGCAATCTCGCCACTGTAGTGGTTATATGAACTGATAGAGACATTAAAATACGTACTAACATTAACCAATATATATTATGTGCTACGTAAACTAGCTTATTGCTATAGGAGGGTGAATAACTTCAGCGTCCATAATATAAGATAATATTTTCTCTGAAAGATCGCTGTCTGTTGAAAACACTCACAAAAAGTTATTAGTCTGATGTTTCGACACCTGTAATCTTTGTCAAAGACGAAGAACCTCAAAATTTCCCTGACACAAGTTCAAACAAAATTTTGAAAATAAATAAACAAATCACCAAGGAAATGAGACACCATAGAAACAACGTGCCAACATGATAAAAAAGAACCTAACGACGAGAAAGGAACTACCTACCTACTAGATATACAGGAACTGCTTGATAAAAAATAACTACAAAATAGCATTCCAATTGTCACCTAACTCATAATTTCCACAATCCCTATTAAAATTATTAGTATTCCTACAAATTTGTATAGCTTCTTTTATTGGACGTTTGTGATAATGTTTTTCTCTATGTAATTTTTTTTATCGAAGTCAGTCATGTGTTTAGTTAAATATGATTGTTCAGCTACGGATGATTTATCAAGTAGTTCCTGAATATCTAGTAGGTAGGTAGTTCCTTTTTCGTCGTTAGGTTCTTTTTTATCAAGTTGGCACGTTGTTTCTATGACGTCTCGCTTCCCTGGTGATTTGTTTATTTACTTTCAAAATTTTGTTGGAACAGATAGATAAATCTTCCGTAGTTGAACATTCATATTTAACTAAACTCATGATTGACTTTGATAAAACAAAAAATTTACATAGAGAAAAATATTATCACAAACGTCTAATACAAGAGCCTATACAAATTTGTAGGAATACTAATAATTTTAATAGGGATTGTGGAAATTATGAGTTAGGTGACATTTGGAAAGCTATTTTGTACTTATTTTTATCAACTAGTTCCTGTATATCTAGTAGGTAGGTAGTTCCTTTTTCGTCGTTAGGTTGGCAGGTTGTTTCTATGACGTCTCGCTTTCTTGGTGATTTGTTTATTTACTTTCAAAATTTCGTTTGAACTTGTGTCAGGCAAATTTTGAGTTTCTTCGTCTTTGACAAAGATTACAGGTGTAATCGAAACGTCAGACTAATAACTTTTTGTCAGTGTTTTCAAGAGACAGCGATCTTTCCGAGAAAATATTATCTTAGCTTATTGCTGTTTAGATTTCACTTCGAAGTAATGTTGAAATGTCATCACGAAGTCTGTAAGGTGTCTTATTTTTGTGCACATTAATGTATTTTCTCTTATAAAATAAATAGTCTAGCTTTCGAACTTTTATATGACCGTGCTTTAGCTAAACTCCTGATCACTTTCATTTCGTTTTCTGCCGCTGCTGCTGTAGTTTTCTATTATGTTAATTTGAATCCGCAAAGTCGTGTTTTTCTGGATTAAGCAACAACTTTTACGAAGTACTGTAAGAAATAAACTGTATACTAAAAACAGGGAAGCAAACGTAGAAGTTTGTTGTTTGCGTTGTGGGCATATCAATAGATTTAGTAATATTTGCTGATGAAACCAGCATAAATCTGTGTTGGTCTGATGTCATAAGACAGGAAAGCGATGCTAAAGCTTGGTGGAAGTGGAGCAATATACGATCAGCCGATTAGTGTCTGTATTGAGATATAGGAAAGCAACATCTAGCAACTAGTGCTGAAAACTATATATATTGGTGATAAGTGATAACACACACATTAAATCCAGTCGGTAGTAGACTACTTTATTGAAAATTTGTGGCTAGCACAAGTGAATTGTGTTCCCATATCCAACGAAAACGAAGTGGTATAAAATTTTCACGGAATATACTAAATTGCGCCTGCAAGCAAGTACTAAAAGTTGAAAGAGCATTTTTAATTTAATAATTATTACTGCATTTTTGTTAACAAAAATTCTTAACACATTTGACCTTTTCTTTTTTGTATTCTTTTTTTCCAAATTGTTTTCTCTTTGGACTTTAGGACAAATAGTTTTACATGAACGGTTTTTATAAAATGTTTACAGTTCTTGCAGTTGTCTTTTAACTTCAAAATTAAACTGGAGTCTATCTCCATCGCATTATAGGTTATTAAAAAAATCCCTTTTAATAGTTTTAATAGTAATCCCACCATATACAAATAGTTAAGCTTTCCTGTTAATATGGAAGTTATCATTTGACTCTGACTCAATGGACTTTATTGTACTTTATTCAGAAAGGCACTTATTAACAAAATGAAAAGCGCTTTTTACCACAGCAATATTAGCGTGTGATTGTTTTATTAAACCTCATTACTAATCCTCGTTTCTTCAGCATAAGGTTTTCCGTCGACACCTCCATAAATATTAATCGCAAAAACAAAAGCGAACAAATTCTGCGTCGACGTATGTTAATTGTCTGCTGATAAAGCTGACAAATGTAAAATGTGTTAAACTGTCCCCATATTTTAACGTTAATTGACCGGTTGCGTTTAAATATTCATCCACTTTTAATATAATGCGCGTCCAATATCAGTACTGGATCGATAAGCACACAGCGCCTCTATTATTTTATTCCGAGCTGGAGTCCTTACGTATTCAGGTGCGATATTTTATTTTAGATAATTACAGTTGTTGTTATTTATTGCGAGATACGGCCCCGGCGGTGTATAATTAAAATAGCTATTACAATATGATTTCGCAATATAACATGCAAAACACTCTGGTCGTATGGCGGCACAAACATTGTAATAACATTTCTCATTTAAATAAACCCCGAATGACGTATGTCATCATTAAAAGCGATAAAATCTAGACAAAGTATTTAATAAAAGAATACATTGTGTACTTTTTCGGATTAAGGAAATATCGTCACACTTGACAACGATGTTCAAACGTTAATATCGTTAGAGTGTCTAAATTTTCCTCAATGATTAATGTTTCACGTTCAAACCTGCAAGAGAACGGTTTTAACATACCGAATAATTTTAATAATCGCAATGACTCAACTTAAATTAATAAGCTCAATTACGCGGAGGCAGACATTTGAAATGCTCATCGTTATAAATGAAATAATATTCATATGCAAATTATATACAATGACCGCGACTGATGTGTATTATACAGAGAGAGGAATTGCATCATTTTATGGGGACATTATGTCTGGTGTAATTTTACATATTTCTACAGTAATTTTGTAACCAAGCTAGTCGTTAAGAGCTGCTGACTGGCGTGATCTACGGAATGGGGTTACTGAGCGTAAATAGTATGATCATATTAAAAGGTCTTCTTGTCACACAAAAAAAGACTGTTAACATCATTTGAAATAAACTGAAACCAAAATAGAATATTATTTAGACGATTATTAATTAGTTTGGATACTGTTTACGATTTTTTGGCCAAAAACAACGTCTTAACATTACAACTCAAATGGATTCGTACCCGTTTATTACTTATTTACCCATCCGTCATCATAGTAGGCCTTGGTCTTTTATGTGATGACACTTGATTATGTTAAGAAAAACCGTTGCCGCTGCCATACGGTCCGAGTTTACCATAAATCTTCCAAGAAATTGGATTTACACAAATTTTTGTACATTTCTTAGATCGTAGAAGGACAGTAAAGTAAATAATCTTTGTATATTGCTCTTATTTTAAACAAGACTTTGTATCTGTTTATTTCAGCTGGCGTCTATAACGTCGCGGTTTAATGTATATATTAATGGATTGCTTGTATTATTAATACCGGATGCGTTAAAGTACTCTAACGGGAAGATTGTTTTCACATTAAATGTAGATGGAGAGGAAAATGGATACCACGAAATAGTTGTTGATATCTGATTGGAAAAATCTTTATATTATATTTGCAATATGTCTTCTGTGTATTCCGTGTATTGACTGCAATTCTCATATCGTGTGAAATCATTAAGATTTAGCATAATTGCATAGAAGGTATTTACAGAACCTGAACGCTGAATTGATATGTTTGTTGCCATGTGTGTTCTATGACCTATAATTCTATTTGAACATTTGAACTCCATTAATAGTCAATGTTGGATGTTTTCTTATAAGCAGAAAACAGCAAATTGTTTGATCAGTGATTTCCCTCTTGTGATCTTTTCGTCTGCTATTAGGTATAAATTTTAAATTTTAAAAACGGCTCATTATCTTTACTTACGCAACAATGAATTATTGATTGGAGTTACCTTTCTTATCTAATTAACTGAGTTTCCTTAAAATCAAGCATAGTTTAGGGTTCCAAATAATTTTCTTTTGGCTGGCCTGATTTCTGCATATCTGCGGAGCCTGTTAAAAATTGCTGTAATTTAGAATAGAGATAAATATTATTAAGCGTCACAAAGTTTAGCGCAGATTTACCGCATTCAAATATTACTATTAATTGCAATTCTAGTTCGCTTACATTTTATAGATTAAATCTGTGGAAAGGTAGTCAAAGCTAAACAAATTATATACATTGAGGTATGCAATGATGATACATTATTAGACCCAAATTTATAACAGATTCCAAGTCCTTAAACTGAAAATATTGTTACACAGGTTTATCTAGTGAGGATATTATTATATATTTCCAGAGAATACAGCTTGGTTTTATAGCATTAATTATTGCAGAAAGTTAACGTATATACATGTGCTCTTTAGTGACAAATTAAGATTACGTGGTGTGTTAGTTATATTATAAAATAGTATTATTGTTGTGAATTGCCAGCACAGCAGTTTTAAGTAAAACTATTTTATGTTAATGAGACAAGCTATGAATAGTAAAGGTCAAAACATTAAGGCCTGTTACATACCAGAAACCATATAACTCCATCTGATACTGCGTTCCAGTACTGGGTTCAGTGTCAGTGTCAACTAATATTATTACACTTTGGTTATACGTTTCACAGCCATATTCTTCATATATTTCTGGATAAGTGTTTCGCAAGGAAATATGGTATTAGTATAATCATTATTGAATTTAACAATATTCCGCCAATTCCAGCTGTACTGTTTATATTAACTATCTAATGATGATGATGATGATACAAATATTATCCTCACTAACAAAAACCAAACAAAAAATATTACCAACAATTTTCAATTGATCACTGGCATATTTAAAAAAAAATCATCAATATTCGTCGTATGCTTATTATTATTAATGATAATTTTGTATTATTCTATTGTACCTTAATACTTTTTGATACGGTAATTGCTAATTGCTAGGTATGCGAGATCATTTTTGACGTGCATTTAGAAATTTTAATTATTGCATCACCCAATTTCCACATACAAAAATTAGCATACACGAAAGCGTCGATCATCAGCATTAGAATAAGACTGTCGATATCGGTGCAGTAATTATTAAGTAGTGGTGTGGTTGTAAAAATAAATGGCACTCTTTTCATGCTTGTCTCGGATGGATTTTTCTTTCTCCCTCCAGAATCCAAGTCTTAGATGACTAGCGCATAATATCTTTAGTGCTAGTCTTATACTGTCGTTTAGGTACATCACTATTCACATCCTGCATAAAATATTGGTGGTGTACTAATATAGCAATTCAAATTATCTAAGCAAACATTAAGATCAAAACTTTTATAGCACGGTATCTTAAGGATTTAATACAAACCCTTGGCCAGACTACTTACCCAATATAAGAAAGGATTATATGGTTATGCTGGTAACTTTCTAAGCGAAATTCTATAGCAGAAGTTTTAAGTACTTATTTCAGATCAAGTGTTTTAACCAAGGTTAAGTATTCGTGGAATTGTGCGGGACAAATATTATAGGTAGTACCAATATAAACAAATCAATCATAGCTAGCAATTGCATGTGTGTACATATAAAATTTATTTCATAACTTACAACGAACGCGTTCTATAAATAGTACTAATACCAATTAATAAAATGTTATTGCTTCAGAATATATATAATTATAGTAGTAGGAAACGTACCTATAGGTATAGTTATATTTCGCGGTATAAAATTTTGTATAACAGAAATTGATATTATGCCGCAATATATTTTCAATTAGTTGAATATAGTTTAAGCTAGTACAATGTAATCCTGTTGTGCGTTAAAGCCAGTGATATCCATTGTTTCGGGATGGCAAAAACCGTTTTATTCGCCGTGCCGGTGGATATCTTCGCGTCGCATAAAACTATAAAATATAGGCGATGCAACGTTAAACGAAATTTAATTAAACAACTTTTATACCCCTTCAGTCATAAAAACCGACGGTATTATTACAATGTAACTGAGGAAGGACAGTAAATTCCACACATTTGAACCCGACAATAGTGTTTTAAATCACGTTGGAATGAGGCGCAACATTCACAAAGCAAATGATGGACAAAATAATTAAATGCATGGAAGTGCAGAAATTAAATTGTCACCGGCCGTACCGCCACGTCACAGCTGTAAAAATGGCGGAGATAACTTGAAGGGTGGAAATGATATATTACTAGAAATTAGCGAAGTAAATGTATTTAATGTATAAACAATAAAAACTCTGACTAACCCCGTTCCTTTTTTTGTTTCAGGTGAGTACCACTTTCGACGCGTTTAACATCTGCAAATCAGTAAGTAAAAGGTGTTCGTATTCCGTTCACCTTGTAGTGGTTGGTTGGAATCTAAGAAGTTACTTTACCATCATCACAGGTATTATTAGAGGAAATAAAACGGATCTCTCCTGAATAATACAAAAGGTATAAAATGAAATCGTGGAAAACATTCACACAGGAACTGTATTATTATTGTACACATTACATTACAGCGCCTGATGTATACTTTGCATTCAAATATGCACAAATTATACGGAAAAACACTAGAATTAATACCTGGTTATATTATTATAAAGTTCTAAAAAGCGCTGCATGCACGGTTGTTAATAATGAACGTGCTATTTTGTAAAACTTCCTTTTTCGATTGCGACGCAATCGATAAACGGGCGGTTAGGTTTGATTACTTCAAGTTACCTAGCATTTTGTCGTACTTGTTTAGTATTTGAGTTAATTTGTTTTAGCTAAGGGAGTTTTTAAGCTGTTTACCTGAATAAGCGCCGTGATTACTTAAATCTCTTCCTATAAATTGAACTGATTTATTCGTCTATGTGGAGAGTTTGTTTATAAAACACGGACTAACTGTCCAAATTCAAAATTCATTATATTAAAAGCGCACAAACGTCAATGCACTCATTACACGGGATTGCCTTTGTTACAGACAAACTGTGAAGTGGTCACTATAGAAAAATATTGTGTTTTATCTGAAACTTTAAAATTTAGAAAAATTTTTGTAATCAAAATCATCTTGGATTTGTAAAGTAGATTTAGTTTAGTTCCAATATATATTCTTCAACCTTTTTATGCCACCTACTTATGGCTTTTAATTCTGTTCGATTCCTAATTATAAATTGCATCAATATACTAACAGTAAATCAAAATGTTAACTAAGATCTATTAAATCTAAATCTGAGTCCACGTCTACAACTGAACTAATGTCAAAATTAAAAGAAAGCGGTTTTTCCAATCTCGCATCACTGCCCCCCCCCCACGCTGATACAGGATTATACATAATATTTAGAAACACCATAAATATCTGGAACGACGAAGTTTTGTGTAGATTTAGTGGTAAGCATCACGCTCTGTCTCACATTCAAGTGGTGGATCTGAAGGTGGTCACCGCAGCAGTGGACGAAACGTCAGCGAGGATGAAATCGCCAGGATAACGGCCAGCCAACCTGAAATCATTTACCTGTATTAGTCTTGTGGAATATTGAATGAGTAACCTAAAAATGGTGTCAAGGTGTGTTGAATTCTTATTACATAGTTCAATGTCACTTTAAAATAAAACTTTATAGACCTACCGTCTTATTCACTCGTTTTTCACGATTTCTGGTCTTCGAAATTTATAGAAAATCAACAAATACTTCACTAAAAGAAGGATCCTCTGCATAAGGATTTTCAATTCTACTGCATATTAAATTTTCCACATGATTTTACAAATAATAGCTTTTAACATCCATTTTCACTCGATTGACCTCATGTTGTTTAATCTGAAAAATTATATTTTAGATATATTACTCTTTCTGCGCTATTTGTTGGTACTAATATCATTTTGTACAATGGACAGCATTTATTTCTGGTTAATCTGTAATAAAAAGACATCTGAAATACTTTGGACAAACTCGCAGATTCATATAGTTGCCACACACTAATTTTTAATCTTTACATTTTTGTAACGTAACTTCGATGTTTCATGTACATACGACAGAACCTTTCACACCTCGAACCATGCATTTTCTCTGGAAATGATTCCTCCATTCGAATTAACGTCAGAAATTAATTATAACTTATCGAAGTCCGAGCACTGCGAGGATTGATTCGGCCGTCGATGCGCCGAAGGTACAAGGGGAAAAAACTTCAATTTTTATAATTAACGCGATAATCCAATTTGCGTTGATGGACGACCTACAATATATTTTTATGTATGGCCTTCTTTAATTTAATTTAATATTTTTATCGGGCACGGCCTATAAATCAACTCTAATTAACTTAATTAAAAATACTTTTAGCGAAGTTCTTTGTAATAGGGACAAAAGAACAAAAACCCAATTAATTTACTTTATTACTAAATTCTGCAGCTGCCGAGATGCAGAAAATTTCTCGCTGGGGGGCATTAGTTCGGCTGTAATAATCTAAGAAGTCGCATTTATTTCTTTTTCGAGTCATTACTACCGGCCACCTATTTTAATTTCTGCCAGCAGACTTGTCATTTGTGAACACTAATGTCTGCAGAGCTACTTAGCAGTTTCGTAAAGTACTTTTTTAAAAGAAAATTTCCAAACCTTAAAACAGACCTTCAAAAAGGATCTTAACAGATGTATTATATTAGTAGAGTGTGTTCTAGAAACATACAAAATGTACCAATTCTTGATTCTGCTTTCTGGCTATAGAATGTTATCAGTGCTTGAGCTATGAAGAAAATTCAGCGGAGTGGAAGGGAATGCCAAATGCGTTCAGCACACAAGTTAAGCTCTAAAATACACTGTTAAATCCTGTGGAACAGTTGTAGACGACGGTGAATGCTCGGTTTTGATCACTTTGGCAAACCCATTGCGCGATATTGCCGCCATACCTAGACTTCTTCGACTGATTCGTAACGTATCAAGGAAGTGGATCGCTTTTTTGCACTTTTGCAAATAAAAACTTTATTTTTTTATAAATTGCCATCTTTTTACATATTAATTTTGTTCTTGACGTTATATGTCCCCAACTTTTATTTTCACAGATTTGTAATCGCAAATCACTAGAATCAGGGGCGATAAGTCAGCGGAATGCGGTGTGCATTTTACAAGTCCTCGATGTTTAATCCACCGATTAGGAAGTACCTCATCAAGGTATTTACAAAGTACAAACCATATCGCCGTAGTGGGGTAGTGTTCCGATTTGCTGAAATCAAATATAATCGTGATAAGTATAATTCATTATCTTTATTCAGTAAAATAACTGCAGTTCTGAAAAAATCAAAATTGCCAGAGGCAGCTAAGTTTTCTTAAAAAAAGTAAAACTATAGGAAACGCCGCCCAGTCATCCCAACCACATATTTAATTTCCCGTTTTTCTTTTGGCTGAAGTGTATTTTTTTAATCCATTAGGGATCTTCGTGGTACCAACAAATGGTGGCTTAATCAGATAAAATTATGTACTGGTCAAAACTGAACATACGTTCAGAAAACTGTATACTTTATAAGGGTGACATTTTTCTGTTTTAAATAACTTAGCTACGGAAGATTAGATTACATTATGATTTAAGGCCTTCACATTAAAGCAACATATTTAATTTTAACTAATGATCTACTATTGAATAGAAAATCAATAGGTGAATCGAAAAGTGAAAAAAGTTGGAGTTCCCATTAAAAAAAATGATGGTGACATCACAGATCAAAACCAACAAAATTTTTGTTTAAAGTGTAGTGGACAAATTAGTACCTCATATTAATGCTAAAAAATAAATAGATAAAATAAATTTACAAATGATAACACCGTGTTAAATATAATGCGAAGATTTTTAAAAGAATTGAACGTTTCAGTAATTAGTTGATGGCGAAAAATATCAAGTATACATAAAAAGCAGATATAAATAAAATGGGCCCCGAACCCGTACCTTTTGTTACTGCGTATTGTGTATATTGAGTTCTAAGAAATGTGTGAATGTGTGGATATAGCAACTGCAAGACGTCGCGTCGTGCGTTAATAGTTCTCGGTTGAGAACTTTAAACATTTTTTATTATATAATTTTTTGATGTTAATTATAAATCTGTAATTACTGCATTCGTTTTCAGTTTTATACCTACATAAAGGTTGTTTGAGTGAATTCATATTAAATTAATTGTGGTTCATCTTCCCGATAAAAAATCCTCCATACAGGCTGGCCTGTAATTTGTTATACAATACTTCTCCCTAGACCTAAAAATATAACAAATTTTGTTTTTACTACACCGGTTGGACAAAGTACCTAAGATACAAAAGCATTTGTTCCGTCGGGACCGGTGGTGAAGTCAACTAACTTACCGATGAGCTTTACCTTTCTCATCTTTTGTGACTACGAGATCCTGAGACTTAATTTTCTTAATTAGTGGAATACACCCAAATACGCTTGTGTATGAAGTCTCCTTCTCTGGATGTAAATTGAACTGAATTTAAAGTTTTTCTAACCGTTGAAGATACTTGAGTTATTAAATTGGTCTTAGAATCTATGGGCATCATATGTGTACCAACCTCCAGATCAACCCCCAGTTCCAGAGCAGCATCTCTGTCAAATTTCGAAGGAACGTTAAGCGTTACCTAGAGAGTAACTTAAGTTCGTCTTCTGAAAATGAAGTTGAAGGTGTGTTATGAACTCTCGAATTGAATTTATGTTCGACACTTGAGGGCATTAAAGGGGTAGTTGGAGAATGACCAGATGTATGAGATTGACTGTAAGAATTCGGAATTAATTTTTATGGTTAAGCTAATTAAGTGTTTTAGTCAGAGTTCATAGGTATCGTCTAATAGCGTTGAGAAATTTTTCAATTCGAAATTCATAGTAGTTGGAAACTGATTGACAGAGCTGTCTGGTGGTTTTTCGATAATTTCATCATAATATTCTCTATTTGAGTAAGTTTTGTGAAGCAACCTACAGATGCTATTTACAGTTTTTGACTTGGTAGCTGGATCAGCGCCATCTTGAATTTCGAGAAAATGCATATCAATTTTTTTGTAAAAAGGAAGTCTAAGATTGAAATTTGTTGCGGAATAGAAAAATACATATCCTGTTAATTATATAGATAAAAATAGTACATTTGAAGTTATATATATCCATAAGCCTTAACACAAAAAAAAATACAGAATGGTGTGCACAAAGCAAATTGGTTCGTATGCTGTTATCTTATAACCCCAACAATAATATAATATATAATTTAAGTTTAAAAATGAATCATACATGTCTCAGTAAATTTACATCTTGCGCGATTAATCAGTTAAATCCTACATATATAATTTCTAGTTCCTTTAGAACTAGAGTGCATCTATAGTAATTGTTACGGAAACCAGAATGCCTGATTTTAAATAAACTAACATTGCGTAACTAACAACTGGTGGTAGTGTATGAACATGGAATTAGTGGTAAAATGGGAAATTATCCGTGATATGACGAGCATACAAGTAGGCTCATTAAGGGCCCAGAAACTTCCCCAGTTTTTCAAGTGGTTTGGGCTTTCTCGATGACATCACGTGAGCCTTACTCAAACTTTGGCGCAGCGGGGCTGCCTCGCGTGCCTGTTTGTACAACTTATAATCAATAGTAACGTAGCATGCTCGCAACTCCACTAATAACTATTAATACGTCTTGCTGCCATCACGATACATCAAACACACCCCGCCAGGGCGTCAAAACCGCTCAATCCCGATGCAAACGTTCTGTTTTCTCCCCGTGACAGGCCTTCGCCGCTGCAATTATAACTCCAATAATTAAACTTCATTTTAACGTTGTTAAAAATTTAGATGAGAAAAACCGTAATGAAAGCACGCAACGCATCCGATAAATTCAGTTAAAAACTGGCGCGTTTTAATCTACCTGATACATTATTCATTTGTTTAATGGTTCGTAATAACACTTGGCACATGGCGCGAAAGGACTTCCAAGGATCTCTGGGTACACTCGCAAGATTATTGAATCGCATTATGGAAAGAAGTGGCACAGTGTGTAGGTTACAATATGCACCCTCCACTCCCTTCTGTTAGTTTCTCTTCATTCTTTTTTGTAACCTCTTTCATCATCTCTCCATGTGTTCTTTCTTCGCTCTCTTCTCTTTTTACCTTCATCAATTTCCTTTTGTAGCAGTCTCAAGTCTGTATGCTTTTACTACCGGTTCGATAGAGAATTCTTTGTGGATGTCTAGTTTTTCTTTCTTTTCTCCTCCCCTCCCCTACCAATCATTATTCTGAGTAAAATTCTCTCATAGAGCCAACCGTGGCAGCTCTGTCCAAGATTTGTTTCATGGTGACCTCTCAATTTTTCTCCTCATATTTAATGTCTACGTGAGTAGGTAATTTAAATTGATTTACGTTTTCATTATAGATGTATGTGCCATCTCCTCTAATACCATTAACACATTCTTGTGTTCTTATTTTCTTGTTGTTATAATTGCTACTTTGTCTACAAATATCATGCACTGTTGTCTTTTCTGGTACACCAAACCCTATCTATTTGTTTTTGGTCTTCATATTACACAAGTATTATGCAACTTAACCAAAATTTACGATAGCATATACGCATGTCTTTCCGCTTCAGATTACTCTTTTACTTTGTCTTCGTTCTTACTTGGATTGTGGTTTCTTTTAACTTTATTATTGTTAGTAACTTTCCTTTGACTCCTAAGTATTCTAACACATTATCGATATATGTCATCCAATTTACACAAAACCTTGACAAATTATATATCTAAATCGCGGACGGACAGACAGTAATACGCGGCGGAGGACTTTGTTTTATAATATGTAGTCATTAATATGCTTTGCTGATATGTCATCTTCTTTAAATGACAGTAGATATGTGATTTATTAACCGTAGGAAAGTTGAAATGCATAAATATTTATTACTTTTTAATCTGTTTTTGTAGATACAGTTTTTGATTCAATTTTGGCTTCTGATTTGATGTGGAGTAGTTATTTTTTTATATTTCGCAGGGTAAGCCACAATTTTTTAAGATTACATTGATATTTTGGTAAGAGGTGTACGGAAACACAAAATTGAAGTTGACAGTAATAACTTCCTGAGGGGCTTCGAATTTCAAATAAACTTATTTCGTTTACTTAAAATAACATTGATGAGGTCAGGTCAAATAAAATTTATGTAGATGTGATTGTATGTTGTTGTAAGTTTTTAAATATTTTTGTCTTATAAATATTATTGTTTGTAATTTTTCATGCTTACAATTTTTATCTACATTAAGGTTATTTGAATTTATTATAATTTTACCAATACTGTATGAAACTATGTAGGGAAGTTTCGTTCAAAGCTTGTTTTTTGTGCTATTTAGATTAACCTTGAGTAACCAACGGGAATATTTGTCGTGAAATTCACTAGCGCGTTCTTTTTGTTTTAATTTTCTACAAGTATGCTTATCGTGGTACACGCAGTTATTATAAAGCCCTTGTGTCACGAGACGAGTGGACACGCATTTGCGCGACCGCCGAAACTCTTTTTTGCTGATTTCACGTCTTCGTGCTCTTCTTCAAATCGAAGTTCTTATTATGCTTTATAACTCCGGATGCTAAATTTTCTCGGCTACATGAAATATCCTAATGCAATATACCTAGCGTAGGAGCGACCGTTAAACATAAAACGCGTTTTCAGTAATGAAACGCTGTCATAACCCTTAATTGTGTGCTGTTACGTGTATTTAATTGTACGGAAAATTTGAATTAAATATTATACCGTAATTAAAATACAAAGCGTTCATCAAATATGCAAATCGCATTGAAATTTTCAACGCTTAACGTTTTTTAATATTCATAATGGCGTGTCGCGTACTGTCCAGCACCGTTTCAAATTTAAATACTATTCACACGTGTTTATTTTTGTTCTTATTGTTTTGGCGTTGAGCTTAACACGTTTCCAGTCCGCTGTGTTAGCATAATTTCGTCCTATACTCAATAACGAAGGATTTTTTGCTCTAGAACTCTTTACAAATACTGCGATTACTTTTTATGATACAAGGAAACATTTGAAATACTGTTCCGCATTTAAATAAAATCTAGGTTGTATAAATAATTAAACACGCAATATGCAATTTAATATAACTAGGAGGAAAGCAAAAATTCTAATGCGTGCAAGAAAAGGTACATGTGTACTTTACTCATGCTATTATAGTTGAAAAATTTTACCAGGTGATATACCTAGCGAAAGTTTAAACTTAATTTATGGCAAATACATTGGTTAAATTGGTAATATGGAATTTTTATCATCAACTTCCAAAATATTTTGAGATGCTTGCTAAAATCGGTATCGTTTTAATATTCACCCATTGGCTACTGCCGCGCACCGTTCATTTATATCGTCCAGGGAGGTTTTACCTTTTGAAACGCAAAAATCGAGTTATTGAAAGGGGTACACAGTAGCGGCGACATGTTATTGATCAGAATATGTACAGTCTAACCGAAAGGCATGGAGTAAAAAAGTGGCAGCAATCGTCCGCATTTTTAAAAGAGAGAAAGAGAACAGTTCCAGTGGCGGAACTGCACCTACGCCGAGAGGTAGCCGGAAGGAATTTACCCATGCCTCACCCACTCACAATTCATGTGGTTCTTACAACAAGAGTACTACTTCTTCGCTAATACACATTTTTTAGAATCTTCACGTGAATGACACCGTATATAGCGGGCTACTTTCGTTATTACTCGTATGTAATAGCCTAAGTCCTCAAATTACTTTAAATAACTTCATTTGCACAATTTAGACTTATCTTACTATTAACACTGAAGGCAAGATTGCAATAACAGTGCAATAATTTTTGTCAATTTATTCGAAATGACCTAATGATGTTAGTGAATTATTGTGCATCTACCAATAACAAAAATGGACTAAGTACTGTATTAGATTGCTTGCGAGTACTTTATAATTGGTTTATATTGTAACGATTATACGAGGTAGTTTGGTTACTAGGCCACTATATGTCTGAAATTGTCATCTTTGACCAKTAAAGCTCTATTCGCATAATAGGTGAAAGCGGCATAATACACATCAAAGTTTACCTACCATTTGTAACGCTACTGGGCTCGCGGCTCTTTATTTTTGAGCTTCAGAGTGGACTTATGCCGCGGTGCCCAGATTCTGGCGATCTCGAATCTGAACAGGGCTTTGGTGGTGTAGATGGCACTACATTTGAACGGCATTCAAAAAGTCCCTGGTTCGATTCCCGGTTCCTTTTTTTAGTTGCAAACTCGGCGGAAATAAATAAAATGACAGTTTGACATTTTGGCGTACAGTTATTTCAACTTCAGTTCTCTAAAATGGGAGGCAAGATTACAGAATTAATTACGTACTCTTTTGAAAATAAATCTGTTCCAGCTTACGTAGTTTTCAAAATATTTCAAAAAAATAAAAATTTAACTTTAGTTATTTTTGCTCTTAACTCTATGAATAAGCACGGTGTCAAGAAACGAACACATATTATTGGAAGCACTTTTTTATTATCAAAAACGGAATGTATTTCGACGTTGTGACAACGAGTTACCTTTTTCAACTGTGTTTTTATGCATGCCATATCAAAAGTAAGAGTATTGCGAGTAGGAAATTAATATGATGTAATACACTTGCTAGATTTTTGCACAAATAAGTGTAAAAGCAGCAAAAAAGCTGTTTAAAATAAGAAAATAGAATTTAATAGTCTTTGAAAACAGTTGCTACAATTACTTCAAATTACCGTTAATTGTCCAAAGGCTGTGTGTGCTCTTTCATCATACCGTGTTAATATCTTAAAAGCTGGCTCTATCCTTCTTAATTTTAATTGTTTTACATTGTCAAGTACTACTGGCTTATCGATCGTACCTGATAGAATACCTACTTCTAAAAGCATCAATTTTTCAAAAAAGCTTATTGATCATCTGTTATAATTAGGAATTAAGTAAAGGCGATTATATTGACGTGGACATGTCTGACGCTGCAGTGGCTTTACGAAATACAACATAGGTCGGTACAGTCTATAAGTACGGAGACCTATACTGCCGATTTTGCAGTAAGCGTTTCAGCCCATTGAAAGAGCCTAGTGAAATATAATTAATTTGAATGATTAATTTAGAAATTTACATTTTATCAAAGTTGCCTATTTCTTCTACCAGTATTTAAGATAAATGTGTCCACTTCAGCTTACGGGTATATTAAAAATACAGTCCCCATTTTTTGTCTTGAAATAAATATATAGTTTTTGCTTTACCTAAGCCTGTGAATATCTTTTCTTGTTTCTGTGCAGCTTTAGTCGACTGTCTACCTACCTGCACTTGAAACTGCGGTATGTTGAAGCTGTCTGAAGTTTTCTAAAAGTAGCCGTATCGAAGATGTAACAATTGTTTTCAGTGACAACTACTACTTACCTAATTTTCGTATTTTTTCATTCCTTTTTATACTTACCTGTGAGCTATTCACGCATTCATACATTTGCAAATTCTAAGACAAAGTAGTAGTATCTGTATATAATGTTAATCAGAAAGTTGTTTATCTAAAAATGCTACTTTATAATATAGCGCCCATAAGAAAAGTAAAGTTGATGATGACGATTCGTTGCTGAAACGTCGACCTCTTGATAGATAATAAAAAATTGCTTAGTAAAAAGTTATAAGCAAGGAATTCAATTTAGAGTTTTCCGTTACTTTGTAATATGTTAAAATTTACATGAACCAGCGGAGATTTTTTGAAGTCCTAGTAGAGCATTACATTTAACGACTTTGTCTTGAATTAACCCTCACTGTAGAGAACCGTTAGTGAGAGATAGTGATATAGAATGGCTTTCTTCATTTTTTTTCATATCTGCAAAGCTGTGAGAAAGTCAAGAAGCACTAATATAAACAAAGTTCATCTGGAAAAAATCTGATATGTTACAAAAGAACCATAAGTCAAGTCGGCAACCGTTATACCTGAATATTGCTTTAAAGTATGTGCATTTTAAAACGCAATAAAGATGTGTCAAATCTGTTATTTCCATTAAGTAAATAAGTGTTTACAGAAAATCATAAACAACGCAAGAATCATCCGTAAATAGAATTTCTTGAAAAATATTTTTTTAGTGGAATTGTTACTAGTAAATAGAACGTAATTTTGCAAAAATTATGAAATAGCGTACAAAAGAAAATAAATAACACCTTTTGCACGATCCTATTTAAATTAAGAATATTCCTTAGATTTGTGTGCCCCGATGGAATTCCCCAGGTTACGCCACTGGCGATTTCGCTAGTGTGAAACCCGCCGGAGAGATGACAGGTTTGATTTGCATGCCCATATAAAACCACCACCGCCAGGGGTGGGCGGTTGGGGGTGTGGGGCACGGCTAATGTGTCGCGCTATCCTACAACCCCTTCGGCCGACGCATCTCCCCGTGTGTGCTGCCGACCCKCCCGCCCAAATCACCCCTCGGCACACACGCGCACCGAGATACAGCAAAACGTATTTTTTTAGATTTATTTTCCAATCGGAAAAATTCGCATCGCCCCGATATATTCATATTCATCTCAAAAATTAATTACAGTTTTTTATTGGCACGCGGGGCCGGCGCGGAAGGGGGACTGAGTATCGATGCTTTAGGGGTGGAAACAAAAACTCCATTTTTAGGATTAACTGGACGTCGACTCACGTTCGATCATTTTACATTTAATTCGGAGATGGATGTTGTATTTAGTATTGAAACTAATTCGAACCTGCCACTGCACGAATATTTTGCTGAATTGGATCAACCGTAGGCATTAAGTTAGAAGTAGAATAAAATAAAAGTATGCTCAAAAACGCTGTTTTTACTCGATAAAAGTAATATTTATTGCTTACTATACTATACATATTGCTCACTTACTTCATCATTTGTTGGGGAACGCTTTATCCTGAAAAAATGGAGCTTGAAAACAAGAGATGTTAGCCACCAACCGAAACTCAGGACTCTTATGGCCGTCCTTTATTGCATTCTCATTACGTGCTGAAGTCAATGTTTTAGCTATTAAAAAGCTTTTTTGTAATTTGTCTATTTAGTTTAAATATTTCAACCAACTCACTATTGTACGTTTTCTGATTACTTCCCATTTATGTTTTGCATTAAGCTTTTCAATGAGAAGATCTGCAAATCGGTATTAATCTTGTGTACTTGTACAAAACTCGGTAATATGTGAAATGCACATGTAAGAAATTTTCTTCGTGAAGACTAGGCAGATATGACAGATATCACAAGCTATTATTTGATTAAGTGAACAGTGGACTAGTATTTTTGTGTAAAATAAAATTAAGGTCTGTTGATGTAACTTCTATTAAGGATTCTATTAGTTATTGTAATAACAATTCAGCATCAATTTTAAGGGTTATGAAAAAATCAGCTGAACTATATCAAGAAAAACCGTTTTATTTTAGGTTTAGTAGTAACATCTATTTGATTGATGCCCACCAGATGACGACCATTAACAGCAACACGCTGTTGAAAACATTCTCTGAAGATTTATATAGTTCATCAAACATTTGACACGGTCGTACCTTGAATAGTCGGCTCCCTTGGCTTTAGTGGAACATGGAGACGATGCTGGAATACGGTCCACTCCAATCCCAAAAATGAAATTGGAAAAGCTCGAAGCTGGTGACTACATCACCGAACCCACATCGTAAAGAAACATTTCCCTCAAATGATTAAAACCACGAGTCCCTTTTAGCGAACAATCTCTTCTGCTTTCTGGGCTGCAAACAAAGATACAGCTCACACTATCCCAAATTTATTAAACCGGTTTTGTACCTAATTGCTAGGTTTAGGACTAAATAAAATTTAGAAAGTGTGCTGCTTTCTCGTGACTTTATTATTTGCCGAAGTTTCATGGGGCCATTTTAGACTTTTTTGAAAATAATAATAAAATACAATATTAGGGTTATAATATTTTAATCCCAGTTCACTTCGTGAGATGTGCATGGACGCTGCAGAAATTAAGACAGTTTACAATTTACCAGTTTTAAAAACATGTTTTTGATAAAAGAAAATACTGAAGTGCAAGTGACCGTTAGAAGAAGGAAGTACAGTTTCTAAATTTTATTTTGTCTTGACGGATATAGAAATTGACGAGATCAACCGGAAATTCACTAAACATATTGAGAGGAGTATTTACCAAACATGTAGTCTCTTTCATATTGTCAGGATTTGTAGGTAGTTCAACAAACACTTGAGATTTTATGTAACCCTAGAGAAAAAAATCGATTGATATAAGATCAGGCGATACGGCTAGGCAAAACAATGGACCTCCATGACCTATTTGTTTTGGTACCGCATATTCAAAAATTCTTAAACTCCAACTGCGTGATGTGCTGGACCGCCGTCGTGTCGTATCCACACGTTCGCACGGACATTATTCAGTGGAACGTTTTCCATTTTCCATCATATACATTTGGCCGTTTAGAATTCCATCAAAAAAGAATGCACTAATTACATAATCCCCTTCTATTGCATCCCAAACATTAAGTGACCACATATGCTGGTTATCAACCAAGCGAGTTATATATGTATTATTATTAMATATATTATATTATTATAATAATGATAATTGTGTTTATTAACTAATCCATTATTAGGAAATGTCGATTCGTTACTAAATAAAACATTACTAAAATGTCCGGGTCTTCTAAAAGTTTGAAACCATTGACAAAATATTACTCTTTGTTCGTAATAGTTATGATTTAAATGTTTGTGAACTTGTATTTGGTAGGGGTGAAATTTGTGCAAATGTATTATTGGTCGGACCGATGTTTTGATAATGTTTAACAAATTAGTGACTCCTAAAGAGCTGATAGATGGATTTTCCAACAAATATAATAATATCTAAATGATTCTGTCCACTTAAGTAGCATTCGTTTTGTTCTTTTCCAGTGCGATCAAATCTGTCTCTCAATGTTCTCAGTCTTGAGAGTTGGTTATCGTCTTTCAGGATATCTTTGTTGAAATAAACTTCTTACAAGCAGGTAATTTCTTTGAGACTCTCCCAATAAGTACACCATATCATATTCTTCCTTTAAAAATGCATTATTTACAGACAAATTGCAAAATTGGTTCAGCAGTACGATGTCACTATTTGACAGATAAAACAAACTACATTATATTGTTTTCCATGACTAACTTGATTTTGTTTAAAGTTTCTGTTTCCAGATAGTTTTAACAAATAACACTTACTCGACCAGAAGGAAATTTGAACACGCATTTGATGGTGTCGAATAAATATTACTGATTATTTTGACCTTGAATACATTATTTGCCAACGTGTGATTGGTGGAGTTTTTTATATTTATCTTTAATATGCACTGTAGTAATGTGAAATGTGTATTTTGAGAGGACTAATTATTTATTGAGTGTAACCAAGTATTTCTCGAAGATATAATATACTTGCTGCTCAATGCCCAAAAAGCAAAAGCTTTCACTGGAAATTCTTGGACGTAATGTAGATAATTAAAAATTAGGGAACAGTTGGAACTGCAGACAATCTATCTTGCATCTTTTGTTTAACACAGTAAACTGCTATTAGTTGTAACTGACTAAAACTGCATTACCTATATGTTTATTGTGAATTTTGTACAATTACGCTATCTTACAAAATTCATTGTGTTGCATTCTTCTATGCAGACATATGTCTAAAATAGCCGAAGTTAGTGTGAAACGAAGCTTAAATGATAAATGTGGTATTAAGAATAGGATACTTTAGAAACAGTAGTGGAATTCTTTAAACTGGATTGTTTTGCAAAAACTTTTGGTGGAAGATGTCCAGGCATTCTACATTGTTATTATTTTTCTCCAACGGTTAAGTTGTGTTTTGAATAAAAGCAATACAAATCGCTTTAAATAATCAGCGCTTCGTTTTAAGTTTTTTGAACTATAGATGGCGACAGGAGATGTTAGATACTTGGTTCTAGTGGTATTCCTTATTTTATAATACCCATCCTCACTTAACGAGTTGCGATTGTCATCTACGTTGGGGATTAGATTTTTCACTTAGCCACATGACAAGTCTACAATGACATGAACGGGAGTAGCGCCAAGTAATTTTCGAATTAGTCCGCTAACAAGCGGCAATGTAAATAAATTAGTTAGATTATCAGATCCGATTGAACAGCCATTGGCTTCCTCGCATGGCACAAAAGAGACAGGCTGACTTGAAAAATTCATAAACGAATCGAACACAGCCAAATTACAAGTTTCATTGTTGTGTATTTTAATCCGAGTCGGATAATTTCATGGCAGTATTATCTAATTGCATATTAGATCTCCGTACCGGGTCCTGATTGCACGTTACATCTCGGAGCCCATTAAAATATGTATGGTAAAATCTAATTGATATAAAATTCAGCCGTATAAAAGATTACGGCCGGGTTCTTGGCAATTATTCGTTACTACCCGGTTATTACACAACATCAGTCATCGGTTTATTTTATTGTATTTCTCTTCGGATTCCACCTAGCTGCGATGTAGATAAATTGTTGTTGCCATCGTACTCCTGATTAATGAGCGCGTTAATTGTGGACTGAAAAAGGACGGAGGAATCTACATATTTGATGTTGGAAACAATAGTCGGATGAGGTCGTAAACTTTGTTTAAGTTATTTTGTGTAAATATTATATTTCAGAGACAGTTTAACATACAAAGTAACATTACCGTTTTGTCCACATAAACAACGGCATGACAGCGTTATTGCGTGTGTTAAATTATTTATGAAAATATTTTTTTTCTTTTTAAGGATMCACGTTAGATTAGGGAAAAGAACGATTCTTCGTGTGCCACGTTCGCTGTAGGTATTTACAGTATARAGTAATGTAAACGTTCCGTTGTTTGTTTAGTTTGTTTTCTTTCCAAGAAGTTTATTTAAGCATCGAGTTTATTAAAACATGCAGGAAATACCGAGGATTTGTTCCATTCATTTGTAAACTAAATACGTACTGAATATTGAGATTGCCGGTTTGAGACTAATCAACAAATTGGAGTATAGTTACCTTTTATTGATTGAATTAATCTTCGTGCCAAAACTAAAATTTTTGGCGGTGATGACTTCTCGATAGCAGATATTTTGTTTTAATTTATTTTTGTTCTCAAAACAGAGCACTTATACAAGGTGATCAGTTAAGGCTGGACAGCGGTTGCATCTTGGAAATTAATCGTGCTAGAATCTCGCGGGAAATTTCTTTTAAACAAATGTGGCTACCCAGATTTCATTTAAAATATTATGAAGCACGTAACTTTGCCGCTAGGTGACGCAATTAATATGGCATATCAAAGAATCGTTTCTAAAATAAACTCATTATAATCTATGTTTATTTCTTAATAAATTTTGTTTCAGCATTTTTTCTAGTTGACAACAATAGCAGAGATATAAGATTCAAATTTTCAATACGACATAACTCAAGTATGGCTTAACGGAATTTAACGAATGATGGCTAGTTTTAAAGTGAATTTTGTGTTTTTCAATATAATCGTAAATAACTTATAATTTATTGTAACTGTTTGACACTGGGAGACGTTAATTATAAAAATTTTATATTTCCTCAAATATCTTAAAAAAAATCAAATGAAATCCTATAGACTTTTCTGTTAGTTGTTATAGCTCATTAATCAAGTAAGATAAATTTGAAAACTGGAAGTCTATATCTTTTTTCTTTCTTGGTTATAGTAAAAAGACTGCGAACCCGTCCTTTGCAAGACAATTCTGTATTAGAATATAAATTATACAGAATTGACTAATCCGTTTTTCATTTCATGCCTTTACTTCAAAAGTTAGATGTTAGAAGAATCTTGCAGTGAAATTTTTTAATCAAATGTGCCCACCCAGATTTCATTTAAAATATTATGGAGTACGTAACTTTGCCCCTAGGTGCCGCATTTAATATGACATATCAAAAAATAAACAATGCCATTTGTAAAATGCAATAGATTTATATACTTAAAACATTGAAGGTATTAGTGTGACGCAAGCCAATAATAGATCCTTCATGCGTAGATTCCACTTATTTTATCTAGATATCAGGTTTCCATCTGGCATTATTATAATAATTCATGTGGTATAAATTTCACTAGGTTCAGCGACTTGAATTCTTTACATTACCTGAAATACATCAACTATAATAGTAGAAGTTAATCTCAAATTAATAACGCCCTTTCGCGCTGCGCACAGGAAAAGGGATGTATTTCAGAATAAATCGAAATGGACTGCTTACACGAAAGCTCTGCTGTACTATCGCGCGTTCCGATTTTTGACTTGAGGGAATAATTACAAAGAGCACGCAATTTAACTAATAATTAGCAATCACTGCACCCCCGCGCGGTGACTGTCCGCCCACCACCCTAATTTATAACTCAAAAACACATTCGGCATCATTTGAGTACAATAACAGGTCGAAGACAACCTACATGAAATACAGAAATAGGTATTCGATACTTAAGTCCAATATTTTACCCACTTTTTTCTAACATTAATAACGCACGGACTGCAAATTATATGTGTAGATGGAATGTTCTATATCTTCCCTACGCCAAGCTTTAGCATAAATTTCTTGATTAAACAAGGTCTTTTACCATTGTTTAAATATCTTAGGTTCATGATTAAGAATAGCTACTTATTAGGTACTAACAATGCTATTGTGAAAAAATATATGTTCGGTTCCTTGTAACTCCTATTTGTCCTAACAGAAGATTAATGATTACCCAATTTCCCAAGCAAAACAATTTACTATAAGTTCATTCAAAAATTGTTTGTCGATTTTTGTAGATCATGGTTTGAAAATTCAACAAGAAATTTTTGCTTTTATCAAATTACTTGCGCATCTTTTTTTTTCAAATACATTACGTTCAGTTACTGGGAACTACCACAAACCCCATAACATACCCCGAGCAAGCGAAAAATAATAAAACTTGTGAGCTCAGCTCAGCTCAGTGCAGTAAGAATATTAAAAAAATAGTATACAGAAATTATGTGAAAACATTATATACCTATAAAATTAAAATAGAAACATACAGAAAGGAAGTATATTGACGATTGACTCAAACATCAAACTTTCACGAAATAAGTACCCCTTTTAGTTCCTTCTTGAATTCAATTTTAATTTACATTTACAAGTATAATCGGGATCATTAGCAAAGCTTTGTTGGTGGTGTTCTGTAAATACACTTCGATCGATCTGGCATCACTGCCTTCAATATCACGTGTCTGTTCGTCGTTACGGCTCTACAGAAAAATAATCAAGCAAAGTAAATATTGTTTTCATAAATAAAACATGAACGCGCATAATATATCAGAAAGATGTGTTATTTGCATATTTGTATCATTTCTAAATTACCGCTGAAATGCGTGATGTGCTCGTAGGCGAATGGTATTAAAGAAATTGAAAACTGTTGCCATTCCAATGATGGCGCTGTTATTTTCCCTAGAAGTATCGATCTTGAAGGGAAAGTGTGCACTGAAGGGGAGGTATGATATTAAACAGATACATTTGTTTACTGAGAACATAGAATTATGTTGCTAGATCTTATTTTTGGAATATAAGTGGTGGTATTATTTTCAGGAGTAACTTACTTATCTATCTAAATACAATGGCAAGCTCTTAAGATGTTATCAAGGTTACTTGTTCAAGCTTGATAGAAATTATTTAAATACAATTCGAAAATTAACCAGAAGGGTCATAGTTCCTTACCGTATTTAAGAAATATTCCATAGTTTCAGTAAATGCTTTGACCCCCTACGTAAACAACACCCGGCAAGATACTTTAATAACGCATAAAGAGACGGCGAGGCATTAAAATTTAAATTTCCCTCCTCCGTCTTCATAATTTGCATGGCATTATACCCCACCCAGGAATATAATATGCGTTATGAATGTTTATTTATAAATTATGTAAAGGACGACTTTAAGGCTCAAACTTATTGTAATATATTGGATGAAATACCTAGCCGCCGCCGCCGTCTCATTTCGTAAGCGACATTTCCGTACAAGCGCCGACCTATTTCTTTTTATTATTTTTATGCATTTCTGGTAATGTCTTTATTTCAAATATGCAAATATGTCTACCGTATCTCGTTGGCGCCTTTATTTTCTAGTGAGTAGGAATAATCACATGAATCGTGCCAATGTATGAGGTGGTGTTTTATTTTATTTTTCCATTAGAGTTCATTTTATTTGCATATGTATTGCCTAATGTATTTAAAGCGAAAGAAAATTTCCGCTAAAGAAAGAAAGTTCCATTTCTCTTAAAATCTACACAAAATTTAGTCTAGTTTGCTTCGTTTCATCAAATTTTCAATATCTTATCTCCGCGGTTTTATTTTTTGTTCGTATTTTTTCACTTTGTCCACTGTAATATTTGCTTCATTATTTATGTTTCGATCCGTCATCTTCCAGTACCTCAGTTTGTAGAAATTAATTTCTTTTTCTTCTTTTTAGAACTCAAATTTGATAGTCAGATTTCTCTGCCCTAAATAATTATACTTGACATATAAACACTGCCAAGTAAGTCAAAAGTACTCATCAGAAATGTGAAAGAGCAAACGCCCTCAGGGCGATCTAAGAGGAACTTCTGCGCACTAGGCCGACCACGACTGTGGTAGCCACTTATGGCTTAGGGCAGAGTCCTAACGACCACACCGGAGAAGCTCTCACTGGGCAACATGAAATAAATAACATCTGCTCTGGTCAATTCATTCAGATCCCACGGCTGGTTTCGCCCTTTTTTAGACTCTTCAGACAGGAATACCGAATAAATTGACCACAGCAAACTGCCGCCAATATCCCAGCGTGCGAAAACGTGTGAAAGTAAGAGCAAATACACCTTTTTACACGCGAGGATTTTGACGACATCGGCAGTCTACCATGGTCAATTCATTCCATATTACATCCTGAAGCCCCCGAAAAAGGACGGAACTAGTCGGGAGATCCAAATGAATTATCTATTTGTGTTTAATCAAGTGTAAGGAACTTAGTCAGAAATACTTTAAGTCTTAGAACTCTACCCTTAACCCAAGGAATCTTGGAAGTGTGTGAGTCAATTTTGTATTTGTACATTTTGAACCTTAATTCTACGTAGTTTTAACGCCGTTACTTAATTAGTTTTATAATTTAAACGCATTATCTGTATCAATAAGAATATCAGACTTCTTAGATAGTTTGTTTGACATTTGGCTTGTACGTGAGACATGAATTATTCTGCTGTAGAAATTTTGCTTCAAATCCAGATGAAAATTTACTAACATATGTATAAGAACATTCAGCAGTACTTGTTTTATTGGGTTTTAAACACCGGTACGCATGTTTATTGTTATCAAGACGAAAATTGGTCAGTTTTTCAGCCTTATCCATGAACTGATTTTTTAGTTATATGGTTTTTTCGTTCATCAAAATATGCGAAAATGAGAATTGGGGTGGCTCTTATATCTATGTCAGTCAGTATGTGTTCGTTAGTTTACAAAAGGAACATTACCTGTAGGTACATAATGAGCTTGTAGGAAGGATGGAAGCACAATTTTTTTAATGTTGAGCTACAAATCTTCTAAGAACTTATCAAGTAAAGCTAGCGAATAATGTTTTCAATCACTGGCAGTACTTTTACCTCTACGCTGAAGCACCAGACTGCATAATAATGGTGAAATGCAAGTAATTATTTGTTCACGCTAGTTTATTTTCAGGTATTAACCATAAATATTTTTACTTATGTGGTAGCTAATTTAAACCTTGACATAAAGGTGAAATTGTATTTCATTTGCTCTATATAWTGTAGTTTCACATGTAGGTAGTCTAGGACCCTGCAGAATCACCCAATCTGCCGGATGCCTGGATTTAGATTCAGTTTCGCCCAATATATATAGATAGCATGTAGGTTCCACACAATAAAAATAGTATACGTACAAGAAAAGCTGAAAGGAATTAGTCGGCAGTTGTATTGTATTGTGGTAAATAGCTAAAATTCTTGTATTTTTGTATAATTCTGTTACAGTTATCTTGGCCACCATAAAGTAATATTTGAACTATCTGGAATAAACAAGGTGCGTGAGAAAAGTTGATACTTCCAGTAAATAACTAACTAGCTCGTGATTTCGCTTTCCCTATATTTCACGATGTAATTTAATCACAACTTACTTCATGCTCGACCCAAAAGCCGATTTATCTGCGAATGAAACGACACGAATTTCCATAAAATCGTGTGGGCCCCTCCCTTCCATATCGGCCATGCCAAATTTAAATTCACAATATAAATACGACGCAAGAGTTATTTCGTTAACGAGATTTTTAAATTTACGCATGGGCCCGGTTTGATTAATGAGAGACGGAATAATGAAACTCTTCGATCAGGATTTGCGATAACACTTCAACGTCATGAATTGTGTAGCGGGAATAAAATACTGCCCAACCAGTTGTATGCGTATACAATGAACGGGAACATTACCTTTTTTCTACCCGACCAGATCGCCAGATAATGCCCACCGCGTTCCTGTTTCTTTAATCAATGCTAATAATGGAGAATCGTACCGACTTACACGCTTTAGAGTGGTTTTGTTTCGATGGCTTGAACTTGAGAATGTTCGTTGTAGGTATATAACAAACCATAGGTTAATTAGTGGTGCAAATAATTGTTGCACTGTGATTCAAAAGAGGAGTAAGAAAATGTTCTTTTAAAATATGATACAGCGTGATGTACGTGAAATTTAATGGTTGTCAATGGCATAGAACATTTACAAGTAAGGCCAAAGGAAAATGTCATAAAAACTGAAGACAAGAAACTTTTGCATTTAACTTATTTATTAGCGCTCAGATATTTTCTTCGCATATAAAATGAAGTTGTATTTTTAATATCTGCTTATAGTACTAGTAATCTTCAAGTCACGAAATATTGATAAAAATCACATTTTATCTAGTTGTTTCTTCTAGAACAATTAAGATAACGAAATAGATAGACCTTTTTAGTTTCGCAGCTTTAACAGCCTTGATCCAGTTGGATATATTTTGGAGAACTGAATAGCGGGTCAGGTTGGCATGTGCTTTTTGCTTAAACGATGTTTCTTGAGTCTTAGGAACTGCAGATGCTTTTTGGTGCAGTTTCATTTACTTCGCCTACAACTGTTGGAAACACGTAATCGAGTATGATGTTTGATTTAAAATGCACTCTTCTAGTTATTCTAAAAGCACACAGCATTTCTGACAGTAGCCGAAGTAATAATTGTATTCTTTACAATTCAGCTTGCCATACTCTAGCCATCTTAAATTTCTGTTTTGATTGCTTTTTAACATCCTTCAGCATGTTTCGTATTATTATCCCTTACCCTCAAAATACACCGACAACGTTTGACAGATGATAGAAAACGAAATTTAAAAAATAATCGAATAAAATTTTCCGAAAACGCTTTGTTTTTGATATACAGGGTATTGAAATTAAATTTTTAAAAATTGTTTTTTAAGACTATTCCTGAACTATAAAAGATATCATCTTCAATTTGATGGGAATCATAACGGCATAAGATACAATAAAAAAAGTAATCGGGGACTTTCAGTTTACTAGGTATAGCCTCCGTACACTCTCATTCCCTCATACGATTGAGAAAAGAGAACGATGAGAAAATAGAAGCTGCGAAGTTGTGATTTGCAAAGAAACTAAAAACATTATTTAGAATTGCGTGTACAATAGTAGTATAGCAGATTCCTGTAACAATGGATTATGTTTACTAATACAAAAATCCAAAGAATGGCACAAATGAAATCGGAATAATCATGCCACCGGCTTACCCATCGAAAGAATAGATTTAAATTAAAAAGTCATAGGGTGGCGGCCGCACCCCCACCCCCCAACTACGAGGGCTCGCCTTCATCCGGATAGCGCCTGAAACACGCAAACGTGCCTTCATTTCCAAGAAAACACAATAAATAACAATATAAATATATTAGCTGTGCGCTGTAAATACTAGAACGATGCCGGGGGGTAGACGCCCTTAAAGCATTACCTGAAACGGAGAGAACCTTTCCCAGAAAACTAATATTTTAAATTAAATCAAGAGTCCCCAGAACGGATATAATACAATATCCACGTGGAGCGCTTTCTTCTTTCGTCTCGAACGAATTATTAGAGTGAATTGAAAATGCTAGGGTATTAACTGATTGCTTTTTGTTTCTATACGATATCGAATAAGCGGCGTGGTTTTCTTTTAACCATAAGGAATTCTTTATGATTTATTCAAAGCAGACTGCACTTCCAAAGTGGATTGCTCTATTTTAACCCGCTGTTTTTATGATTCGAGGTTTTTGATTTTTATGACTATGAGCTTTTTGTAAGTCTACAAAAATCATTCACCTATTTGCATTAAATTAGAACTTCGTGCCTGTCACGCTAGCCTGAGAAAATCTCAAAAATGTACAATTACAAAATCATATTTGGTACACCACCACAAAGTAGAAATATGGCCAGAAATACAGAAAACATGTAGCTTTTTTAAACAAAAATGTTGTTGCAGTCCCCCAAAAGCTTTTGAAATTTTTATTTACACGCACTTCAAGACACCTTTTCCGTACAGAAAGTTCTTTGTCAAACGTACAAAACGAGTAAAGTACACAAATTAACAATAGTAGTCGATTTTAACAAATTCGCCACTGTGACCTTCAATGCTCCCCGCGTCATTTATTGCTTCCTGCTAAAAATACAAAAATAACTGATCCATCGTCTTTTCTAGGTTCGTTTTGTTATAATTATATTCCACTAGACAAATCTAGAATGAGATAGAATATTCCCGCTCTCCGTTCACGGCTGTTTTTGGTTGTGCAGATTCCCTCCGACGCTAGGGAATTCCTTTGTTGACGCCACTTTCTTAACAATATCGTGAATAAAAGTAGTTACTATCAGGATTCATAACCAAGTCTTACAGTAGTAAATGTTCTATTTTGTAATATTCTTTGCGGTGAGCACGTGCGTCTTTCGTTTTGGTGTACACGGCTACCCTTAAGTAGGAAAGTATACGTCTTAAATTTTTCTACAGTGCATCGTACGTTTCCACGTTAAGATTACGGGTGTATCGATAATACAATTCATCAGATCAGTTTTTTAATGTTCCTATAGAACTTGCCGTATTCATATGTTCAATGAAGTAGTTCGGTAATGTAGTTGCTAAAAGTGAGATCCGACTAGTTCAGGAAAACAGATGTGGATGTGTATGATCAGCAATCCTTAGTGTACTTAAGACTAAGTTTCAAATATTTTCTAACAGACCCTGTAGACCCTTGAATAAAACCGTTTGAAGGTGACAATGGACCTATTATTATATATCTATGTGGACGAATTGAAATCTTTCAAAAGCGATGCCAAATCGTTGAAAACGGCTGTGTGTATGGCGATGGATTTTGGTCTTTTGACATTTTACGCTTCGTTCGTTGGAGGCCAGACAAATATACATGAAATGTTTGTTATTGACTCTAATACCTGGATGAGCTAGGTTGTGGTACTGCGTAACGTCTGATCTGATCTGGTCTAAGTGCTGTTTGATAAATATCGCAATAAAAAGGCGAATTGTATTCAGGGATGACCAGCAGACGTAGTTGTAACGAAGAAGATGATGGTATGTGWAAGATCTATTGTAATTCTGGATCGGTCGTTTGAAGTGCTAAAAATTGATTATAGTCGATAGAACCAGGAAATTAATTTGTTTCAAGGCGAGATAGAGTGTCGACGACAATATTAAGCTTACCGCTGATGTGTTAGATATTAGTCGAAAATTGGCTAATAAATAAAAGATGGCGAGACTGACGTGAAGGATGCGTATCCGGTTTTTTATCAAACGCATAGGTTAGAGGTTTGTAGTCTCTGAAATTCACAAAATTTCTATCTTCAAGAAGAATTTTATCGCTGAGTAAATTGCTTAAAGTTCACGATCAAAGATTTAGTTTGCTGGGTTAGAGACAGTTTCTTAGAAACCTACATGTTTCCAGCAATCTCTGTCAAACTGTTCACAGTCGACAGTGAGATGGGTACCTTTGATGACGGATGCACTAACAAGGCTGCGTTGGCGAGATCGTGTTTACAATCATCAAATGCAATTTCTGCATCGGTTGTCAAATTTGTCGATTTTCTTGCTTGTTAGTAAGGTAAGCATGGAGTTGTATTTGATTTATTGTGAAGATGGAAATAAATCTCCTGTAGAAATTTATCATTCCCAAAAAATGACGCACTCCTGAGTGGTTTTTGGATTAGGGTAATTTACAATTATGTGGACTTTATCAAATGGAGGTATGGTTCCTGAAGATAAAACTTTGTAACCTAGAAAACTCACTTTCTCACAGCACAAACTGACATTTGCTTGTGTTAATGGTAGCACCATGTTTATGAAGCCGACTAAATCGTCAAATGTTGTTTATGCTCTTCAAAGCTGGAGGAAGCGACAAGCATCAAGTCATCAACATATGCAAAACAGGAATCCAAATCGCGAATTATGCTGCCCAAATTGTTTTGATGATGCTGCTCTAGTTAAGAACGATCAAATCATAGTTTCTGGTGTCCGAAGGAATCTCCTGTTGAGACTTAATCCTTCAAAAGGCGTTCATGTTCCCAGCCGTTTACACTACAACTGCTTGTCGTCGCTGGAAAACTGCCAACGCAAGTTGCGTAGCTTTGATTCCGCATATTAAACGAGAGCTGGCGGTGTGCATATTATTAAATTAGCAATCAGGCTGCAGACGAGGCGGTACAAGTGGTGGAATACCCTTGGTATTGATTAAGCAGGGAGTGCAGAGTTGATTCTCTTTTAACCCTTCATCCCCCACACTCGAGAACTGGCGTTCCCCGCGCGCCCGTGTGTGCACATTCGTTCGGGGCACGACAGACGTCGAACCCGCTGATTTGAGTGGCCTCATGTCGCAAATGCAACAAGGATTATCATAACATTTAATCGAGTTTTGCTTAAATCCAGTTGGTAATGTGTATCACAAAGACATTTATGTATTGTTTCTTTTAAATTCGTTACAATTAATTAACTTTTCTGCTGATATTATTAAACATCTGGTCATAGCCTTCTCACCTAAGACCAACCCATGTCTGTTGCACTTTGTATTTCACCTTTTTAACTTCATCAAAATCATAATAATTACGTCTATACCATGTCGCCTGCGTCAAAACAATCTGTGGACAGCTGTTTCGACTTATAAAGCCTCCCCAGCACAGCTGTAGTCCCAACACAGACAACAGGGCATAGATCTGGCTTCCCTTATATACGCCAAGGTAGGCGATGTGTATGCGAGAATTAGTTAGATTAGTTCTCCACAGAGACGAGTTGATGATGCCGTATTGCCACAAGATGGCATGGTTTCATTCACACTAATTCTCGCTCTATCGAAATCATTTTTGTTGAAACACTCTTTTAGTTCCTTATAGCTACTTGTCTCATTTGTACTGTTGTGACTCAAAATTGATCGGTTCTGCTCTTCAGCAAATCTTCTGAAAAAAAAACATTTCTCCCATAACACTTCTCTCTCCTCCACATGCCAGCAGCAACAGCAGGTCCAAAGTACTCCATTACGGTATTTGTGAATAGTCTGATGTATGGTCTAATTCTTGTTAATTTTAAAATTGCCACCATTGCAAACCTAAAATGATATTTATAATATTTAATATACACATATGGAAAAGTAAAAGGCAATGCAATCTGTCAGCAACAAACTAATATGACGACAAAGTTAACTAGTTACTTTTAGGGAACTACTTACTTCCTCCTGACCATTGCTTTTGTATATCGGCAAAACCAATTCTATGTCATGCTATCTGCACTAGACCTTTAATACACTGAGGAGCTTTAATAAAAGCGAAATTGATCTATCTCTAATTGGTTGTAGTGCAGGCAACATAGGCATGCATTTTATTACAAACTTGTGATGACATTTCAGAAATGTGATCATTGTATTTATTTGTATTATATCTTCAGTAGTTTCTTTTACCTTCATTTCCATTTCCTTTATTATCCGGTCTGTTTTTTAGTTGCGTATTTCCAGTTTCAGTTCGCAAGCTTTCTAGAATACAACATGACTACGTATGTATTAAAACTATTGAGGGTAATTCTTTTATTCCCAATGTTGGTTAGGTCCCCTCAAAATACATTACTATAAGCTTTATTAAGCCATTGTCATACACTTACAAAGTTACAATACTATTTCGTCCTGTGAGACATCCACGGATTTAATGTTATTGCATTACTTCTGTAGTACAGGTCGTCATTTCTGACGGCTATTACGTTACCATGCGCCCGTTGGTGTACCTCTTCATTTTTCCACCAGATCGTGTTCGTTATATTTAACATTCGTCTTTTGTACTGATATTTCAGCCACTGATGGAAAATAGTTTTAAACTAAACGTTGCAAAATTGCTGTTTTTGGGAAAATTTCGTGTCTAATAACTTGAGTGAAATTGTTTTCTGTAGACTGCCTTTTGATAATTTAACCTAGAAGGGTACAAAAAGTGCGATTTTTCCTTATTTACAACAAGGTGAAAAGGTAAAAGAGTAAAACAAACGTACTGATAGTTTAAATCTGCTGTTTTGATTTAGTCTGTCTAAAAACATGCGTCGTTAGGAAAACTTAGATCCTTTACTCCTTCTAATGGGGTTAGCTTCAACGAAAGAAAACTTTCCAAAAATGTGTAAAACGAAGAATGCCTGATATGGTTTACCCCACAATGCCATTTTAGTACAAGTATGAGCGAGTATATTTTTAGAAACATACCGACACTCGGATGAAGGATTTTTTTAATCGTGAAGCTACCACTGGTCAAATCTGCTTGTAATATCAACGACTTACGCTAGAGATTGTTAACCCAATCTAGCACGTTTATCATCAACTCTGAGTGCAGTATACCTTAAGATGTTACCTTCAAAAGGGTGCGAGAGTGCTTGTGGTTGCCGGAAAGCAGGTCTTATTATGTTCTTCCTTGTATATGCATATGTTCCTTCGGAGAAACTTGGGAAAACGTGTCACAACATTCTATTGGTTGATAGCATTGAAGATAAAGATTGAAGACGACGTGCAGTCGTCCATAGATGAATTTATGTATGAAGATATGGAAGATGTAGATTTTGAAGTTGATGAAAAAATGAGGAGCAGCAGACCGGCACTAACAACATACCAAAAATGAAACATACTGGACTGATTGCACAGCAAACCTTTGGTTTGGCAGATTTTCAGTACTATAGCGAATAAATATGTTCGATTCTTGTTTTGTATTAATTTTACCCTAAAGAACAAAAATGTTCGACTCTTATCACGTTAGGCAATTCAGCCAGAACTTATTCAATACAAAGTTAGCTTCATCTGTTGCCATTTGCTTCCAGTGTGCTGGTTACACCAAAATAGACCCGACTTATTAAGGAGCACTGCAACTCTCGCATCTCTCGACATCCAGCCACCACGAGACAAAAACTAACCAAGTTGTGCCCCCGAGCTGGGTAGGCATCAAAGGGATGCTACTGGGCGCCAAGTGCGGCTTACGAGCTGCCAACAAGTGTCTCGGCGGCGCGGAACGTTCCGTGGGGTTGCAATCGCGGGGAGGGGGCGTCAGGTTCAAGAACGCGCGCAGGACGAGCGGGTGACAACAGGAAGTGCGAGTGCACAAGAAAATTCCGGGTGCCGACCGGGATGGCGAAAGTTCGCGGTGGTAGGATGACCTTTCGGGGGAAAGGGAGAGTCGCGCGATTACAGTCTGGGGTGAAATATGACCTACTTATGCATTAAGCATCTCCAGGTATCACGACTAATTTCTTTCGAATGGTTTTTGGTTTGCACGCATTTACTGTTACTTATAGTGTTTTCCTATAAACTAAGTGACCTCTTAGCTTGATCACCTTAAAAGTCACATCCTGTAATTCGGTGTTGGTGGCGATAGGGCCATTCAAGGCCCACAACTCAGATTAATACAGTCCAGAACATGAGCATAGAGAAGCTGATGATAACGACGCCCTAACCATTTACATGTACACACAGTAAACTTGTAAAACTAAATACAAATTCCCGCTTCTGATTCGAAGACTGGTTTGGTTTTTTACAATAAAATCGTAAACTAAGCACAGTTCACAGACAAGTGATAAAAACCAAAACAGGAGAACTATGACTAATTGAAGAAACCTGTACATGTACTCAGTGCAATTAAAAGAAGGAAGGATTTGAAATCTTCTTAGTCATTGTGATGTGTTCATTACTGTTTAGAGCTTTCTTAATTTAAAATTGTTCATATAAATTTAATTTTTTACCTTTACACAGTGCAGCCCACACTTTTTCACAAAACGAGGGCAGGCAGTTTAACTGAACTGTCGTGTTACATTTTGATCCACGCAGTTGGTGTGGTATCGTCCAAATGGTCGGTGTGGCTAGTGAGGACAGGTAGGTATAGTTGAACCAAGAGATAAAGGCTTCAGGTTCAGGAGTGAAAGTTCGGTCATTGGACGCAGGACCTTTTCGAGGTCAACCACGATGTCGAAGGGGGTGCACTGGCCCTGTGGACTCATCGTTTTACACAAACCGTTTAAAAGAAGAAGCATGAAAAACACTTGGTCAATATTCCCTATTTCTAGGCAATGTGTGATGTTGCTGATTGCTGGGTCGGCGAGCTGAGTTTATCGTGTTCCTCTGGCATATTGAATGGAAATTGAAAGGGACTAGCGTCGGTGCGTAGTTTGCCTATAGTAAAACTAAGATAATTGTCGAAGCTGGACGAGATTAAAAAATCGTGTCATCAAGATATGACAGTATCATTACCTTTGGAAGGCTACGCCTAAAGCGATCTGCAAGGCGCTGGAATGTAACAGGCGCATTACGCATCCCAAAAGGCATCTGGGCAAAACGGAACAAACCAAACGGCGTTATAAAACCCGTTTTGTTCTTGTCTTCCATCTTCACGGAAACTAACCAGTATTCAGAATTGAGGTCTATTGTAAACATATAGCAAGTCTGCCGATACCAGTTTTTAACCCTAGATAGTAATTTGGTATTTTTAATCAGAATTAAAACAAAACTAGAACAAAACACCATGAAGGACAATTTTTTTTCGTATGCAATAAACAAGAAGTGATTAAAGTTTTTTTTTCGTAGGTAGTATACCATTATTAATCGCCCAATAAATGTTTCAAATCGTTTAACAATGTAAGTCCTAGAAACATAACAATTTGCCAAAATACAGGGGGCGGCTTGGTTTATTTAACAACAAAAAAACTTGTAACATTTTATTTTCATTTACAAGTGATTTTGAAATGTCGAATGTAATTAGAGCTTATCATGCACTAACGAGCAGGCATAGTCAAAAGTTCACATGGCTTTCCTCAAAAGGCGCGACATCTATAAAGTGTATCCGTCCAGCAAATGAAATACGCCTAAAGCGTCAACGCATTTTGATTAAGCAAATGAAATTGGGTTGACTTTCTGACATAAAAAAGGTCATTTAAGAGCGCATCGCACATTTCACATATTTAGGTACTCTTCAAAGCCTCCGTTTTTATTGGTAAGCGTGTCTTGAAAAATGCGCAAAGGAATTGAATGTGCCGTTTATAACACAGTACTTTTCGAATTGCTTTCCAAACGCCTCTACATTTTGCCTTACAAACGCATCAACACCTCGTCCGTGTTGGTGCGTAATACATCGTTAAGTTTATCAAAAAACACATCGCCGCTTGTATCCAACAACACGAATTATCTAAACCGGTGCGAACATTAACAAGAACAAGCAACAGATAAAATCACACCGGCGGCCGGAGGAAGGGCGATGAAAACGCACGGCTGGACGTATTTCACGCACGGGCCCCACCGAGCTTAAAAGCGAAAATGATTCACACTTCGCACGGAAACCGCGATAAAACCACGAAGACCGAAAAGGTTTTCACAGCCAAAATTTGCAACGAGCCGGAATTCAGTGCTTTATCAAAGTTAATACAAGCGGTTTAGCAGTTGCTGGGTCCAACAAGTTGACGGATTTTCCTGTGTTGGCGCTTTCCAAATGCTGGCAAATGGCGTTTTCGTACTAAGATGACTATTATAAATGCAAACTTTTGTCTAAGCCGCTGATGTGCATCAGAAATGTGTTACAACTCCGTCTTTGCTTTGGGAGAAATTTTACCTAATAGCTTTGTAAATAGTCTCAATTTTTATCTATTTGTTTGTTTATTGTAGTATTACATTTTTATAGATTAAACTTATTACTAAAGATGTCATATTTATTGAATGAAGTTTAAAAATCCTGACAATTCGACCACTAACCGTATTAGCACAGAACTCTTTCAAAATAGTCTAATTTAGCATCCATTATACAATTGGCTTTCTTATACCAAAAGGAAGCGATTCCATTGCTGCTTCTTGTCAAAAGACTACTGGACACTAACTTTATCACGAACAAAAACTAACTGACATGTAAATACTTAGCAGTTGTAGTTTTGATCCTTTTCTGCATATCTATATATTTGGTTAAGTGAATCTGTTTTACGCAAGAGAATCCTACTCAGTAATCACATGCAAAAAGTCTTAAAGCACCTATATAATGAGCATAAATTAAAAAGATTTCAGGTTGGTGGCATTACAAACGTCACTAGTAATGTACGACTACTGTAAAAACCTTGCTGTACTCTAGAAATAATATCAACTGTCAACTTCAAACTACTTAAACATTCTTTATTATACTTATTTAAATTTCTTGAAACGCTAGTTATTATAATAGCCTAAAATGTATCCCTGGTGTTAACAAACATTGATTGGAGACATGCAACCGTTGTAGTAGCTATAATAAAAATAAAAAGAAATCTCACATCAAACAACCAGGTGTTGTCACAGGTTTTCTAATTAAATCCAGCACTCCAGTCTTGATGATGAATTGTTTGTATTCTTTTGCTAGCATCTCACACATTTCGAAACTACGGGTATAATCTTAACATTTTTTAATGGGACAATAAAAGCTCAATAGTGCGGCCTAATACGGAGGTCTATGATTACTAAATTAACAAGTAATATACACTAGGCGTCTGTTTTGGTTACCCAGCTGGTTCCCGTGATTAATGAGTTTTGCTGGTTTTTCAGCTCATCAGACGGACATACTGACTGGATAACCAACACAGTCCACTCTAATTACGAAATTGCAAGAAGTCTTGAAAGGGACAACAAAAGTACTGTAGTGCATAGTGCATTACAGCGCACCTTCTGCAAAATAAAGCCATGGGCTAGTAAAGACTTCGGCCTAGTGCAGGAATCCGTGATTGCTAAACGGAAGAAACCTCCCAGAAGCATTAACAAGTGATAAAATTCAGGGACAAAAAGTAAAAGTACTGTAGGACACAAAGGCACGTCTATTAGGTACGACACTATTAAGTTAAATAATTTTATAGAAAATCCAGAAAAGTGAGCCAGTTTAGATCCAAGAATCGAGTGACTGACCTTATCAAAGACTTTCGAGAACGGCATTCAACTTGTCCAACTCTGTCAGCCTCCTCAGTAATAAATTGAGTAAACACAGCTAAGTTGTGCAGAATAGATCGCTTTCCTACAAAACCGTGTTTATGGGATTCGGCTGGGTAACCAAAACAGCTGTCTCTTATCTATCACTTGTTAATGCTTCTAGAAGGTTTCTTCCATTTGGCAATCATAGAAGCCTGCATTAGGCCGAAATCGCTACTAGTTCATGGCTTTATTTTGCAGTGATTGCACCATGCATTAATATGATTTTATTGTCTATTTCATGGCTTGCGAGATTTCGTACTTAGAATCTACTGTGTGTGCGTGTGTGTTGGTTATCTAGTTGGTATCTCCGTCACGAAGCCCGGCTGGGTAACCATAACCTAAAACAGATATCTTTATTTACCACTTAATATATTTTTTAATATTTAACCTAAAAATTTCACTTTGTGGCTAGCTGTATGGCGATTCTTAAAAGCTTCCCTAATTCATCCATATGCTGAAAGCGAGAAAATTTAGCAAATTTGATACAGGGCTTGGCGAGATGAGATATTGCTACCAAAATGAACGCAGTGCTACTTGTTATCATACTGGTGTCATCTTCTGCCTCTCACCATAGAGAATGAGCACGGTGGAACAGGAAGGGCATACAGCTGCCTTTAGTCAGGGTGTAGCCAGAGTCACTTTGAGCAAAATTGTCTGGACTACCAAGAATTCCTGATCTAACACATCTGGGACATTATGGATAGAAGAGGAAAATTTACCTCATACTCGAAGCTAGAAGAAGTATTTTAGCCTGGAAGGGGGAGGAAATCAATTATCTGATTGAGTTCATGTCAGATGCATTAATGAGTGCACACAGCATCGTGGAGGCTTCACTCATCATTAATTTCTTTTATCTTCCTACTGTCCGATTCTCGTCTGTTCATTCAAACACTTTGCTTACCTTACTCCAATAAATATACACACCAAAGTTTGTTCAAATAAAACAATTATTATTGCATGTTCTTATTTTATGTAATAAGTATATTTACAGGAATTTGTTATGATAATTCGTATGTTGCTCCACCGTGTTAGTATTACAACAAACGTATATTTTGACGATAAACTAAAAGATTGAAGTTTGAAATAACCAGTTTATGTATACCTATTTAAAACCGGAAAGTTCATCGTCTTTTAGTAGATCTATTATAGGACTTCCTTCTACAACGACATTATTCAGCGAATATTTGATTTTTTATTGTGTAGTTGACATCGCGATATTTCATTAACCCTTTTATTTAGGCATGTGACCCAAAATCTACATGTAACAGACCGACTTCAATTTTTTTCCATAATGTCTAACCGTGTTACAAAACTGCTGACTCCGAAATTACCTCAAATTTTCACAAAAAAATAGTTCGATTAAAAAATTTAATCGCTAAGTATTGCTGTAGTTAAAATAGGTATTTAATTCTATGCTAATTTATGAACTGCATGGTTGTGTTGACTTTATTTCAAAATGACGACATTGTGACATCCCGAACAAGTTCTACCTCCAGGGGATCGCATACTGTTGAATGTTTTAGCAGCGGCCTGTAATTACCGCACTATTTTGTTTTATAGTTGGCGCGGAGGGCTATTAAGGAGTGTTAAAAGTTTCGACGTGGCAAACTGGCCACCAAATAAGTTGGCTTTGAGCGTTTTGTGCTCGTCCAAACTCTGAACGGTAGGCGAGAGTGAATGTTTACCATTCAATTATGGATGCAATTATCGCTTCCCGAATGCCACAGCTTTACTTCTTCATTTTAGAGAGCCTAGCGCACAGGAACTTCTGCCAGGGCAATGCTCAATAATGGTGAGAGTTTGTTTCCTCTAAATCATATTTTCAATTACTAGTTGTTTCTTGTATTTAGGATCTTCTTACTTTTTTATCTGCCTTCTAAACAATGCTATAAGTATTCCTTAAAATTGTTGGAAGTGCATATGATTAGGTATATGGTTCACTCTTTAAGCTCATCCAAATGTCTTTCCTTTTCTTGTTCTGTATGAGACCGATTAAATATGTTATACACTTTTTCTTGTAATTAATTTTAAACTGTGTATTATATTATGAAGTGTAATATTTACTTTATTAATCGTGGCAAAACCTTTTGAATTCTTTGCGCACACAAACTGAATAATTTAATTCGGCTTTTAAATATTTATTTCCGGGTAGGGAACGGTTTTTTTGAATATTGAAGTTAGCCTACTCGCATCTGCCCACTTGGGTTCACCAAAGGTTCATATTTAGGCCCATTATCATTTCTAATTGATTGCTACTGGGCTAACAGAGAAAATCTCGCTTGGAGTTATAATTTTCACTTTTGAAAAAAGTATATATTATTCCTTAGCCAGACTACCTGCACGTCTGTTTTTCTTTATGTAGGAGCGTATATTATGTATGTCTAAAGTTAAAAAAAGTTCAAGTGCATTGATTTTTTTGCATATTGAATTTTAAAGAACGAATCCAACTATAGAACAAAAATTCGTGCTTTGTATTTATCTATCTAAACGCATTTTCTATACAATTAGTTCGTAGTTTTTCTAGACCTCAGAGCAGTTAATTTAGCTACAATGGTCGTGAATCGAATGGTAAACTTCGATAGCGCCGTGGTTTACGCACTGACGGCAAAATTCATAGGTCCTGGGTTCGATTCACATTTCAACCAAAGGTATTTTTTGTTAATGTTGTTTGCTTTCCCAATAATACCTTTTATACGTTACTTTACGAGTATACAGGTAGGAATTATGCATTTAATTTCTTTTTACACTTTTTATCATATATATATCTCGCGGGTTTTTACAGTTATCTATAACCGTATTCCGCATCCTAACATCTTTTTCTATCTCTGCAGTCTTCTTCATTTAAGTTTCTTCTCTGCATGGCATCCTCTATATCATTCCTCCATCTTCTTTTTGTCTATTATTTTCTTTGGCCATCTGTTGGGACTCATGCGTTTTACATGCCCATTTCACCTTTAAACCTTTGGCTTCTATGGTATCAAGTATAGTGATTTGGACACCTGTTTTTCCTCTTATTTGCTCGTTTCTTACTATGTCTCTTAGTATTAGTCCGCATGCTCTTCTCCAAAAGTTCATTTCTGTTGATAATAACTTTTTCTTGAGTGCGGATGGTGTAGCCCATGTTTCGGCTCCATATGTTATATAGTACTGAATTAAGTTGCCTTGTGACAAATCTTCCTTGTTCAATACGGTTTTTTATTTCTTTTTCGCATGTACCCTATTTGTAATCTTCACTCTAAGATATTTATAAGAGTCGACCTTTTTTTAATTCCAGTTCTGAGATGTATGTCGTTAGCTTTTGCGCCTACTATCAAGTACTCTGTTTCATCTGTATTGACTGTGAGGCCCCACTTCTGGTATTCTAGTTCTAGTTTCTTCAGCATATATGAGATATCGTCATGATCATCTGCTATAATGACTTGGTCGTCAGCGAAGTGCAAGGTAAAATAGTTTGCTGTTGTCGATAGATATGCTCATATTACGCCAGGTTCTTCTCCAATGCTCTAGATTAGAGTTCAAATATATCTTAAATAAGGTGGGGGCAATAGCACATCCTTGTCTTAAGCCTTTTTATCAACAAAATCTAATAGCACTATCATAACGCTATTGTAGTAGATGAACAGTAACAATCTGCGAAAAGAAGCAAATAGTCTGGAACCAGGTTATAATACCTTGTGGTTGTTTTACTGTTAATATAATAATTTACGGTAGCCACAACTGGCCGCATGCGGTAATTCCCGAGGGACCATTAAATTCGTTGTTTGGCCGTTGTCGTGTGCCGCGAATGTAGCAAAACTGGTTAATTTCGAGCAAGTTTGATGCATGATAAGTGTTTTTATGAATACATTTTACGTTTACGGTCGAGATGAACGGAGCGAGTTATGCCGTCGTAACTCGCATGTTTTAAATTTAGTTATTGAGGGTTTTACGGTGCAGTTTTTCGAATGTCGTGAAATTAAACAAGCGCGCGTTTCAAATGTATTTTTACAGCGCACACCGGGCCCGTAAGTATACAATATGAACACATTTATAAACAAACGTAATACGGGGTTTTATTATGTTATATGAAAAGTTTTTACGCCCTGCCTATTGGATGTGTTTCCATTACACGGCGGTGATCAGAATTGCAGACCGTATTCCCGGGCTTTATGGGCCCTGTTCGGGCTGTATATTGCTACAGGGAACATTATAAAGTGTAAAAACTACCGACAATGTATTTTTTTGTTGACTGCGGTCCCTTATAAATGGGATACGAAACTTTTATTGCTTATAACTGGAGTAATAAAATATTTCCGTGGTGTACACGGAACTTTCGACAAATCAAAACGAGACCTACTTCGCTACCTTACTGGAATTACGCCACAAAAGCTACCGTAAAACTTTTATTCCTTTATTTCAGATACTTGGAATCATATCAATATTACTATTGCATGGAAACAGTTTATTTATCTGCGGGAACTCATACACCCTTTACTAGTATAAAAGCTTTGAATATATTCGTCTTAATTATAGAAATAAAAGTAATATAAAGACACACAAGATCGCCTCCACAGCAAACATATAAAGAACGAGGCCTATTTCAGAGTTCTTTTAATTCCACGTCCAAAGGATGAGTATTGTATCGCGAAAAAAATTTTCCAATATTTTTATTTGCTCATTCGCTTTAAAACACTCGAAAACGCAAAAAAAACAAAATTTGAGCAAAAAAAATTCTTGTCTATGTGTCTGTGGTTTTGTGTGTGGACACGAAAACTTTCGAAAGACTTAATATATGAACTTGAAATTTGGCAAACGTATAAATCTCAACTATCCAAAGCGACCTATTGTTTGTGGGGTAAGTAGGGTATTGGGAAGGGGGCGAAATTGGGGAGTAACTACCCTTTTTGCAAATTTTTATTTTTTTAATTTTAATAACTTCGAGTATTATTCGTTCTTATAAATTTTCGGTGCAGCGAACTGTTTAGAAGATATTAGCAATAACGCGTCACGTAAAGAAAACTGTTTTTGGTATTATATAGAAAATCAAATTTCTGATCAGAAAGCACTCTTGTAATTTTTTTGTTAAGTTAATAATTTTCGAGTTATTTTGAAAAACCCGTTTTTAAAATTTCTATATTTTTGCTAATATCACGAGGACTGTTTGTCTTAGATAAAATGTGTAGAGAGAAAAAATGCTCAAAACCTGATTACTAATCGTATAGAATAACAAATAAAAACTTAAATGTCATTTTGACGATTGGTTGTGGAAGTATTGATTCAATTTGCAGCGGTTTTTTAACATATCTTTGAAAATATAAAATATAATAAATAAAATTGCTACAGCTTTATGCAAGAAAATGCTGTACGTACCAGTTCAGTTCGCCAGCCTTTTGGATGGGTTAAAATAGTAGCCAGTCCCTATTGTAATTAATTTTATTGATAAAAGGAAACTATATTTATAGATGTATTACTATACGTATGCATATATGGCGTAAACGAGATTAGCTATACACGAGATCATTTTAGATCACATAATGTAGATTAGTTTTATGGAAGAGTGGGAGGCAGATTTATATAATAAACGTTAGCAAGTGCTATATAAAAAGCAAGTATTCTTTTTCACTTTATTTGTTTAAATAGGTACTAAAGTACGAGAAGCGGTTCAAGGTTGACGTGGACATTATTTTTAACCCTCCAAATAACGAAATAGCAAATTTCGTGTAAAGCCAAATTCTACCGACTTTAGAAATATTTTCTGATGGGCTTTTTTTACTTTTGCATTCAATGACTGTTCGTTCAAGAAGCAATACTAAATTCTTGGTCAAAGAAAAAAGTCAAATTTTGTTTTTTGAGTACTCATTTTGTTAAGCTTGAGTAACACTATTCGAAATTAGAACATGTCATTTGTATATAAAACTAAAAAAGGTTTTATAAATAAAAGTGATAAAAAAGTAATGCAAGTGTATGCAAAAACATTACAGAATTTAATTGTTGTATAAATAATATTTTAGCCAGAGTTCTCATGTGGTGTAAGGAATGCTTTAGTATCCACGATTCATTATCGATCAGTAACAAGACACCTACACGTTGGCAGATTTTAATTCCTTGGAAAACGGAAAGCTCCTTTCAGCTTGTGCCGCAAAACCCTCAGGTACTGGATTTTCAAATATTTATCAAGTAACTCTTGCGTCTAAGAATAAAAGAGCTGTGTGAGTTATAAATAAATTAATGAATCTGCCAGAATTTTTTTTTGTAAATAAACTAAATGGGTAACAGTGAAGTATGAATTGTTTTAGTCATTTTGAACTTATAGTTGTTCTGTGTAGCATAAATAGGAAAATAATAGAGAATCTCCTGCCTGCAATCTGTGCAAGGTACTGTAATTGCAGTTTCTGTTTCTACCCAATGAACAAAACCTTTAATACCCTGGTGCATATCACAAAATTCTGAATGTATTTCATAATTGGCAAACACGTTAAAGTATTTTCGTAATGTTCATTTTCATTTGAATATTCCAGTTTTATACAAATTTGCTCAAGCATTGCGACCTAATGATTGCACTAATATCTGTATCTTCGAGTTCAGGGAATCTTAAACGTTTTTAATTATGCTCAGAAATTATGTAGTAATTTTTTCATGTGTTCTTTTCCTAGATTAAGGTTAAGTTAACCCTACAGTTAAGGCAGTACCTATAGATGAAGTATTATCGTGCCTTCTAAACTATTTTAAGGTTAACAGTGTCTTTTGTTAAATTTGGCTATCTGAATATGCAGCTTTCTTTAGGCTTTTGATTTTCGGATAAACAAAAACATGAACGCGAACTCTTTGGATTCGTTTTAGCCCCCTTTAGATGCACCTTTCTTATTGGAATTTGTTAAATGAGTTTACCTTTTCGTTATATCAAACGTGTGTACATGAATCTTATATCTTTCTCCTTTGTTACAGGTAAGCATTTTGGTCGAATCCTGCAAGATTAGAAGAAGTAACGTGAGAGTATCTATACCAAAGTAAGGCCATTAACACACTCATTTTTTCTTAGAAACCCGCTTTTCTTAACTACTCAGTGCGGTTTGATGTGCTCGCTTCGGTACCGCTTTATCTGTGTTTTCCAAAAATTTCTGTCAGTTGTCATCGGCGTCGTGACGCCAGTTCGCCGCGGGCATTCGTTAAAACACGCGCCATCCCGCCAGGGGCCCACATACATTTATTCATTACGCGAGTGAACAATAATCGCGTTGATCATTTCTGTATGTAATTCAACACCCGAGAGCACTAGCGTTAACTAGTGTGCGTTTAGCGGCATCAATCATCGGACCTGTTTTCACGGCTACCACCGGAGATTATGGGCTACCGAAATCGCTTCTGTCGCCCGATTTAAATGTTTGTTAATTGCGAGCGATGATCGTCAAACGGCTGGATTGTTCTAAAATTATTAGTTTGAGTTACTTGTTTAATTATAAGAATCTATGTGGCTTCAGATTGGAAATGGATTTAAATGAATCCTTTGAAAAACTTACAGGAACCATGTTATAGTAGTAAAGCTTTTAATTCAGCTACATATTTGATTTTGAATTTCTCATTACTTAATTGAAAGGTGAATTAGATATATGTAGCAGTAATAAATCAACATATACCGATTACTAAAGGTATAGAATGTGTTACATGTTTCCAATAAAATTGTATATCTAGTTACATCTTGACTGTTTACTTGCTTGCGAAATATCGTCATGCGATATAAAGTCCGTATTTATTAAAAAATGCCATAACATTCTCGTCCAATGCGAAGTTGTTCGGTAGTAATTTTTAACAAAGTTTTAAATTGTTAAGAGCGTGGCTCAAATTTAAGAAAATTAAAATTAAGAATTTAATTTTCTATTGCTCCGAGCGATTATTTTTAATATTATGTAGGTCCACTGAACTAGGAAATCGTCCATCTCTCCTTTACTAATTATTAGAAAGCCTAGTTTTGTTTAACCTGATAAATTACTTCTACATTCATTGTGCTTGATAAAGCCATCTTGTATTAATATATTTGAGGGTTGTGAATTAAGAAAATTAATATCTTGGCACTAAATAAAAAACTTTAACTACCCTTCGGCTTTATTTCTTTGGTTTTGCCTTCCTCAGGTATTTCACAGTCTAGAATAATTAATAATAATAATGTATTAAAAATTGTAAGTACATCTATTAAATTATCCTCTTTTCAAAATTGATGAAGCAATTGACGATGTGATGTTGACTAAGTGAGTCCTTGAACAAGCCGAAATGTTTTATGCATAGTGTACACAATAAATCTGCTAATAAACTCCTAGGTTGAAAAATTACTCACCGGTTTAAAAATCGAGACAGTTGAAAAATTGCGATTTATCAAAAATGAACTTGCGCATTGCCTGCGTTATAGTTGCATTCATTTTTTAATAAATCATAACGCCAAACATTGGAAAAAGAACTTATTGGAATTACACTTATTGAATAAATTAGGGAAATTAACAAAACATATACTTCAGTTTCGGATATTTACTCCGCAGGCTGCTTTTACTGCTTCTAAACCAGTTGACATGCTCCGAATAAAATTCTGGATGAATTCCTGAAGCATTTTTCCGATTTCTCCAAAAGAGTTTCCTCTAGCTCCCGCAACGTTTCAAATACTACAACTGGATATCGTATCCGTCTATTCAGCCCATGTCATAGGTGCTCAATGGGATTAAAATTCAAACTTCTTGCTGGTCACTTCATTGTTCAAACGATATATGTATGAAAGCGTTAAGAAACAAAAAAAAATTAAAGATCCAACAGGTGATCTTAATCAAATTCGCGATTCTTCACTAAACAACAACAACAACACTCATTGTTTAGGACTGTATAGGTAATGTTCTGTTTCAAGAGCAAACCGTATGCGAACATTCGGTATGCTCTGGAGAATTCAGGAGCGATTGCTGGTCTTCGAGAACGTAGACCGGCTTCTTCAACCTTGTCCTAACTGTTTTTTCGCTGACTTTTGCCTGCCTTACTCCTTGTAGGTGATTTCGCAACTGAACAGGTGTCCGCCTTCGATTTGTGAGGGAGTACAGCACCAGAAGACGGCCGTCTTGCCTCGAGATAGACTTTGTACGCCCTGACCCGCACCTTCTCACAATATCTCCGATCTCCCCAAATTTTGTGGAATGGCCAACTGCACTGCTGAACGGTTGAATCCCAAAGTGTGTTGTATTAAGTGCCCTTCAGGATGAAGGCACAATCTGTGGTACTAAGATGCATTGTCATTACAACACTGATAACACAGACAGTGGATTTATATATCTTTATATATAAAATTCTAGCGTACGTGTGTATGTCACCGAATTCCTCCTAAACGGCTGGACCCATTTGAATGAATTTTTTTTGGAACAAAGGAAGTGTCATTTAATCACTTCTTAATAAAGCACTAAAACTAGCATTTGGGGTAAAATAGTAGACACACTTTAAATAACCGTGTTACTGTCTCGATTTTCGTGCCGGTGAATATATGTCAGAGTTCATATTTTATAGAAATAACTGCAAGTTTTTCTGCTACATTACTTGTATCATAAGAGTATAAAGCGGGTATCTGGATGCATCTCGAAGGTTATTGGATCCTCCGACCCATCATTCCCTTTGTGCCTTTTTATATTGTTACAGCCTTCCCGATAAAAGGAGTGAAATAATCTAATTTACACATTTGAATTTCTCAGGCGAGACTTTACATTTATGTAACCGAAATGGATAGAAATGTTCTTTTTTCGCCTTGTCTGCAGTCCTTTTTTTAAAATTTCATTCATCCAGACCATTCTCTTTTTCCTGCGACTTATTTTGTTTTCTTGCTGAACCCAAGTTCCCCTTTCCTTTGTATTAGAAGCGTTTCAGAACAGAAATTCTTCTGAGACTGTGATGCAATTAGGTAGCATGCGTTATTTCAAAGAGAAAAGAAATGAAGTCGATATTCGAATGCGAATGGTAAAGTGCTATCTAAGGAACGTTCGAACCATATTAATATAAGCATTGATTATATATTTTCATTGTTAATTAATTCAACATAATCATACCAAAGACGATGTGACGTTGGTCCGTGACTTCCTTTGAGATTTCCCAACCTGAGGGCATCACTGTCGCATTAAAATGCAACAGTGCCACACAGTAATTTGTTTTAACGGCCAACAAAACATAAATTATTCTGGCAATCATCCTTTTAGCTGGCAGGCTTTTACCTGTTTACTTCGCTGTTCGGGAAGATATTTTTCTATCCATTATTAGTGGTATTGTCGATGGTGTTAGGTACAAAACGATGTGCAAACACGGAATGTTTGGATGCCCGGAGTTTATTTGTACTGTATCTCATCTCGCTGGTGTTAATAATTAGCGTGTACTTGTTAGATTACTGTGTCGTGGTCATTGGCTAGTTTCACGCATGCGCGGCCATACAACCTATTCAAGAATTTTAAGAATAATAAAGTCGCCTAATGCGATACCCATTTTTGTAGACGGCTTCATGTGTGAGTAGAAATTGTTTTTTAAATGTCGATGCCACCGCCCAACATGAGAAAGCGCCCATCAACAGGCATTGTATTAATGACGAGCTTCAGGCTAAAAAGTTCAGAAAATAGGTTGTTCTACAAAGGATACATTTAAACACCAAATACACAACCCAAGGTGATTGCTAGAACTCATTACTTGTTGGTTACACATTTTCATTCGCGTAATTTTTATGAAATGAGGCACATTAATTGATAGGTACGTAATATACATAAAAAAGTCTGAAGGAAAAAGAATACCGTCAGTGCCTACTTAAAAGTACTTATACCTCAAAGATTTCCAAGCAGTACACAACTGTTACTTATTTTGCGTTCAGATTTCCAGCCTAAATAAGCAGGGAAAAGTACATCAATTATTTTTGACACCGTTTTGTAACACTCTATATTTTATGCACTTGTTACCCTTTTCATATTTCTACGGTGTTAATACATTTCTTCCGTTTACGATTTGACGTGAGGGTTGTTATTAGATATGTGTGAATCTTTAATAATTCACAACAACCACAGTTATCAACAAAATTTCAAAGTGTATCAAAATTATGGAAATAATTTAGTAAAATAATACTACTAGGTTTGTCCGTTAAATTACGCGTTCAGTTGTTCCTGAATTATGTCACCAATATATTTTTTAAATTGCAACCCCCATTTTTGCAGCAGAAATCGATAGATCTCGTTTTAGCGAATACGATTCAGCATTAGTTGGGATCTATCACGTGATGTTAAGAAATTATGCCAAAAATTGAGATAAACGTGGCGCTAAAAATAATATCGTTTTACGTAATTCATCAAAAGTTCCAGGTTGCACCGAACATAATCTCTTATAACCTTTACTTGAAGCATGCGTCACAAGTCGCAAAAAATCATTCAAGCATAACGTTAATAGGTTTTATTATCTAATGATTTGTAGCTCTACTGGTACAAAATGATTGAAAAATGCTGTCTAGGAATACAACGTTTCCGTATACTGATCTCCCATTCTTCTCGAACTGGGTTCAATTATATTTGTTTAACGTTAGGCGGTGTTTTCTACTCATAACTTCTGAACAAAACTTGGCAGCCCTCACTTCTAGGATATCATTGTATTTAGACAGTCTAGACTATCAGTTTCTGTTGAAAAAATTAAAGTTGCTATTAAAAAAAATATCAACAGGCCCCACTAGTATCACCTACCTTTGTTTTAAATTCTAACTGCTCATGATAAAAATCAACTCCTTACAGTAGCTAACAAAAAATTATGCAAGCATTTCTATTGCTGAAAGGTAGTTATATTCATTAATCAGCACAGATTCAAGAAAAAAATTTCTTGCTTGAATTGTAGTACTACAGTAATTCAGCTAGCGCGGGACTTCAGGTAATTCAGTTTCATCCACCTGCAGTAAATATTTGTGGAATGCTGTAGATTCTTTGGAAAGCAACGTGACTACGAAAATTATAATCCGCCCTATAGAACTGGTCTTTTAAAAAGACCTAAGAGAAACTCTCGAGTTTCTTAACCAGACTTTATTACTTGCAACCGGCCGTTACGGATTTTCTTTAAAACAAAACTTCTAGACTGCGAGTTCCCTCATCTCCTTAATACCCCACATTTATTACCCACGTCCCAAACAAAATAATTTAATATGCCTCGCAATAAATTTCGGATTAGGCTTTACAGCCCAATAAAAATGATAATTTATAACAAAATGCCCGATTCGTTACTGAATGCGCTCTCTTATTCTTTTCCTTCCAAAAAATTAATACTAACCATTCATAATTTTAATGCCGGCGCTTATCTGGTCATTTATCAAATGTAGGTATATAATATTTGCCCCCCACCTCGCCCCGCTGAAATCGCCGCGCCCTCTATTGAGCTGCCGTTAATGCGATACTAATCTTTAATAAAAATTATGAAACGCCACGTCCTTATTTACGCCCGGTCGTACAGAAATAAATTTGTCCMTCCTATTAATTATTATTAAAGAATGCTCGCCCTATTTAAACTTAATGTTCCAATATAAATGATTTAGGTAATTTGTGAGCGTTCATTTACATCGGAATATGTATGCGGAGTGTGAAAGAGATTAATGTTAACTGTAACTAATGTGATAAAGAGATGCATTCGCCGCAGCAAGAGATCATTAGAGTAGAGAAATAAAAATGAAATCCTTCCAGTAACTGCAGAAGTGATTTCGTATGTGTTTCTTTGTACACTTCTTGACATTTTGGTCGTATCATACAGGTTTGCATTTGTTTTTGCTGTACTTCCCATTTTGTTATCCAAAACTTTAAAATAAGTTGGCGATGAATCTTCTGTTATCTTTTAACTCCTCGAATTTTCTTTCATATCACAATTTAATTATTTGATATACCGGGAGATATCTTATTTAGCTACTCTTCATTATTTTAGTAACTCTTCAATAATTTAGTACACCGAATAGTATATTACATAAGGAGAGTTTAAGAAGCATAATATGCAGGAGTGGAAAGTTTTCACGAGTGCGCAATTGCCTTAGTAATGTACTATACTTTTTCTACGAAGTCTATATTTTTACAACTTTATATAGCCTTTTTCAGCAAATACGAATAGGTTAATGACAGTAAGTATGATAGTAAATGACAGTCACAACAAAATATTGACGAACGTCAGATCGACTTGTAGAATGGGGTTCCTATCTGATATAATCACTTACCACTGCTTACAATAACTGAAACGTTTGAATTCTAATTTAATGTTGTTTAGATATAATCTAAATACCTTTCGAAAAGCAAAAGCGTCAACTAAAGGTCTGCACTTTCATGATAATGTTGTGCAAACATAAAATATTTCTTGTGATATTTGTAACAATTAACTAACATGGGATAACATCTTGTGAACGTAATACTGAATTTGAAAAAGCAACGTGATAAAGAAAATACGTGCTAGTCATTACGTAACACCATGTGTAATAGCGTATTTACTAATCAAGTACACAGTTAATGAGCAATTTACTAATAAAGGAGTAGAAAAATATATATTTTCTGTTTGTTTTTAAAATGCGTAGCTTTCACCTCTTCGTCGTATAGAAATGATGCCTGCGAAAGTGCTTTCAAACCTTTGCAAGTAATGAGTATGAGTAGGGCATATGATTTATTCGAGGGTATTATCACAAATAGTTGTTTGCTCATTTTCAACAGTGCGTAAACATGCATGTCACGGGTTTCCTATGTTGTTTTTGTAACAGTTCTATCGAAGTTCGTACTAGAGTACTGCGTAATCTTACTAATTTAAGATATTCGTAGTTTCTTGTGGATTGACAGACCATGAAATTTGTAGGTGAGCTTTTCGTTTCATCCCTTGTAGCAGTTATTGCCGTCACTATATGGTTTATCGTCAAAAAGTATCACTCGCACTCAAACTAATGCTGGCTCTTGAACTGTTGAAAGCTGTTAGTCCGTACAAGCATTACCCCACTGATACTTAAATGATCTTGGATAACTCATTTGTTACCAATTCCTCCTTAGTCATTCAGGCTATGACGTTTCTACTAAGAATACTACCTCATTTGAAATCATCTTGACCAATTTTTTACCACAGCCGACGTTTTATGTTCTAAAACAAATCACAGGTATAAAAAATTGATTGGGATACAGTTTTTTTTGCTTGGGTTAAAAGGACTTGAATCTGAATTTTGATACTTACCCATTTTTTTTAATTAGAAGTTACTGAATCAATCTCGTTTCCTAACATATTAGATAATAACCAGAAAGTCTTGCTATTTTAAATGAGTGACCACGACCCCAAAATTTTTAATGGAAATAAAAGTTGATCCTTTCAGTAACACGGTTTTTTGTTGATATGGAGCGTACAATTAGATAATTGGTGAATGTAATGGCTGTCCATAGAAGTGGAGTTCGGTAACCTTCAGTTCTACAGTGATTTTTATTCTTCTTGCTAGTTTTATTATCTGTAAAACATTGCTACATAATACATCCAATGTCTTCCAGCACTGGACATATGTTAGCTTGATGCATCATGTTGCTGGTTTCCATACCGAATTTTGTCGGTATTTTTGACTCAACGTTTGAAGTAAAGATTTTTTCCTTTGTCCTTCAGCTTACGTGGTGGGGTATTTTGTACCACGTTGACTCTCATAACATGAAGATCTAATGATCAAAGTTTGACATCAGTTTCTTTTTCTTGTGTAAAAGTTTATTAGAATGTGTTTTTATATCACCATCACCTTTTTAATTGTCAAAAAACTCCCTATCCAGTGTGCGCGCCTATAAGTAATCAAAGATCAACGAGCTGCGGCAGTGGTTGAAAACAGCGGCGAGGTTTGGGTGGTGTGGGGGCAAAAACGGCACTGATTAAAGCTAATAACGTTACAGGCCGTTACAGTGATCGGACATAAACCTTAAATTAGATACATGGCAACCGAATCGAAATGTTATCGTCGAACGTACCCAGAGCGCGCGAACGGTTATTGCAGATTAGCATCCCGTGCATTGTATTAATGCTGGAAATTATAAACCGTACACGTGATAGATAGAGAAAATTCGATTTTAAAACCTGCCGTATCTACATTGGACGCGTTGCTTAATATACGATGCAATCTAGCGTTGTTATTACATGGGCGACTGAGGTCCTACCTGTGCACACACATACATATGCATGGAAACATTGATTGCCAATTTACGGCTCTAATATATTAGTCCCTGATTGAGTTTTGCTGTAAAATAGGAATAATGCTGACGTACAGGCGCTGCACATTATCACAGAGCTTAAACTTTGATTAATTCGACGGCCGAATTGCGACGCAACCAAATACATCTTCATTTGCACGGCCCTGATTGGGAGAAATAGTTCGATACGCAGGCAAATAACCACCTGGATTACGGAAACTCGCCGTTGGCTGGATTAACGTGGATTTTGACAACGCATGATTGATATTGATGCCTTGTTATTTATATGCGACGTTTTCTCCGCTTTACCTGCAGACAAAGAAAACATCCGGAAAAAAGTATGAACTTTTTGCATGGTGAGTTTGTTCAATTAGTAGTTTATAGCTGAGCTCTCACGATCTGCATTTTTTGGAATACGGTGTAAATAAATATTCTTAATTATTTCCTGCATCCGTCAGATTTAAATTTTGGCGAATAACATTCGTATGTACTTACGATTGAAAATAATCAATCAGACGCTGATATCAACTACTGTTACAAATCGAATATCGGAATCGACTATTATAATAGGTACCTTCAATCAAGTACACCCTTATGTCCTTTTTATCATGTCAAATAAATAAAAATGTCAGAGACAAAAAGATCCAGTCGATTCGGTAACGTCTTTGACGAAATGATCGACAATCTATTCTAAAACTTGATTCAAGAAATAGTCTTAGCAAATACCACTCAATCCTGATAAATTATCGACTATTTGCTCCAAAATTTGACTCGACCGAATTGGCAATATAATTTTAGACAAATTATTAATGCCAGTTTGGTKTCGTCAAATTGACAAAAATTGATGACAGTGTAAATAGTAGATCTTGTGATATTACCGTTGAAAAATGCGAATTATGCAGATATAAAGATAACCACCACCTTTATGCTGCAAATATACCTATGCAGTGATTGCAACCTGATTGCAACGTTCGGATACTCCTTTGAAGTACTTAAGCGGTGCTAACTATTACAAAGAAAATAATGAATCCACAAAATTGAAAACACTGGGGTTTTTATTTCGGTGTTTTAACGAGTGCATTACGCCATGGATCTTGGCAAAAAGATCGAACTTGGTAACACTGCCAGATGGCGAGAAAAGTCAATAAGATGTCAAAAAAAATTAAATCTGAATTTTCAAACAAAATGAGACTGTATTATTTATTATTTTGGAATGAATAACTGTTATACATATTAATATTAAGAGTACAATTTTCAGGCGAAGAGTTGCGAAGCCTGGAATATTTTTCAGATTTGTTGAAATTAAAACTGCAATTTTCTCGAATATTAGTTGTTTCCTTCTTTCTTTCCTTTTTTTCGAGGGCCAGAATTACAATTTTAATTTTTTTCTTGACAATTCGCTAAATAGGATACACACGATCTTCCTGTCTAGGTGTGTAGATCAGGAAAGTGGAGGTATTTTGTGGCAGTTGGTGGCATCAGACCAACTTGATACGAATAGGTATACCGTATGCTCTCAGTCTCAGTTTCGATAATAAATGAAGAATCTATTGTAGGTGATTTGTTCTAGTCTTAGACTTGAATATTTTTTATCAAACATAACTAGTTTTTAAATAAATAAATATGTGTACTTATCAATCCATTCAGCTACTAGGACTAGTTTTGCTCTCTTTGAGGCTCCTCATGCAGGTATTCCGAGTAAATTGACCAAAGCCGCCTTAACCGCAGCCTGCGGAGTAGATATTAAAGAGGGCTAATGAACTGGCTTCTTCAATGCCATCGACAGCAACCTATACTAGGTCGTAAGTGGTTACCATAGTTTTAACCCGCCTAGTATGCAGAGGTTCTCTTAGATGGCGGAGAGGACATTAACTCTCTTTCACATAATATCCGGTGTAGTGTGTTCTTAGTTTTCGGAATATGTAGTTACAAAAATACTGAATGCGCTGATTAGTCATTGTCATCGATTTTCATGTACTTTTCTTGCCGGCTGGAAGCGTCACAATAACCCATAATCAAAGCAACCTATAAAGAATTGCCCAAGTTATGGAAAATTAGATAAATAAGGAAATAACTTCATTATTGTCGCACTGGTTACCTCAAATTAAAGGATCTTAAGAAGACTTATTACGTTGGTAACTTCCTGGATATCTCTTTTGACTTTAAACCGCTGCCTTTTTGAATCCGTATTCGCACAATGTCCGCTTTGTGCAATTATGCCACTGTGACACTTACCTTTTGTGGCACACGCCTACTAAAAATTTAAGTTACTCTTGAGCTAATTTTTTCGATAAATTTAATTAAAGTTTTCACAAATTAACAAAAAAAAAACTACGCTTAGCACCCAAAACAAATAGTCTCGGTTGTTTCTGGTACCCTGTAGATATAAAAAAGTACTTTTTGCATGATTAATTTTTTTGAGCCCTTTTATTGTGTATCATGCACTGATAGAACAAAATAAAATCATGAACTTTGAATTAATAATAAACAATATCGACGATTATAGATTTACACTGTCGACCTTATATAATACATTTTACGGCCATTGAGTATTTMAAAACAGTAAACGTGAAACGAATCTGCTTTGTTATTGTAACGCCAATGTTCAAGTTTCTCAAATAAGCTACACTTTGGAAACTAATTAGGTTTACATCAGATCAGCACAGTTCATCTACTMATGAACCTCTCACATAAATGATCTTCCTAGAATCCATTAGAGAGCGGAATATAGCGCCATGTATATTGTTTGKAGGTGAATTAATATTAATTATTTAGCTATTTTCTACATCATTGCTGACACATTATCACATCTTACAAAGCGATATAGGGGAAAGAAGTAGACCAGAGTGCTTATCGTTTTACTTATAAGCCTGGATAAGTATTGACTTGCGGAATACAATTTCCTTTAATTACATTTTTGCGATGTAATCGTAATCGGTTGATGTTAAAAACAGTATAAACTAATATGTAAAAATAAAAGCAACTTCCACTTATTATATACTTTTATGCCTTTTATTTCCACGGTGTTATTGTATTGAACTTATTTTTATTGTGAATTCAGACTTATTTCATATAGAGAGCTCTACATACTATGGCTAGAGATCGTCATTTTTTTGTCAAAACATCTTATATCACTTTTTCTTTCATTTTGAGTCAAACAACATTATGAAAAGTTTTTCTTTAAATTTGCTTAATTTTTATTATATCCAGTCCAAGCACGACTTTTATGTCTTCGAATTATGCACAGTATCTCTTATGTATATCGTGTGAGCAGATCAAAGATCCAAATAGCACTGTCCCTAAACATATATTTCTTTTTAACACTGAATCCTGCGAGTCCACGTTTATGCTCTGTATTCGATCCGTATTTGTTTCATTTTTTGTTTGTGATTTCTGTGTTCAACAATACCATACCTACTACTCTTCAGTTACCTGTGTGCAAGCGTTTGATTTGATGTTCTTCGCAGTTAAACTTATCTTTTTTTTAACTGCAGCTAAAGCCGGCTCTACATATTCTGCTGTTGACAAATTTGCTTTTTCAGTCAGAAATCCAATAATCGAGTAGGTGATCAAATGAAAGCCAACCATTATAAGTTCCGTTGACTATACCAAATAGTCCTTTTGCTACAAAAGCAGATTTCATTTAAAACCTTGATTGATTTTTGAGCATTTTTTCTCTCTACACATTTTTTCTAAGACGAACAGTCCAAATAACTCGAAAATTATTAACAAAAAAATTACAAGAGTGCTTTCTGTACAGAAATTTGATTTTCTACATAATATCAAAGTTTAAAAAAGATCGTACGAGCAGGGTCCAAAATAGGTTTTTTGAAAATATTTCGAAAATGTCACTTTTTGTGAGAAATTTTATTTCCTGTCTGATGGTATTTTTATGTTTTGAATATATTTAATATATTTGGAGAGATTTAGCAATAACCGTTTTCTTTAAGTGACGCTTTTTTGCTAGTATCTTATAAACAGTTTGCTGCACCGAAAATTTATAAGAGCGAATAATACCCTCCAATTTCGCCCCCTTTCCGATACCCTACTTACCCCACAAACAATAGGTCGCTTTGGGTAGTTGAGATTTATACGTTTGCCAAAATTTAAAGTTCATATATTAAGTCTTTCGAAAGTTCTCGTGTCCACAAACAAAACCACAGATACACAGAGACAAGAAAATTCTTTTGCGTTTTCGGCCATTTTAAAGCGAATAAGCAAATAAATTCGCTATTTTAGTTCAGATATTAAGGAATGTAGTATAAAACTTCTAACATTAACTTTAGTAACGTTTAAACGATCAGGGAGGATTCGGCGAATGATTTCATCAAAAAGTTATGACATGTTGTCATTCTTTCACCTTCAATCGTCAAATACAAAAATCTCCACAAGGACATTCTTGTCGCAGGTTACCACTTGGACCGTAGGTCCTGATTTGACGTTCCTAAAAAATTTTCCCATCTGTAAGTTTGACTATGTCTTTTACCACATAAAACAATGAATTTTCTACTCAGACCGTAACGCGATACAAAATTTACAAAACTGCTTGCCGTAAATGCTGTATTTCAGGCCAACAAGCTGGTTACAATGCAAACGCTTTAGTTATTGCCACGAAGACATTTTGTAAAGCATGGATCAGGTGCCTTATAATTTGTAGAATGCATTACCTCTAGCAATGCCCTTATTTTATTTTTCCTCGAATTGGATGCTAATGAGGTCCCAGTAATCACAGTTATTACTTTCTACGTCTGTTGTTTTCCATAGCAGTATTACATTTCGGGACATTACAACACTTCCTTTGGGACTAGTTTCATATCAGTTCATGCAATCAAAAATTTCCGATGTGAATTTCCAACGCACATTGTTCCCCAATTACATGGTCAATTTGCTATTTGCAGTTATCACCAGGATCAATTAAAACTTCGTTTTCGGTCGATGTAAACCCACCGCGCACCCACTGGTGTCTGAGTTTTGATGCCACTGCACCAACTTCCGACGTAATTTAACATTTCGATGCCACCACTGAAATGCAATATTACATTTACGCAAGTTATAATTAATCTGTAGGGCCGTAACTAAGTTTCCAACCAAACACTCCACTATTATCGCATGCAGCAGGCAGCGCCCTGGATACACGGGGTGAATATATGGGAAAATTATTGGGGATGAAATTCGCAGTAGTGCAGCTAATCAAAACAATACGCGATGGGTTGCAATCAACTGACAAACAGCTCACCTAACGAAGGGAATGCCGCGCAGGGTACTGTTTTTGGGCATATGTTGTTTACCTGCTTGCTACATAAGGGTGCGCCTCTGCTTTTAGTTGGCTGACATTGAAGGGTCGTTGCAATTCACGCAAACGTAAGTCTTTTAAGCTAATTATACAAAAGCATCCCTCAAATGCACTGCACCAACACAATAACTTTTATGGGATTTAGTACTAACTAGGAATTTAACTGCTTGGCTAGATTTTCCAACAATCTGACTTGATTTCATTTGAAATCGAATCCAGCTTGTGAGGGTAAGTAAAACAACAGAATGTCAAGTCTGGTCAGTTTGTTGCTACGTCAAGCTGAATATTTTATGAAAATTTATAGGGTTGGAAAAAGTGACTTCAACAGAAACTTGCATCCAATTAACACCAAGTTTGAAAATGTATTTTTATCGCCGATTTCACCATCCCAGAAGTCTCTGGAAAAGTCAGCTTGTGATGTATTTATAATGACTCTAAGAGGTGCTACCCGGATAGCAAGCCAACATATGTTTTTGAAAAGGTATTGGCAACTGTGACCGGCAGTCGAACCCGAGACCTTTTGATTGCCGTTCGAATGTGATGCCACTACACCACGAAAGCCTTATTCAAATTCGTCACATGAAGTTAAACTTTGATGTATATCTACTGCTTTGACCTCCGATCTGAATATGGCTTTGATGATGTAGTGGCATTACATCTGAAGAGAATCAAAAAGTCCCGGGTTCCATTCTCGGTCAAAGCTGGCAATACTTTTTCAAAAACATATGTTGGCCTGCTATTCCTATCACTTCCCTGATACTCATTATATACGTATATTGTCTGTTCATTGGTGCCAAAATGCTTCAGTATTCACTATTTCTGTATCTTATCAAAGTTAACTGTCATCTCAGATTTTAAAGTTCTCTTGTGGTAAATTTTTACATTTGTTTGAGGACGAGGAATTCTTGAGGTCTGTCAGGATATTTTGTTTTTATTGCATGTATTTTCAAACCGAGAATCTGTTTTCGGCTAGGGATTTGCTTATCCATTAGTGTTTGGGTCAAAATCGTACGTTCATTTTTTTATCTAAAATCTCGTTTGTCTCAATAATTACTTAGAGTTTATGCAGTATTTCCTAAAGTAATATGCATTACCTTAACTGTCAAAATATTTTTGGTATCTTGTAATTCCGTAAGTATATTTATTTGATCACGTTATTCTAGGTACATACGTTTTTATGAGAATTATTCACTTAACTAATTGGTTCTTACGTTTGACTTCAATATTTTTTAATTTATGTCGTCTGTTACATGGACCTTTTTTACTGGTGTATTTACTTATTTTTTGTTAAGCGTTGGGTTAAAATTCAAGTCAAGCATTGTCTTTTCCTTATTTTGATCCATTCTTGTTGAGCATGTGTGCACATATATCCAACTACCTATTATTTGCAATACAAAAAGCGTTAACTCAATGGATAATTATATTTATACTTTCATTTGTAAGAAATAAGACGTTGTTAATGTTACTTGTGAAGGTGTCTGTGTCTTTTAAGAATACAAACAAACATTGACCTGATATCAAGCAAATTAAGTTTAATTAAATTCAATTAAACACAATTAGCGCAAGTTTTAATAATCAACAATTGTAGTTATAATTAGCCATGGTTAAGAATATAAGAAATATAAGCAACCATACATAATTAATTGTTAACTTTTCCAACTATAATTTAGATGCTTTTTGAGATCGGGCATTTTAGGTCAAAACCCGGGTAATTTTTCAAGTGATTGAAAAGCGTTTTGCGGAGCCTGCTCCTTTGAAAATATTTATCGTGTGAATTCAATTCTTAAKACAAGTTAACCAACTACATTTGCGTATCTCTCTCGAAGTTTCAAAATAAGTGGAACCGATTTACAGATATACATTTTTTAGGAACAACATCATTTATTACTTAAAGCGTAGTACACTGTCTCTTGGCAATACACATTTGTACGCTTAATAATTAGTTTTGGATTTACACATAGTTTGCGTGTAGAAACTATGAATTAGATACCGTAGATGCAGATTATGCCCCCGCTGTACTAGGTGGAAGCATGTGAACGTAAACTTACCTAAACGTGTAAATTCTTTTTACTATCGGTACCTTACAAATTTAGTCAACGTTGCAACTTTTTTCTTGATTAAAATTTACATCCATCCATACATCATAGATGATGCATATCCGCAATGCTTTGTTAATAATTTGGCATGTCTGTAAGTAGGTCTGATGAAGCCAATTGGCAAAGCGAAGTTCGGAAGTTTGAGGGAGGAGCATCTCGATTTCTGTTTAATATTTATTTCACATTTATCAAATTCAACGTCTCTACAGGGAATTGAACTACGTTCGGTGCGCCCGAATAAATTTGTATTCTATATTTTAAATTAGAATATATACGCAAAGGAGGGCACATATTTCATGTAAAAACGTATCTTGGAAAGTTCCTGGATGTACTAGCATTTCAGAAATTTACATATTATGGAGAAACTTGCGAATACATCTAAAAATAACGTCTGGGCTCGGAGGAAACGCGCAATATACCCGGTTCCTTAATTTTAATAGCTTCTTTATGAGTTACGACATGCATTTAAGCAATGTTAATAAATTACTTAAAGTATGGTAACTGCCGAACACTTTTTGATTACTGCTTTCATCTTAACAGTGGCGTGGAGATTTATGTTTTAACTACCTATGGATCTAACCAATTTATTGTTGAGTATATTTAAAATGAAAAATATGTAGTTAATGTATGTCCGAGACAGATTAGTAAAGTTTTCAACTTTCATAATTTAAAAAAATAATAATTTAAAAGCCATTAAATAAACTAGGACACAAAAAAAGATAAAAGATCATTTACGGAGCATATACGAGTATTATTTACACTTGACGTAGCAAGAGCCTCATGGAAAAATAAAGCTGTAAACTGTACATTTGTAACATTTGCCAAATTGATCTTTAAAACATTATTACACTAAATCCAAACACCTATATTATAATACAACAAATTCAGTAAACCACTTTACAGAGCACACTGCCCTACTGCAATCACTAGCACTTATAAACACACCTGGTTCGCTTGTCGTTAGCTATATATATATATATATATATATATATATATATATATATATATATATATATATATATATATATATATATATATATACTCCCTCGGATGTTCCCGAATGTTCCCAGAGTATGTCCACTCTCTAGCACCGAAGCCTCGAGAACATTTGACCAACAGATCGATAATGTTGGAAGATTAGAACGTGACCTTAGGCAACCATGCGAACGTCGTGCGTCGTCAGTCTGGCTAATCCCTGGGTATTGGCATATCCACATTGTAATAATATTTTTCCACCTACTCATAATTTGTACAATATTTTCTACTGTTGTTATTGTTGGGCAGGGTTGTAGTTGTAGGGTTGGTTCATAATTATCCATAAGTACACTATTTAGTGTCAAAGTTTATTCAACATAACAAAAACAAATAACTCTAAAAACATGTTCAAATAATTATTCAGGAGCATATTCAAGAACTGCTCCCACTTGCTGGTAATATGCCCTATCCTCGAGCGGAAAAGTGTCGTTTTTTGAATACAATCCACGCTTGTTCATCAAAGTCTGCGTAGACTTTATTCAACATCCAGTTTTTCAGAGATGGCGCTTTTGAGGGTGAGTTGGTTGGGTGTAGGAACAGATTCAATCTTCAATCGATTTTATGACTCTTCTTGACTATGTTGTCCCCTTTTCCAAGGTCTCTTGGCTTGGATGATTGCGTAAAGTCGATCGATTTAAGTCAGATAAACAACGCTGTAGATCATGTGCTTTATCCGGAATTGACCATCATTGACATCCCACCAGAAGCAGCAGCTCTGTTGACGAATTTTCGTGATGACCTCTCATTGGATAATGCCGCTACGATCCCACCAAACGCACCACGTAACCTTCTTGCAAAGCAAATCTTTCGGTATTCCGGTTTGGTCGGAATCTACGCATACCTTCGTTCTTTCGAGGTTTTTGAAAAGCAACCATGACTCATCACCAGTGACAAAATTTTGTAAAAACTGACGTTGCTCGTTTGTTAGGTTTAGCTGCGCAAATGGAGAGGACCCATCCAGCCAATTTCCACACTTTTGCCAGCTTCTTAAGACGTCTACCAATGTCTGCTTGGCCGATTACAAACTGATCTGCCAACATTCGGGTCGTTATGATTTTGTCTTTATCCACAGCATCCAGGAAGCCTTGATTGTCAAGATCTGATGGTCTTACTCTTCCCTCTCCAAGCGTGTGTCACCATTATTGCAGTGATCAAACCATTCATCATACTCAGTACATCTTGCAATTGTGCCTTCATCAAAAAGCTCGTCGATATCGCGGCAAACTTCACTAGCTGCATTGCTTTTTACATCATGAAATAGGACAATATGGCGCACGTGTACATTGTTTTCAACAAGTCAGTTTGGATTACTAAAAACATTCGGATTAATGTGCTGTCAAAAATAATTATAAGCGTTCGATTTTCAACAATATATCACATAGTGTGCAAATAATTGTCAGTCATATTTCATAAACTCCAACAAAAACTATAAATCATAAAAGAATCCGAGTGTGGTTTGATACTAATTAAACTATATGTTAAAAACATTTTCAAAGCTTTTCAAGAGAAATTGTTCGATTGGCTGATGTTAGTTAAAGGAAGTGTAACCGTTGCCTACGTGCGGATTTATTACTGTCATTGGTTGTTTCCCGTTTCAAATCTGACATGTTCGACGGCAGACCGGAATAAGTTCGTAGCAGATCTAAGTACCTGGTTAAGTGAAACGTGTTCGTTAATCGTCGTTATGGACAGACAAACTGCTATCCTGTATGGTGTAACTCGACTTTGATAGGGATCTCCGACCATTAAACGACGTATATGTAGTAAACATTGCCAGGACGGGTTCTTTATTTTTGTACTGTAGATATAGACATCTGAATTTAGTACAACAAGCTCTTATTAAATAATTTTGCTTGTGTGGTGCTTGTTGTATCTTTAGTATCTTTACTCGAAATATTCTGTTCTATCCTAAGCAGTTTTTGAAGTTTTTGCAAACCCATGGTGCATGGTTGCTGTTTTGTACCGATTATTTAGATCTCTAGTATTTAAGAATTTTACGTCGTATTCAGTACTACTTGCTGCAAACTGAGTTTACAATTGGGAACAATAATTGAGCCAGAGAATAAGGAAGATTTTGTTTTATTTTATGCAGATGCACTTCAAAGTATTGAAGAAATAGCCCGTCGCCGAAATATCTTAACAACTTTAAACTTCAACAGATGACTCGTGTACTTCGACGTCAGTTTTCGTTGACCTTCGTTTAACACATTTGATATATTATTTTCTGCTTAGTGCGACGGCACTGAAGGGCCACGTCAGCAATTTGAAGGAGAATTTCAGCTTTTAAACTCGAAATTTCGACCTTTGTTGGAGTTTCCAGCTTCAAAAGTCGAAATTTCAAGTTTGCAAACTAGACATTCTATTACGTCGTAACGTCTGCAGTATGTATCATCACATCCAATCAACCTCTCAACCATCGAAATGATAACGCGTCCTTTTATGTTTTTGATGTTGATATTCCAAATTTGTCTTGTGGTCGTGGAGAATGTTACAAACTTTTGAAGAAATTTTGCCGCGTCTGTGAAGATGAACGACTACTAAATTTGCAGAATTTGTTACATTTCCAAATCCAGACAAAGCATGTGACGACGAGATTGTTTATACGAGTATATTTAGGACTATCAGCGGAAAATTATTTAGGATCTTCCCTGTTATCATTTCAAAGAAGCAGCCTTACTTCTTCCAAAACTTCCGAATTTTGCTATGTTGTTAAAAGAGACCACCATCAATTACTTAAAAGATATTTTTGGGCACATAAATCAGAAGAAACTATAATTCCTAAGCATAATATACCTACTGTTGTTCCTGTATTGCATGTATGTGGAAAATTTAAATAGTAACAAGCATATGTAGAAATTCTACGAAGAATTCGCCGAATCTGTACAATTTGTTGTTGGTAAGTGTTACAATTATTGGTATCAGTTAGGCGGAGCACCGGCACATAATTATCCTTTGGTTTAGCACGAATCATTACAACTTTTCGAAGACCGCTGGATTAATCCAATGGCCTTCGGTTACGTTTAAAATAAGCAAGGTGACGGCTTCTTTTGGTTAACTAGAAGCGTCTGAAAGCTGAAAATATTAAAAATAAAATAATGTCGTTCTAACTTCAACCCCAAATGTATCAAAGTCGTATTCCTAATGGAAAGGTTTGAGGCATATACCTAATGTCTTATCGAAATTGAACGGCTGTCATTTTGTTGGAGTCTGACGAGTGCATCAACTATAGCAGATTTTACCCAAATTCTGCGGTATTAAAAGGTTTGCAGCTTTGAAATGCAAAAAATTTAGTGAAAAAATCAGCTTTACATGAAATAACATGATTCAATTTACGGCATACTTCCAATGGAGTATATCAGTGTTTCTATTTTTTACTAGAAGTTAGATACCCTATATACTACTGGTATGCCACTGAGAATTGGCGTCAGTTATTGTAACACTCTGGCTTCTTACTTGCGGTGTCTGACTTTTTTCCTCGTCCTAGCTCATATCTTCATTACATCTTAAAAAATACTTCTATAAACTTTATGGTTTTGTTGTGTTTATGAATGTAGCCATTTTTTTTTGTCGCGACCTCATTCTTTATAGATGTATCATTTCCAATATTTAATTTTTCATCGTTCATTATGTTTTGTTTAAGGAATCCTTATATGATATGCTTTTTATTGGCGGATGACGATTTCCCGAAACACAGTAAGCAAAGTTTCTGCTCAGCCAGTAGATTATAACTATGCTGATTTATGATTCTCATCTTGTAAAACACGCATGGGATGATTACCTTCGGTGATAATTCTTACTAGAAAATCAAGAATATAACATAGACATGCAATACAAAAATTATTAATATAAATATATCTTGTGGCGCGACTTACAAATTATAACATTGAGTTTGTTATGTTACGCTTGTTCGTTTCGTTTCCGTTCTCGGTGAARGCATAAAATAGGAAATATCGGTACATTTTGTTTTTCTTATATCCGAATGRACTTTAGTGTTCAGCATTCTATATTTTATTGAATACTGTAACACTTGATSTCTACTCTTATATGCTGGGTATGCATGGACATTCTTTGTGTAGATGTATCATTGGCTCCTGTTTGACTCATAWAWTGTGCATTCAGCCGATGCTCAGTGCTTTTGGTTGGACTTCCAAAGCTTGCTATTTACCCTTCGGTCGATTACTTTAGACGGCGATTTATTTGCACACATTATATGAATTAAAAGGTTTTATTTTCTGCATTCCATTCCGGTATCAACTTCGTGACTGTGGACATTGAATTCATCAACATTTTCTCCATCTTCCTTTCAGGCTCGCGCTTGTTGAATCGTTTTTTTGCTAGMGTCTTTCGTCGCAGCAACCCCTCCGTACGGGTGGGGTATGTTTACATGAACCATGTATAATATATACGTCTATCTGCGTGCTCTTAAAACTTGTATGAATGTAAACCCAGCGGTTGCATTATTAAACGGGGGGTTGGGGCGAGGTGCAGGACAGGACTCGCTACATTGAGGTAAACGAACATTTTTACGGAATTTCGGATTGCCATACAGCGCTTCTAAACAAATCGGGCCTGAGAATGGAAATTGTTCTTTTTGTTAGAGAACAACATGCGATTACGCAGGTGATTTCGGATGTTTGAAAGCTCCAGTGGCGTAGTTTACAGCGGCAGTAATTAGCGTACGCTTCGTTTGTTGGCAAAATCTTCAAAATTATTATTGGGTACTGGAAAAACTAAATAGTTCCTACTTGGGGTAATGCTTACATTTTCAGTCTTATTTATTAACCGAATATCTGCTTCTCGTTCAGATTATGATATCATGGCTTTATTAAACTACCTTTAAATGTGTATATTGCGGTGTGTTATGAAATCGTTCATGGTTTCAAAGCATATAAACTGTAGACTAGGCGCTAGGACCATCTTAGGGAGTAATCAGCGGGCCCAGACCTGGCTAATGGCGCATCCAACTTAGATATTCAACGTGGGAGGCGTGTTACATATGCGCATACACAAGACCACTGCACACTCGGCATTAAACTTTAACGGCCTAGTATTACTGTATTTGACATTAAGATGTATGGCCTCGCTCAGCAACATACTGCATATTTCATCCACCATCAGGGCGTATAGATATTTTTACTGTGGTAAGGCGATATGGGAATTCTTGCGGAAAAACTGCTGGAGGCGATAATCTGATATATTCATTTGGCAACAGGGTTCATTGCATCAGAAATCACTATGAAAGTAACGCCTGGCGCAGTAGCAACCAATAAATCATATTTATCAGTTAGCATTATAATCATCGCGTGAAAGTTGAAAACCCATTCTTTTGTGAAATATTTCTTAGGAAATGTGTTTTTCCAGTATCAACTAAAGATTTTTGTCTAGGTGGTGTTGATTTTTCTCCTTTGATCCGACTTATATACATATTTCAGCAATTGACAATTTGCTTCTCGAATATTGTTTCGGAATATACGTTGTCGAACGTATTCTGGGTACATTATTGGTATTTTACAAAGAAATGACTAGGTATGCGTTTTAAGAAATACACGAAATTATACCAACGTTTCTTGCACCTTTCTTCCGTTATCATCTAGCAGATATCATATTGGATAGTTTGTGTGAAATCTAATTTAAATGATAGGTCTATGGTGGAAAGATTGTTTTTAWTTACAACCCCATTGCGACTGTGTWTCTGTGATTTTGTAACAATATGTCAAAGTCGCAATTAATGTGTTGTTCTTTGTAGGGTTTTAATAATTTCTTATAATTGGGGTTTCCAGCTTTATCATTTAGTCTTAGAATTTGATGAAAGTGCGAATTTTGTTTGTACAATATATAGGGTGCGATGTTAGTGACAGTTACTGTGTTCTTCGGTAAACTTGGGATTAACGTGTTCTTCAGCCAATTTTCATATATCATGCTAATTGAACTCGGAGTGATAGTCAAATTACCTATCCAGTTTTTTCGAAAAAATTGTTCATTATGCTAGTAGTTTTCCCATTCCGTATACGAAAATACTTTTCCGAGTAGCTACTGCTTCAGTTTAACCATTGTGGTATGATTTCCTCCCATGATATAAATTCATGGACAATATTCCATAAAATCCTAATCCGGCAAATGTGGTGAAACTGAACTTTCTTTGTCCTTTCTTTTCTGTTGAATTGATTACTAAATTGCCATTATTTTCGGATTACAATCATCTCGTTAATGTTCACAGACTCTTCACTTAATGATAGGAAGCAGGTAATATCACATTTAATTTTTAAAATTGTTGCAAAAGCGATGATGCAAATCCTTCGCTTGAGTAAAAAAGGGAAAATCGCACACAACATGGTTTGATCTAACTTAACAATATATGTTGTGGGTCTTTTTAATTCGAAATTGTTGAGAATTTGGAGTACCCTATCGTCCACTGTGTTTAACAAATGCGTTGCTTTGTAGCTGTCTCTTTTTTCTTTATTGAAGCTAGCAAATACATAGAACTTTTACCTAAAAATTGCTTATTATTGTAAAATTATTTGTTTCACAAATGATTTGCACTTAAAAAACGTTTGTATCAAACTTAAGAACTCAGATGGTGGTTGCTGTATAGCTTAAGCTGATGTTTAACGTATGTTTAATAACAACGAGGATATATTTTGTTTTCGACAGTCTTACGAGATATAAACTATATATTGCCTCTACTACCATGATGTCACACTAGTAGCCGAGCCATGTGAACGGAGGGTAGTATGCAATTTGCTAAAGAAATTAAGAATTTGCTTTGTAGCTTCAGAAGCATTTGGCAATTTGTCGTCCTATTTACAAGCTCATACATTCGCAGCAGGCGTTTCCTTTTAAGAATATACTTAAAAGTTTCAAATCTCTAAATTCCGCCAAGATTTCTAAGAGTTTGCAGTATTCTGTAGAAATTAGTTTAGTTTCAGTGCTAAGATCGTACTATTGTGCACAGGCTTCCAGGTAGATTTCCAAAATAACGTCATGCGGATGCTTTATATCGAATCGGCGTGCTTTGTAGGTCTACTTAGAAGTTTAGCGGCCATTATGACAGCGTTATGATATTTTTTAATGTACTCCTTAATAACTACGTTAAAATACAAAGTGGGAATAGGGATAACTTCGTCAGTTTCATCTAGTCATCCATACAATTTTTACAAGCTTTAAAATACATTTTAAAATTAAATGAGCTACTGCTGCTAAAAAGTTGGTAAATTTATCAGTGGACCATAACCTGTAACATTTCGGAATACAACCAAAAGTTAAGCCTTGTAGTCAGTACTCGAGTGCTCTAAAACTTAACCTAGATTTTTGCCAGCCTCTTCAACATCAAACAATGTGCAAGACTATTTTTTATAGACAGGTATTCCTGAAAGTATGAAAATAATCTTACTTGTGCTGAAATCCTCTTATAACAAAAACTAGAGGCGTTTCGACATACGAGTAGGTATTATGGAGAATGCGGGAAGAAACCGGAGCGTCCACAAATAATCTTGACAATCCATACGTGTTTTTTTCTATTTCACAGCTGAAGCATACCGTGCATTCATTAGCCAATCTCCCGACGTAGAAAAGTCGTACGGAGCGTGCATAAAAAGTCCGTGCCGTGGGCAAAAAATCGATGCGCCGCGTGGGGCATTGTCAGGCCGAATAAGACACGGCGGAGTGGCGTCGTTTTGTTCCTGACCCTGCCCAACGTCGCGGCTGTAGCGTCGTCACAAGCGTGCCGACGCCTCAGGTTTTCGGCTTTGATCTCCCGTTCGGGGCTGGCAGGAAGCATTTAAGCCCTGCGTGGGACACAATTCGCCGAACGKCTTCGGAAAAGGMGGGACAGTGGCGGGMGTCGGAATGGGGTTTCATTTGGAGGTGATGATCAAGGGAATTGCAGGTTTCATTGATTTGTTTGGATTTGTAGGGAACTACAAATTTATCATGAAGTAGGAGATATGCACTTTGATATAAGTTTTGAATTTGCATTGTTCTTCATTTTTGTTGAAAGTATGCATTATAATATGTAATAGTGCTGTAAAACAACAAATAAAAAAAAGGGCCGTGAAACAAATGATTCTGCTTTATTTTCGTCTGACAGATTATTCTTTTGGTTGACGCGTCATTTGGTTTTCATGCATTTAATATATAGCCTGAATTTGTGGCTCTCGTTGAAGATGAAATAGCATACGTTACACAGCTGAATTTCTTAATTTGCTAAAAAGTGCAGTGTATAATGCCGTATAACGATTCCAGAAGCTTGGCTGGTAGGTTCCATCCAAAAACGAACTTCAGTGGAACAGGATAATTGTAATATCCGTTTCCTTACATATGGTATTATTGTCCAACGACTGGAAAATGTACCCACATCAAATATTCTTCCCGAGTTGTTAGAAGAAAACTTAGGGAGTACGAAATGTCATCGGGGAAAAGTGTAACAGGTCCCAAAGTCTCCCCCCACTTAGCCCAAAGAAGGAAAAAAGTCCTATGCGCATGAACTGGACTTTCGAACTTTGGCAGAATGTAGGTACTCTTCGCCGATTAGTCCAAATCTGATTTACTATCACCAGATGGTAGGGAAAGAGTTTGGAGGACTGAGAACGCTACTAGGCTTGCTGCAGCATTCCACCACAAACTCTATTTGGCGGGGGGGGGGGGGGGGATTGCTTAGAAAGCCATGATATTCCTTATGCCCCATTCATAATAGGGCAAGAGTACATGCTAATGGAAGATAATGCACGACCCACACGTAACGAGGGTCGTCACAGAATACTTTGAGAAGATCGGTATACAGAAAGTATCTTGGCCAGCACCAGTCAAGACCTAAACCCAACTGAACATTAGCACACTCGAAAGGGGCACAAAAATTCCGTTCCAGAAACACAATAAGCTCTGCGAAAGACTGCTGTGGAAGAATAAAATACCATATCCTTTCGCTTGGAGGTGGTGACACATTCAAAAGATATTAACAGACTTTCTGGTATCTTGTGGTTACATGTAGACACCTACCAAATGTTTCCATATGGTTATGGTTAATTATTGTTCTTGTTGTTACGTTCTTCCTTTTTGTTGTTATTTGCCCATTTAAATCCTTTTTTGGTATATTCCTTTGTCTTGGCCAAATTACTCTACAGAGAATATCAATACCAAAGTCAGTAACAAGATAGTTAATATTTTCAGTTAATCCATAAAAAAATATAGTCTCAAATTTTTTGCCCAACAGTGTAGTTCGGTTTACTATACTATATCACTGATTTGGTATATTAATGACAGAGTTAGTTAGTTACAGTTTAGAAAAAATTTAGTTATTCAGATGCCTAAGGTCAATCAGTCCGACTACTTGAAAATCAAAACGTGTCACAAAAATCATACATCGATCGTGCGATATAAAAATTTGAGAAAGGTTTGCTATGTTTAAATCGTCCAAAAATGGAAGACCTAGAGGCCGTTTGTCAAATGTGGCAATAGCAAAATCGTCACGTTGTTGAGAAAACTTACACAGCGTTGTGTTTTCCAAGGATACAATTTACAGAGAACTAAAGAGAAGTGTAATATATTGTAAAATGTGCTAAATATCAAACCAGTAAGTTTTTAATTACAACCCCATTGCGACTGTGTATCTGTGATTTTGTAACAATATGTCAAAGTCGCAATTAATGTGTTGTTCTTTGTAGGGTTTTAATAATTTCTTATAATTGGGGTTTCCAGCTTTATCATTTAGTCTTAGAATTTGATGAAAGTGCGAATTTTGTTTGTACAATATATAGGGTGCGATGTTAGTGACAGTTACTGTGTTCTTCGGTAAACTTGGGATTAACGTGTTCTTCAGCCAATTTTCATATATCATGCTAATTGAACTCGGAGTGATAGTCAAATTACCTATCCAGTTTTTTCGAAAAAATTGTTCATTATGCTAGTAGTTTTCCCATTCCGTATACGAAAATACTTTTCCGAGTAGCTACTGCTTCAGTTTAACCATTGTGGTATGATTTCCTCCCATGATATAAATTCATGGACAATATTCCATAAAATCCTAATCCGGCAAATGTGGTGAAACTGAACTTTCTTTGTCCTTTCTTTTCTGTTGAATTGATTACTAAATTGCCATTATTTTCGGATTACAATCATCTCGTTAATGTTCACAGACTCTTCACTTAATGATAGGAAGCAGGTAATATCACATTTAATTTTTAAAATTGTTGCAAAAGCGATGATGCAAATCCTTCGCTTGAGTAAAAAAGGGAAAATCGCACACAACATGGTTTGATCTAACTTAACAATATATGTTGTGGGTCTTTTTAATTCGAAATTGTTGAGAATTTGGAGTACCCTATCGTCCACTGTGTTTAACAAATGCGTTGCTTTGTAGCTGTCTCTTTTTTCTTTATTGAAGCTAGCAAATACATAGAACTTTTACCTAAAAATTGCTTATTATTGTAAAATTATTTGTTTCACAAATGATTTGCACTTAAAAAACGTTTGTATCAAACTTAAGAACTCAGATGGTGGTTGCTGTATAGCTTAAGCTGATGTTTAACGTATGTTTAATAACAACGAGGATAGATTTTGTTTTCGACAGTCTTACGAGATATAAACTATATATTGCCTCTACTACCATGATGTCACACTAGTAGCCGAGCCATGTGAACGGAGGGTAGTATGCAATTTGCTAAAGAAATTAAGAATTTGCTTTGTAGCTTCAGAAGCATTTGGCAATTTGTCGTCCTATTTACAAGCTCATACATTCGCAGCAGGCGTTTCCTTTTAAGAATATACTTAAAAGTTTCAAATCTCTAAATTCCGCCAAGATTTCTAAGAGTTTGCAGTATTCTGTAGAAATTAGTTTAGTTTCAGTGCTAACACGTACTATTGTGCACAGGCTTCCAGGTAGATTTCCAAAATAACGTCATGCGGATGCTTTATATCGAATCGGCGTGCTTTGTAGGTCTACTTAGAAGTTTAGCGGCCATTATGACAGCGTTATGATATTTTTTAATGTACTCCTTAATAACTACGTTAAAATACAAAGTGGGAATAGGGATAACTTCGTCAGTTTCATCTAGTCATCCATACAATTTTTACAAGCTTTAAATACATTTTAAAATTAAATGAGCTACTGCTGCTAAAAAGTTGGTAAATTTATCAGTGGACCATAACCTGTAACATTTCGGAATACAACCAAAAGTTAAGCCTTGTAGTCAGTACTCGAGTGCTCTAAAACTTAACCTAGATTTTTGCCAGCCTCTTCAACATCAAACAATGTGCAAGACTATTTTTTATAGACAGGTATTCCTGAAAGTATGAAAATAATCTTACTTGTGCTGAAATCCTCTTATAACAAAAACTAGAGGCGTTTCGACATACGAGTAGGTATTATGGAGAATGCGGGAAGAAACCGGAGCGTCCACAAATAATCTTGACAATCCATACGTGTTTTTTTCTATTTCACAGCTGAAGCATACCGTGCATTCATTAGCCAATCTCCCGACGTAGAAAAGTCGTACGGAGCGTGCATAAAAAGTCCGTGCCGTGGGCAAAAAATCGATGCGCCGCGTGGGGCATTGTCAGGCCGAATAAGACACGGCGGAGTGGCGTCGTTTTGTTCCTGACCCTGCCCAACGTCGCGGCTGTAGCGTCGTCACAAGCGTGCCGACGCCTCAGGTTTTCGGCTTTGATCTCCCGTTCGGGGCTGGCAGGAAGCATTTAAGCCCTGCGTGGGACACAATTCGCCGAACGACTTCGGAAAAGGTGGGACAGTGGCGGGTGTCGGAATGGGGTTTCATTTGGAGGTGATGATCAAGGGAATTGCAGGTTTCATTGATTTGTTTGGATTTGTAGGGAACTACAAATTTATCATGAAGTAGGAGATATGCACTTTGATATAAGTTTTGAATTTGCATTGTTCTTCATTTTTGTTGAAAGTATGCATTATAATATGTAATAGTGCTGTAAAACAACAAATAAAAAAAAGGGCCGTGAAACAAATGATTCTGCTTTATTTTCGTCTGACAGATTATTCTTTTGGTTGACGCGTCATTTGGTTTTCATGCATTTAATATATAGCCTGAATTTGTGGCTCTCGTTGAAGATGAAATAGCATACGTTACACAGCTGAATTTCTTAATTTGCTAAAAAGTGCAGTGTATAATGCCGTATAACGATTCCAGAAGCTTGGCTGGTAGGTTCCATCCAAAAACGAACTTCAGTGGAACAGGATAATTGTAATATCCGTTTCCTTACATATGGTATTATTGTCCAACGACTGGAAAATGTACCCACATCAAATATTCTTCCCGAGTTGTTAGAAGAAAACTTAGGGAGTACGAAATGTCATCGGGGAAAAGTGTAACAGGTCCCAAAGTCTCCCCCCACTTAGCCCAAAGAAGGAAAAAAGTCCTATGCGCATGAACTGGACTTTCGAACTTTGGCAGAATGTAGGTACTCTTCGCCGATTAGTCCAAATCTGATTTACTATCACCAGATGGTAGGGAAAGAGTTTGGAGGACTGAGAACGCTACTAGGCTTGCTGCAGCATTCCACCACAAACTCTATTTGGCGGGGGGGGGGGGGGATTGCTTAGAAAGCCATGATATTCCTTATGCCCCATTCATAATAGGGCAAGAGTACATGCTAATGGAAGATAATGCACGACCCACACGTAACGAGGGTCGTCACAGAATACTTTGAGAAGATCGGTATACAGAAAGTATCTTGGCCAGCACCAGTCAAGACCTAAACCCAACTGAACATTAGCACACTCGAAAGGGGCACAAAAATTCCGTTCCAGAAACACAATAAGCTCTGCGAAAGACTGCTGTGGAAGAATAAAATACCATATCCTTTCGCTTGGAGGTGGTGACACATTCAAAAGATATTAACAGACTTTCTGGTATCTTGTGGTTACATGTAGACACCTACCAAATGTTTCCATATGGTTATGGTTAATTATTGTTCTTGTTGTTACGTTCTTCCTTTTTGTTGTTATTTGCCCATTTAAATCCTTTTTTGGTATATTCCTTTGTCTTGGCCAAATTACTCTACAGAGAATATCAATACCAAAGTCAGTAACAAGATAGTTAATATTTTCAGTTAATCCATAAAAAAATATAGTCTCAAATTTTTTGCCCAACAGTGTAGTTCGGTTTACTATACTATATCACTGATTTGGTATATTAATGACAGAGTTAGTTAGTTACAGTTTAGAAAAAATTTAGTTATTCAGATGCCTAAGGTCAATCAGTCCGACTACTTGAAAATCAAAACGTGTCACAAAAATCATACATCGATCGTGCGATATAAAAATTTGAGAAAGGTTTGCTATGTTTAAATCGTCCAAAAATGGAAGACCTAGAGGCCGTTTGTCAAATGTGGCAATAGCAAAATCGTCACGTTGTTGAGAAAACTTACACAGCGTTGTGTTTTCCAAGGATACAATTTACAGAGAACTAAAGAGAAGTGTAATATATTGTAAAATGTGCTAAATATCAAACCAGTAAGTTAGTTGTTGTAATGCTTTAAAGCGCATTCATTTTGCAGCTGACAAAGTCATCGTTGTGGATAAGGAAAAATATTTTCTTGGAGTAATTACGAAATTAACGGAAATGGTGATTTTTACACCGACAGTGTAGCAGAATGTCTAGATAATGTAAAATGCAAGCAAAAGACTAAATTTGATGATAAAGTCTTAGTTCTAGTAAGCGTAAGCTATGTTTACTGGTGGGATTTCCAGACTGTATGTGAGAAAAGTTATATGCGAAGCCCAGGACACAATTCACAATTACTTAAGGAAATTGATTAATTTTTTTACGAGAATCATGCTAAAGATGATTGACCTATCTTTACTTCTGACCACTATGCACGTGAAACTCAAAATTGGCTGAATGCTCCCAATATCTTTTGTGCCGAGAAACGTAGCCTTCCCCTTGATATAAATACTTAGTCAAAAATAAGGCGTTTTGCCTCTGGAACTATTTCTGTTCGTACTAAACGATTTCGATATTTAATTATTTAATTAAGTAGCGACCTCCAACCTCGTTATATAAATTGCTCCATCGAATCATGAAGTCGCGCATCCGTTGTAAAATGTGCTGAACGAAAAGACCAGTTGTCGGGACTATTCCTAACAGTTCCTCTTGTATGGCTACTCCAGGTACTTGAAGTAACTTCGGAGGAAAAAATCCAGCAGGGTTAAATCGGGACTTCGCGCTGTCCAACTTTAAGTCCACCTCTTCCAATCCTTCTTCCCGGAAATTGTTTGTTTAGGTGATCCTGCACCTGGTGGTTATAATATGCAGGTCCACCGTCCTATTGGAGCCACATTCTATTCGGTACCTAAGACGTTTGCTTCTTACAAAAAAATATAGTAAGATGTTATCATTTAGCCGAGATGGAAGCCGAACGGGCCAATAAAAAAATCACTTGTGAGGATTGTGATCATCACATTTGTGACTGTTGCGACTATTGAAACCTTCTGTTATTGGTAAAACAAAAATAATGAACCCGTAGCTGATAGATAGTCCTGCAGACCCAGTGCTTGCCTCTTCAAAAGGGTGCAGCAGCTGTTCTTTGAAGTACCTGCTAAAATGGAAAATGTACAGCAGTCGTTTGATACGCTATTATATGCGTGCTGATTGCAAGTTGTTCTTCACTTCGACGAAAACTTCTTCCTCAAAGATCGCTGTCGGTGCAGTTTGACAAAACTGTTTTTCGACAAAGATGTCTGCGATTCAGAACTGGTAGCATAAAAAGGCTCGGCTTCTTTAGCTTTGTATTTTGCTTCGTCATAAACAAGCTGCAGGTCTGCATACTCAAATGTGTCCATTTCAACAGTTTTGAAGCAAAATTTCATCGCAAACAAACTGCATGTGACATATTAAATTAGGTGCGTTAAAGACTAAATCCTATTCTTCCATAATTGGTAGTCGGTGGTCGAGTATTGGCTTTAAATTTACATGATGTCTGCTTATAATGAATTCAAATGGATGAAAGTGTGTGGGTTATCCATTCTGTTTAAGAATCGTATTTTCCATTGCTTGATGATCGTTTCGCACTTTTAAGTGGCACAATTTCTTAACATTTGCAGGTGTTCTTCGCCAGAAACGGATACGGCCTCTTTATTCTGCATTTCCTCCAAAAACAATCGATCAAGGATAAAGTTAGCTTTCAATCTCACCTAATCGTGACTTTCTTGATATTAAAACCTGTCTGAACGATTTCATATATATTTATATTGACTATATTCCACAGTGCTGGTATTAACACCACCCTTAATAAGGGATAAATGGCTCTTATCTGACCATAAAATTCAGTATAATTTTTTCTCGGGTTGAATTTCCATTTAAATCAGCATTTGTAAAGTAAAATCGTGCCCGATACTACCTATAGCAGAATTGCCTTCTCTATCTCAAACAGCTTTTGTAGCTTTTTGGTATACATTTTAGGATTTTTCATAAAACTTTCCAAACGTGGTGTATGGCATTTGCTGTCGTTTTGACAAGAATCACTTTTACACTACTAATGGTTAGCCGATTAGTGTCGTTAGCCTGGTTTCAATTTTGCTGAAGAATTTCCGGTGTGTTATTTTTCTCTTACCGATCTAATAAAGTCCGTTACAGTTCTCGACGTTACGACGACACTTGTCTTCCCTAGGTACAGTAAAATAAATCCATGGGCGTAACTTTAGGGGGGTTGGGGATGCAACCCTCTTAGGAATAAGGAATAATCGCCAAAATTAAAAGTGCACATCTTTCAATTTTTTTATGATTGGAAGATCGCATTGATTGTTTGAATAAAATGTATTCTAATATTATAAAAATGTTGCATCAGCAAGTAAATCAACCAAAATTTCTATATTCGGGTCACAAAATTATAAACGGCGTACGTAATTTCGTTGTTTCATGTTTAATTATATTCTTTCTATATCTATATATTTCACTGCATTCCATTAAAATATGTATTCGTTAGGTACGTGGTACACGAAATAAGCGGTGAATTAAAAAAACACGCAAAACAACAAAAAAAAAATCTTGTACTCAATCTCCAGTTAGGCCTTGTTTGTGTATGAGGATGTGTGTATTATGCTGATTTTTCCTTTATTCTTCTTGTGATCTATATTGACTCATTTATTTTTATATATACAGGTATAGTAAAAAATTAAACCCGCAGACAGACCAAGTGCTGAATACACCTTTGCCCCGCCACTGTGGGCATTAGCAGAAAAAGAGACGGGACCAGAAGTGGTTTTTTAATTACTTCCCCGTGTGCTGCTCCGTTCTAACTTCAAACGCACGTCCCTTTTGATACATATTTCATGGACGTATTAATAATGTAAAGTGCAATATATGTCCCCGTTTTGTGACAAGAGAAATGCATATTTTTACATTGAGCCTGTCGTCCGCGAGGACGCACGTATCATACATGTTCGATACTGTTCGACACTTCGTTAATGAAGCGGACGCTTTTTGCAACATTTTTTCTCGCTGTCGACATTCGTCACAGGATGCACCAGTTTACATATGCATACGGGGAAAATCAAAAGCAACTGCATGCGTAACCGGTGCATAATGGCTTGCATCAGGGATATACGCGGTTGCTGCCTGATGCAGGTCGATATATTATCGAAAGCGGCAAGAATGTTCCCTCCTCTCCTGTCGGTCGGTTAATTTAGTTGCAGCGTATTGAGTTAGGGAGGAATGTATTCAATCAAGGGTCAGTATACGTCTATTTCCATTTACTTATTTTTACGAAACTTTTAAACTTGTGGACTAGACTTATTTGAGCTGCACACGTTTGTATACAGGGTTTCTATAAATGATTCATGCATCCAGTGCGCTGTTAGAAATTATCGATTAAATCAATTTGCCGCTTTTCAGGAAAGTGACGTATACTTGTCATCTGTCGATTTTTGAATTATTTGATATATTTTAATATGAGAAAACGCGCGGGAGTTTGTATTTTCAAAATTTTGTAGTGTTTTGTGGGATAATTAACTTTAAGGATGCAGAAAGCTCACATTTCGGAGCTGTGGTATGATGTTGATCTGTAACCTACAGTACTATTACAGTGCATGTTGTAGCTTGGCAGCTGTTACAAAAAGACGGCACAAAGAATTCTGAAATCAACGCCGCTCGCGTTGCATGAATCATTTATAGAAACCCTGTATTTAACCTTAACGCTAGGAGAAGAAAAATAATGGATCAAACTTGCACAACATTTGCCAGCGGAGTTATATGTGTCCTAAACATTATTACCTTTATTTTAAATTGTCTACAATTTGAACTCGTTTCTGCTTTTGGTCGTCAGTCAAATCCAGAGGTCCTATGACGTGTTGTCGCGTGTCACGAATTCAAGGGTATATTGATATGTATCTGGCCTACCATATACGCTATAATATAAAAAACAAAATTGAATTTGTTCAACATAATCTCTTTTAAGACATACATTTAGCAGAACGTTGACTAAACCCCTCTAAACCCTTTGGAAAATTCTTTATCTTGGTCTGCAAACCACTCGTCAACGGCACATATGACTCGGGCGGTGCTAAATCGAGTTGTCKACCAATTGAAAACCATTTTATCAATTTTTTGCAATGCATTCAACGATTTGTGGACAGGGACGTTACCTTGTACCTTTGTCGCGTTTGTTTTTCAACAATTCTTTCGCGTAATATAATTAGCAACTCACTATGATATGCTTCCGTGACAATTCTACCTTGTTGTAAGAAATCTTGCAGAATTGTCCCAGAAAACTGAAGCAAAAACTTTGCCAGCCAACTTTTGAACACGGAACTTTTTGGGCCGTGGACAGAATTCTGTCGTACATTGAATGTAGGTGTGGGTGTCGAACTTAAAGACTTCCTGACTCAAATAAATATTGAAGTCTCGTCCGTACCTTAAAAATTATCAATTTTCTTAGCCTAAAATCCGTTAAGCAGAGGTACGGTAAGTGTCTTCCATGTCGTTCTCTGGAATTATGCATTTGTTGTGCAGGGTTATTTTTTACACGTCACGTAGTAGTAACGAGTGCAATGCATTCGCTCTCAGCTTACCACCAAGCCAGCCAACCAAAAATAGCGGAAGAGCGAATCTTGGATCTAGCTCTTTGCTTTGAAAAGTAAGCAGTTTAGCTTAGCTTTGTAAGAAAGCGATAAAGATAACCAATCACATTTCTTACATTTTGTTCTAACTCTGAATTATACGACTTTTATAGATCACAAGTCCTAAAGATATTTTTTAAAGCTACTTTAGGTGTGTAACGCATTATTCTTTTAAGCTTCGTTTTTTCTATGAACTCTGGCACACTTACCAATAACGTAACAAAAACATAAAGTGTTTTTATATTAATTAGAAAAGTTTGATACCACTCATAATTGACCTTGCAAGTTAAGAATCTATATAATGTAAAATAAACTTGACGTTGTCGAACAGATAGCTACTATCCCAATTTTTTTGTCTCTGAATTTACATTTTTTTAAGTTAAAGTTTTATTAAATCAATGGTTAAAGAAATTAAAGTTAACTATTTATTTCCGAAAAGTAAAAATCTTGATGCGGTACATACACAGCACCGATATGAGAAACGTATGTGAATACATGACCAATAGGTCGTTAAAAATAAAGGTATCATTAGCGCTGCAATAGCGGTTAATGTCTATTTAATTAGCAAACGCCTACTTCCCACAACTTTGGTAAATTATTATATTTGCCATAATTAGTACCATTGATGGGAGAAATCTTATATTACATTAGCTTGGTTCGTAAATCTTTTAGTCGTCGTTTTTTGCAAAAAATAAAATAAAACAATAATTTCTTATGCAAACTGTACATAATGCAAGCCTCTTCCTATTTCAGTTGACCCATTTAATGAAATCTTAGTTTTTTTATCAGCATTATAACATAATAAACATAATATGTGCTTTTTAAGTCCCAAATTAATTAATAGGGCATATTTTATAATATCCTGTAGAAAACGTCAACGGATTTGCTTGGTATTCAAATTTGCAGCGAAAAAAGTAAAAATCTTGCATTTTAACTTAGTCGCATAATATGCCTACCTCTATAAAAAAATCCACAGCTGAAGAAAGGGTTTCAAAATTGGATTTAGCATATTTTGGAAGAATCGGATTTGCCGGTTACGGAAAAAATATTTAATATCATTCAAAGATTTTGTGTTTCAGCAGAATGGCGTAACATGCCACACCTCAAAACGGGCCTTAAAATGGATTAAAAACTATGGTATACCTCTATTGGAATGAGTTTCTAACAGTCCTGATCTCATCAGTGATAGAAATTTTGTGGATACGGAAACATCCTGCTAGGAAAAGCTAAACTGAAGAGAAGACTTCAGGAAATACGCAATTCGTTTGCACCAGAATTTGTCAAGGCTGGTTAAAACTGTGCCTCAACGAATATCGGATGTAATTAAAAATAAAGGCGATATTACTCAATATTGAACTTAAAAAGTTTTTGTTTCTCTAAATATACGTATTTTTTCACATTTTCCTGTTCTTGCGTATTATTTGCGTGTTATTTACTTGATGTATATTTCTTGCGGTTAAAAAAATTCTAAAGGTGTTGCAATATAAACTAATATCGGGAGCGTCTCTAAATACCTTTTAAGAAACATGTCATAATTTTTTAAGTGTTAGTATAGTTTCGAAAACAAATCGTAACATGTTTTTAGTCATTCTTAGATTTATTTTGGGAATTCAATAAAGGAAGTAAAGAAGGTTGTTTGCATTCTATTCTGTTGAATAGACCATTACGGTAATATAAAGTTCGGTATAGTGTTGTGTTATCGAAGGTCTGATAACAAAATGTTGACCTTTAGAAATAAAAAACGAAGCTGCGCTGAGATGATAAAACTTGATAGATCAATAAGTTTGCTTTGAATTTTTGCAGTTAAGAAGGATAACAATAAAATGGGTAAAAAATAAGGAATTACAATTACTGAAACCTAGTATTCTGTTGGATTTAAAAAATTTCATTCGTACCGGTTGCTATACATTAAGTTTTGAAACTAGCATAACACCTAATCTCGAAGAGCAAACACATGATCCGTTTCAATTTACATTTTCTGTAAAACGAATGGATCTTTAACTAAAACATGATTAAAACTAAAATTACTGTGTAGAAATTAAATCTTTAGTCTGTAATCAATTCTTTACTTGAACTCATAAATAAGCAGACGACAGCATGTATTAAATAGCATAAAATAATTTTTTTATTTTGTTTACTATTTTAGTTGATACTAGCGTCCTACTCTTTAAATCTGTTGTTTGTTTCCTTACTAGCTTCCCTCTAACCAAATGATAGATCGTCTAGAATCCAAGCGGAAGCGCCCTCCTTAATTACTGCCCCGTCTTGGATTACTGCAAAATTAATTTCCACGACCCAAAGACCAAGCATTTCTCTATAGATATATATATTAAACACTGCATCATATTAAATTTTCCATTTGGCCCCGCTCTGCCCCGTCCTAATCCGAGCTATTGAAAGTTTTAGTTTCCCAATTGCTCCAGAACTTGTTCCAAGGCATTTATAATATCCCAGATAACGGATATCGTTAATGCTTGGGAGCGCATCTTATATTGTTTGGTGGAGTGGGGATGGGGTAAATGCGGAATTGCGGAGGTGGAAATATTAATTGAGAATCTGCAGTAGCCTTTTATTATATTGAAGATGTAGAGCATTCGGGTTACTGTTTTGTACGATTTATTGGTCTTATTACGGTTTTACWAATAAAATCCAGAACGTCAATTGATAGTATTTGTTTTCTTTCGATTTCTGCATTATTTCGCAAAATAACTATGTAATCTCTTCTGACCTCGTTCTTTAATTTGTATTACAGCAGTTTGGTATTGTTTAGTCCATTTACTTATACTAGGCCGAAAGGTAAGGTACAAAATGTACAGGTGAGATTAAAAGTTCTTCATATTTCGAAGGTTTCTGAATATCCTAAAGCTGGATTTACAAACTTTTGACACTGACGCTGCCGTTTGATTGAATGACAAATGATAAATCACGCATTTTACATGTTGGTTTGTAAGATACAGGTTTTCTATAAATGATTCATGAAACGCGGGCGGCGTTGATTTCTGAATTCTTTGTGCCGCCTTGTTGTAACTGCAGCTAAGCTACAATATGCACGGAGATAGTATTAGTTGCAGATCATGTCACCCTACAGCTCCGAAATGTGAGCTTCTGCGACCTTAAAGTTAATTATCCCACAAAACCCTACATAATATGTTGAAAATACACACTCCCAGATGTTTTCTCATATTAAAATATATCAAATAATTCAAAAATCGACAGATGACAAGTATGCGTCAAATTGTTTTAATCGATAATTTCCATAAGCGCCCTGGCTGCGTGAATCATTTATAGAAATCCTGTACTTTTCTGTTGTTATGTGCCGCTGGGCTTTTGACCAATCAAAACATATTTAGGGTCACATGTGTGGAGATCTGGCTGCTTGGAGACCTAACTAGCATATTTTATGTAACTTATAGATCGAAACTATTTCGCCTGCAATAATTTAGTCTTTCTGCACCTAAATATACGAAACTTTAAAATACGATCCTGGTAATCGACTCACATTTAGTAGACAAATATCTAATGAATGCCCGTCGAACAGCGATCTTTGGGTTATTGTGTTATTGAAAACGTTTTGACGTACTAATACAACATTACAAGTGGTTTAGGTACATTTAGCTCATCCACTTCTTTTGGTTGATTAGAACACTGTGATAAATTTATAAAACTGAAAGATGCGTTTCTAGTATGCAGTTGCCGGTTAGGTACATGTGATTTTTGCATACAATTTAAAACAGCACATTCATGGCAACTTTGCTAGCTTTAAGTGGAAATATGAAGGCTCAAGCCCTCCGTGCCATCTAAATGGAACTCTGCGAGCTGGGCGATCTATAAACTGTGAATAGACCAGGGCAGATGATTTTTATTTGCTAGCTTTAGCCTGGTATGGGTAAACTGTTGGCTAGCTTTCAACGTTTGTTAAATTTTTCCTCGTTTCAGGTAAGTAAATTTATTAGTAATATGTTTGCGCACCACTTCCAACTCTAGATTGTTTTTCTTTTAATTTAAATCGATGCATTTTTTCCTTAAAGAATTTATGTTCCACTAATATTGCATAAGCGTTCTGGCCAACTTCAGCGTGTTCTTCTGTTTTAACCCCGATTTTAACGCTTTTACATCCCATTCGCATAAATCAAAGCCTCATTCGCGTCTGCGGCGTAAGTATCTTTTAATGATGTTTGGCGTACTCAGTTAACCTGAATGCAAACCCGGTATATTTGTGGAAACCGCACAGTTATAATTTCCAGACTTAACTGATGATATTCTAAATTCTAGCGCCACAAACGAGTCTCTAAATCATCGGTGCAGCAAAGATGTTGTGGCGCGGCGGAGTTCGCAGGTGATGTATGTGCATTGTAAATTAGCCTGTGCCATTAAAGCCCTCTTGCTTCTAAAACAATAAGATGCATTATGTGTATTAGCGATTATATCCATTATCTTAGATATTATGAGATGAAGGTTTGCAGGAAGCATTGTTGGCATTTCTCTACTATAGCTACAGGTGATTTAACTACAGTACATTAATATTTGTCATCAAAGTAAGATTTGTAAATATGTTATAGAAACTATTGGATGTCTTCTTCTGCATAATACGGGGATTGTGGCAAAGCGATTCATCAAATCAATGTGTACATATAATGTTGAAAAATGAAGTATATCGTAAGATAAACTGTATTAGTTTTGTAAAATAATATGGTTTAGAAATAATACAGAACCAATGTATTAACTAAATTCTCTGTAATTATTTCTCTTTCCACTATTATTTGCCTAAATGGGTATTTATATATTTACCACTAAAGTGATAGTAACAGTAGCTGTATTTAAAAAAAGGAGTTGTCTCCAAACAGAATGAAAAAGAAATATCCATTTACCTTTCCACATCGTAGTATACTGTATACTGTAGATAAAGTCTACGCTTTATCACAATGTGCCTATTCCGTTGTGTATCATATGTTTCATTGCCAAATACGAAAAGTAGTTCCATAACAGATAAACTGTTTTATCTCAGAATCATAGAAGTGAAATGAAGTGGTAAGAGACGAGGTGGCATTGGAAGGTCACTGTATCATTGGGAAAAATGTTTTCTCCAAGACGATTATAGCAAAAAAACATAGGTATGTATTGAAATAAAGGCGATAGTTTTCGATTTAGACCGCTTAACAGGTCATTCCGTTCAAGGTTAATATGTTTGATTGACTAAATGATAGGCGTATATTTAATAATTAACAAACGATAGATAATTGCCGGATGTATATTAAATATTTTCTTGGGAAACGGCAAGGYTGTTAGGGCTAAATTAAGAAACGGATTTTTTAACTTTGTCTATATTTTAGTGTCCTGACGAAGAGCTGATTTTGGTTCGAAATATAGACAAAGTTAAAACATCCGTTTCTTAATTTAGCCCTAACACCCTTGCCGTTTCCCAAGAAAATATTTAATAATTAACTATATTCATTCCTTAATATACGTTCACTGCGCGAATTATAATGTAAGTTGATGTAACGAAATATCAATTATTGTTTGACATTTAGTTAAAACTTTTGCTTTTTTTCACACTTAAGTTTGTAATGGCTGAATTTGCTACATATCTTGCTCACCCTAATCCGTATTTAAAATTTAAACTAAAACTAACTTCGCGAAAAGAGTTTTATAAAGGATATCCATGTTAAAGGATTTGTAAAAAATTTCTGAATCGAGTGAATAATAAAAAGTGGTCCGATGTTCTAGAGCTAAAGGTCAACCTCTGCCTGGAAAATATGATGGAGTCGTATGTGTTGAAAATATTTAAATATTTTTTCCCCTTATTAAATAAAATATTTAAGCCGTATTGAGGAACTGTCACGTGAAAGTACGGAGACTTATAGTAAAAAAATTCCCAATAATTAAAAATATATAATTCTGAAAAGTAAATTCCAACTTGTTATGCTTGGTATTGCTTTCTACATTACCTGAACTACTGACAATATTATATTTTTAGAAGCGCATTCCGAGTTAAGTTACACATTAATAAGAAAAATAGGTGTGTTTTCCATGTCGAATGGAATTGTTTTTATTAATCCTCAGTTAATGCATTTCTTCAAAAATATCGATAATTGAGTTTCGTGCTGATGTGAAATTGCTCAGAGTAAAAGTGAATTTAACGTAATGTTATACGCCTAAAAACCGATGAACCGCATGGAAAACAAAATGGTCGTTTAAAATTGAAAGAAATCGCAAATCTATTTTGAAACAACCTACTTCATAAGACTTTCTAAGCCTCTTGTACCTGGGATGTCAAAGATCAGTGCGCCATAGGTTGTCGGGTTTTTCGTAGCCTCACACCTTATAAAAGCAATACCGATTTTTGTAAGCATTGTAGAAGAAACTTTGGTACATTTTTATGGCATGTAAATAGTGGTTGGTCTATCAGATGCAAGAAAAGTGGCAGTTATTGTTTGGGACTACCAAAGTATTCTCCTTCAGATTACAAGCTTAAGATAGGTCCCGTGACAGGAACATACTGCACACACCGTTTGCGGGAGTCCAAAATCTGAGCAGAAATGTCATTGTAATAGATTAGCATTTGGACAACAAAACAAATGCTACTTTCTTAGAATTAGAAGGTTTATAAAAATGGATACTGATATAATGTTGATAGATAAACACTTAATATTAATTTAATATGCTTCATTTTACCATATTTGACGATTATAAAAAGCGCCGCATCCTCTATGCCATTCATTATTTGTAATGTCAGAAAATTGTATTGCGTCACAATGAATGCAGTCAAACGCTAACGGCTTCCATCATGCTGCAAAATGAAGTCATTACTGGCGTGAAAATGAAAATTTCAGTCTTAAAAAATCAATTTCCTTATTTGCAATTTGCATTCCATTAAATACTGGCCATCGGGCGACCGTCCGGAATCATATCCTGGAAAATTAATGTCCGTCGAATTCATTTTCAGTCGATTTCACACCAGCAGAGGGAATATAATTCCAATGCGAATAATTCAACGAAATTCAAATTAAGTGCTATGTGGTCGACTACAGGTCGTTGTGAAATTCGGCTTGCCATTGTTGGTATGCAGTCATCCAAAAGCTAGCTGAAGTGAGAGATTGTAACATCTGAATCTGTAGGATTTTGGTAGACATTCAAACGCTTTTCAGTAATTTTTTAATCACATATTCGTCTTAGTTATAAGTTTATCAAGATGTATTTTGGTGTTACAATATGTTATTTTTCTTTTACAGGTAAGCATCTTGATTGTTTCATCTCACCCCGAGCATCAGCTGAAGACAACAACGTTTTATGCGGTGAGCTCGTTCCTTGCCTTTTTAGTACAGGTTTCGTAATCACAAAAAGACACATCAATGTTGACTAAAATTCGTGCTCAAGTAACACCTTCTACCGTATAATAACCACATCAGCGTTAACCGCTTCACACTTGCTCGTTAGAACGCCGTGTTTGTCCAGCTTTACATTAAAAGTTGGATGTTCGAGGCCATGTTGCCGTATATTGCTATTAGTACTTGTTTAGTGCGCGTTTGATGTTACCTGAATTGTATGCATTTAGGAGCACTCATTTAAGGTCATTGATTGTCATAGATCATGAGATATATCAACTTTCCTGAACATCATCATCAGTGGTAAAAAAAACATTACTTACTTCGTTATTTGGTAAGGGCTTGAAAACATTACATAAAGAGATTAAAAAATGACGATGTTACAAGATTTAAATTTATATTTTACATTTTGTAGAATCAATTAAATTAAATTTGAAGGAGGTTGGCGCGTAATACCTACCTCAGATTATCATCCTCTTACAGGTTACGTCTCAGGGACGCGTGCCCACTTCCAAAAACTTAATTTAATCGATTGTCCAAAATGTAACATATTAATTTGACCTTTGTAACATCTTTATTTTTTAAATCGATTTATATAATGTTTTGGGGTATTGCATTGGTTTTTTCAACACAATCGCATTTGTTTAGGGAACCAGAACAAAAATATCATGTTTACGAACTTTTGTAACACTGGTTTTTTAAATGACTACGCCTGCCTTATTTTAAACATGTTATCACTAGTAGATATTCTTCAGTTAACTGCTGGATCTTAATCAGTAAATAGTTACCTATTGTAAATATAATATAATATAATAAATAAAAACATCTGGCTTTAGGCATTCTAACCAATTAAAAAGGCTCTTAGAAATGTTATTGCAATTAGACAAAAAGTGTTTTGTTATGTGAAATACCTTTTTACAGTGAGTATGGTCGAGCTCCTCAAAATAGCCGTCAGCTCCACTTCCTCATTATTGTAAAATCTTAGTCCACCAAGCCGTTTTTTAAATTTGGAAATAGAAAATAATCCAAGGGGCTACATCTGGGGAATAGGATGCATGAGATGATATTCGAAGTTTAACTTATTGATTTTTCTCTATGAGGTAGCAGATGTATGATGTGGCGCGTTATCGTTATAAACAAAAGCATAAAAACCCTTTGTTGATTTCATCTCTCAAATGCTGCAAAAATTTCGCATAATACTCGCCATTGATTGTTTTTCATTTCTGAAGATAATAAATGAAAAATATTCTAACTAACTGAAGCCATAACTTTGCCTGCAAAGGAATTGTCTTTGCCTTCTTTGGAATCGATTCTTCTCTTTTAATCAATTGTTTTGACTCTTCCTTCGTTTCTGATGCTGTAAAGCAATGGACCCAAGTTTCATCCATAGCTATGAATCGTTGCCAAAAATCCGTTTTATTATTGCGAAACTTAGCCACACACATGAAACATCAATTTTTTGGGTCCATTGTCCATTGTCAGTCAATATGTGATCTACGTCAATTTTTCAAATGCCTACCGCGTCTACCATTGGGGATTTTCTTCACCATTTGGCGCGTGGTCACCTCATTTGGCTGATTACTGCGATGTTCCTTTTTGCAGCTCATACGACCTCGTTTAAACTCTGCTACACAATATTTTATTGTTGTAAACGAATGAACTGACTACCCCATAGTAAAATCTAGCTCCGCGTTGACATTGGTTGGTCTCAAGTTTTTCAAACGAAAGTATTGTATCATATAACGATGTCGATTTTTTCAGTGCTTAAAAACTCACCGAGAACGTTCACTATTAATGGCATCTAAACAAATAGTAAACAACGTAGCTTCCTCAAAATTCAAACTAATGCTTTCTAAGGTTGATACTTTCTACCATTGTCATTTCTTTCAAATAACCGCCATCTATTCGTCGGGTCGAATATTTTGGGACTACCCTTGCGACGGTATACTGCAATACAGCAAACTTATTTTTGTGGAAGGTGTATAGTTGGTGAAGATTCCATCGTTTCATTTCAAAGTGCATAAACATGCATATGAAAGTCAAAAATTTAGTACCCCTAACAGTTGAATGTGGTTGCTTTTTTATAATAGCCGTATTTATGATAAAATTAAAGAAGACAGAGCTGATAAATATAGTAAAAGTTTATATGCATGCGTCAAAGTGATTTTATGTTTAATAGCTTAATCTACAAATATGCAAGTGATAAAGAATTATTACGTACGTCTCCAAATTTGTCATAGAGATTGTGGCCCATTTCGAAAAAGGAATGGTTAATTAAAAAAGCAAATTATCAGTAACTTTTTAGTGGGTTATGTACCTATGTAGGTTACATGTTAGTTTTGTATGTGAACAGGCACTGAGAGAAATATATAATATTAAATTACCTAAACGCCATAAAGCGAAAATTAAGTTCACCATAGACAAAAAATACTAGTAAAAATGTATTTTGAATGCTTATATTGCATATCAGCACTACTTGTTTTTGACGAAGACTTTTCGTGCTTTAACTGTAATATACTCTTAATAATTAAGAAAATATTAATCCTCGGGTTATTCGTTACTGAGAAACAGCAACAGCTTAATTTTGTCAAATTTAAATAATAATTTGTGCATACCACTTTAAACGATTGATTCATTTAAACAGATTTGTTAATTACAAATCCCGTCTTCGACACTTGGCAACTGCGTCCGGTGGTCCGGTAGGTAAAACCCGCGCGTCTGTGGCCGCGTCGCGGTGCCCCAGGACGAAATATGTTTGTGTGTCCTTTTTCATGGTGGTTTGCGCTAAGTGGATAGATAAATACTCGAACGCTGGTTCTCCGCTTTTAACCAAATGGAACTGATTCGCCCACCTACGTTTCCTTGTTTGTTTTTGGCCAACCTGTTTTTCTTCGAGATTAAAAATTGCGCTGGCTCCTTTCGGCCGACGTCGAGATGACGAAGGGGATGATTAGCTGATTGGCTTTTGCCGCGACGCTGAAAAGCCTGGGGTGTTAAAACGTGCCGTTAGTAGCCCAGAATGATCAGTTATTGGATGTCTGCACTGCACACAGGATTAGGTTGTGTGTTGTAAAGAGACGATATCTTTGAAATTGTAGGCAAGTGTGAAATTTTGTTTGGATTTGGAAACAGGAAAACGACCCACAAATATTCCCCTATTCATTTTTATCGCCTTTGCAATTAAAAGTACAAGGTACTTAATTAATAGTACTTTTTAGTTAGTTCCAGTTAACACTGAAATAAATTGCGTAAAATTCTCTTCCATCCCTCGTTTTGAAATGTAGAAATTTTATTTGCCATACCGTCAAATCAATACATTTTTGTGTTGTTTTGCATACAAGTTTGTCGAATCAATGCTTTATACTTATTTTAATTTGAAACGTAAAATAAAATGACACCGGTTTATTTCTTCAGAACCTTTTATTTAAGATGGCATGGAAAGAACTTTACGCCTAATGCATTTAATGCAATTTTGTAAGACAATTGTGAGATTAGCACATTTAATTAAAGTAGTGACTTGTAGCAGTTTATTAAATTGTTATTCAGAAACAAAGCATGTGTTTGTTTTTTTAGTTTTTTTTTTAGTTTAGTTTAGACAAGTTAATTATAATAAAGCTAATAAAGCGCAAAAATATTTATAAATTGTGTATAATTTTACTACAGTAAAGCATAAACCTCGTACGTAAGTAGCACGGAATCCTTCCGACCTAACAATAGTTAATTTTAAGAAGTTTTTATTTAGAAAATCACATACTTGTAAGGAGAAAAATCGGCATAATACTTTATTGAATCAGTCGATTTTGATCAGCTTTAGCTCTTTTTGAAGATAAATTTCAGTTGAACTCGCCGATATTACCCGATGTTTATTTTGTAGTGTAAAAACTGGAAGACTTTATTTGAAACGTTTTACTTTTTTCACTTTTATTAAAAACGAACGCTGTAATACTGACAACTGTATATAAAAGCGCATTAACTTATCAACCGTATTGTGTTTAGTCTCGATTTATAGCCATAAATAGCTTAAACTAAATAAATGTTGTAAACTGAGTAGGACATGGAAAATGCATCAAGCCTTGGGAAACAAATGAGAAGGAAACATACCAATAACATTAAAACACCTTAACCATACATTGTGCAATACTATACAAGACATCTGATTTTAATACTTTTAACCCATCCTTACATTTAAATTAAAAAATAAATGCTATGTTATTTTTGTTTATATATTCGCTCTCGGGCGGTGGGTTGAAACTATTTTCTCAATATCCTTAATATCACATTAGTTTTTTTTTTATTTCGTGAGCTACAATAAACAACATACAGCCGATGTCCACGCTTAACCTAACAGCCATTTACAAACAGGTAAATGCATAAATTTGAAATGTTGAACTTGTCATAATAAAAGTTGTGTTTTTTATTCGCTACTCTGTATATAATACACAGAGTTCCACCTTATTGCAAATAATATACTATAAAATTTTGATCTATAAATAACAAGTAGAGTAATAGAAAGCTTCGTTTGAAGATGCTTTTCGATTACATAGGCATCAAACTTATCTGTCTTTAGAGCCAATTTTTGCTCATAGGGTTAGATGTTCTTTATTTGAAAGAACGTAACAAATATTTCTTTTTGACCCGCTAGGGGTGTTTTAAACTCCTCTTAAGAATATGTTTGGGTTTGGGTAAATAGTTAAAAAGGTATTATACTACTCACACTGATAACGCACAATAACTATTTTAAATATTGTTTAAAAAACTACTGGGACAAAAATAAATAAATAAGCTGCATGTTGAAATCAGCAAATTCTGTGCCTTTTCAGTTTAGAATATATTTGAGCAGTATTTTAATTTAGTATATATAGGTTATCCATGCAAGTACCCTCAAATAATGCCTTGGAAGTTTGTCATATTTAAAAGTGATCTTCACCGTAGCACTAACACGGTATTTCAAAGAAAGAATATTCAACAGAGTACAAATAAACGAAAAGAAAGTATTTGAGAAGCAGAGTTTTATAGATAGAAATGTGAGTGTAAGCCGAAAAGGCAACACGGCTGAGTAATTAATAACAATAAAGTGCTAACCATGGTAATGAATAAAATGAAACTCTATAAATTAGAATAGTGATAAATTTCAAAGTATTTAATAATTTTTGTTATTAATTTGTACTGCGACATGGTCAGTTCTACGACTAATGCTTCTCTGAACATTGTTCAGCATTTTTAAAGTAACTGTAGCAACAGCTTTAGTTATTTCCTGGTGTAATTATTCCACAATATCGGGCATGGATGTTGACGGTGTGGTATCTTCAGCAGCTTTATAATAGTTGCAAGACGTATATAAATACGTATTCCTAGTATTTAACTTTTAATCAGCGACAGTTACCGAATTTTATTTCTTGCATTCGTGTATTGTGTAGATTGGGTTGTACCTTTTACATTTATTTTGCAATGTGTTGTCTGTCCATTTTGCAGTTATCAAAAACAGGCATGCGCTCATGATTTAGCGCGGAGATATAAGCATAAGGAGAGTGACGCCACCCGACTATGTAGTAGCAAGATGCTTTAGGCAAGAATCTTTTCTGCATTTGAAAATAATGTGAATTTTGACGTACTTATAATAATAAAGTTTTCAAAGGATTATAAGCGAAAATTTTTATTTGAAAATGTAAAGGTACCTACCTACCTACCTATTTGCAAACTGTAACTCTAAGCTGCCTTCATGGTTCCTTTTTTTATTTTTTCTATGAATTTCCTCCCGAAGTAGCCAACGGAACAAATTTTAGGAAATGAAGCTTGCAGAGGAGCTCCAATTATGTAATGTTTCTGAATATGCATCCGTCTCTTTTTTCTTCGTTTGAACAATATTCAGATGGAACCCTCGCCATTATCATACAACAGGAAATAAAAGAACTGCCCGCTCAAATTGTAGGTGCTTTTATTCAAAAACATACATTTCGACTTCAATTACCATCTTTCCCTTCTCCTTGGCACAGCGGGCTGATACGCGCCGTTCTGGTCTAGAAATTTAAATAATTGAATACATGAATTGGAGATAAGGCCCGATGCATACTGCATGAAGCAAATTTGATAATAAATAAAAACAAGCAGCGTCAACACGACTGAATTGTATAAATGTTAAAATCGAACAAGTAATAATACTAATAGAATTCAAAGCAAAATGTTAGCGACTGCGAATCTCACGTTTTATTGGATGCAGTCTCCAGCATTTCGATGAATAAAAGAGATTTGATTTGACATACGTATAAAATATTAATGCCGTATACTTAAACTGTTATGCCTACGTTGAATTTTTATATACAGTATTTTACAACCATCGGTAGAAACTCGCGCCTCATTGGTGTTGCAATATTGAACCAGGTTAAGCCCGCCAAACAAAAATTATTTAATATAAATAATAGGTCTTAGATCTATAAATACATTAGTGCTCGATTTATGGATTTTCTTGAAACATGGGCGCGCTCGAAAATATTTATATGATTTAATTTATGGCACGGCAATAAAACGGCCAATTTATTTTATTAACAGCGAAACAACGATTGTGTTTACACTTAAAATAAATTTTGATGGCCGGGTGCAATGATTTGGAGCGCTGCGATTGATCCCAAATTACGCTTATTAAATCGAATGAAAAAACACAGCACAACGTGGCTAAAGTAGGTATATAGGATATACGTTTAGTTTAAAGCGACGAGATTTTTATACTGTTTGAATTTTACTAGGCATTTAGTTAATGATTGAGTATAAGCATTGTTTTTCTAGAGATATAGTAATGACCTCTATAATAGTCATGAGTTATATATTTTGTTTGACTTTCCAAAAATAAATTAAAAATGTGAAATGATAGTGGAATTTCTTAGAGCTTAACAAAATGAGAAGAACGTTTTAAGCATAAACTTTGAGGTCGTATCTGTTTCTCTTTTCGCCGATCATCGGCTATACCGCCAATATTCGATTACGAATTCTGCATGCGTTAGATGTTGCAGCAGCAGTGCATATCCTGCTGATCAAAAGCTTCGCGCCTGCTAAGCAATTATTGGCGTACGTATCCTGATTACGGGGTATTATTTTGTGAGTTACCAATGTAATTAGTTCGCGTATGCACAACTATCAACGTACACACATACATACTAATACAGAAATATCATAAACTAACAAACTAATTTCGCAGGCAAGCCACAATGTTCGCCGTGTGTCGTAAAATGAAACATGCATGCATGCGAATCCTGTAATACCATCAGATGTGTGGAGCGTAGTCACAGAATTATGTTGTATGAGAAGACCATGTGAAAGGTGCGCGAATTATGAACATATCTGTTCTACAACGGTCGTATTGGCAACTATTCGTGCCATAAAGTACGTTAGCTACAGTCGTATTAACAAGTACGTAGTGCGATTCATATATTTCCTAACCAATAAAGAAAAAAAGGAGCGACTGTATCTTAAAGCTAAATCTATATGTAAGTATACAAATTTAGGAGAGAAATACACAGAAAATATATTTATGATTCTAAATATCCCTAGGGCTCGAATTTGACATTACGTTACAAGTAAACGCAAATAACTAAAATATTTGCTTATAAAATGTAGTTCGGAAATAGACCTTCAAGGATTCCTAATTATTTAAAACTTTTGTTTATCATTTTTTTCTCTAGTTGCTATGGTAACGAGCTGCAAAGTAGAACAACCTTGTAATTTCTAGGTGCTGTATTTTCTATACGACACAATCAAAAACAAGCTACCGTCCATTTTAGAGATATTATTAACGAGATTTTGCATAAATTGATTGGACTTTATTAAAATATGTACCTCAGTTTTAACTATTTGTCGTTTAAAACACTTTTTAATGGTTCTATCTTTGACAAAATTTACAGGAATTTTTAAACGGCAGTTTAATATTTTTGTCAGTATTTTTTTATAATAATAATTCTATGTAAGTACCAAACTTTGTGCAAATTTATCTTATACCTTAGCATATCTATAAACCAACAGATTGATGGTATTATAGTCGTATCTTTCTGGCTGATACATCTTCACAGAAGCAATAATAATCCGTCGAATTGCTACAACATATGCTGCTGTAACTTCTTCTGTTTTCTCGATTGTCACAGAGAGTGACCTGCATTATTTTAAATTTAAATTTTGCTATTTTCAAGATAAGTAATGCTTTTTCATAATAAGTAATATATCGCTTTAAATGTAGATTTTAGGGCTGTGGCTCCTTGCTAACAGTTTTAAAAAATATTTAACCAACCAATATCCGTGAATTGTGCTTAACACCGAAGTTGTTGAAAGGGGTCTATAATGCTCAATTTTTTCTGCACCAATCTATCATAGAAACATAAATTTATCAAATAATGTAATCAGTATTTAATACAGCGTGTATGCATTTTTTATTATATGGCTCGGAATGTATTCTTTAACTTATGATTGATGATACGTTCAATTTCCTCATACAACAAAGGCTTTATCAGATAATATTTACAAAATCAGATATCAGCAGTAATGTTTCGGAATAATGACTAAAATTTGGTTTCCAAATATAATTAAATATATAATATAATATTTAAATCCTCTATTTTGTCTTAGAATATGTGTCCGGCAGTACTATTTTCGAAATCATTATCGTTTACTCGGTAATGATTGTTTTAAATCCAGATGTCAATTTATTATGGCTGTTTATAAAATCCTAGTAATACTGATTACTTGTGATTCAGCTTTTCCACTTCGGGATATATTTAAAGTATTAAAGGCTTTCTATAAATTTATATATGGTAAAAGAAATCGAATGCTAGGTCCGCTTCAGAGATCCCACTCTGCATCTATTAGTCTTCTTGTCTTCCAATATTGTAGGCCTTCGGCTTGTAGTTTCTAACTCATCAGTTCTCTTGTGATGTTGATGTCCATGATTCTGTTCGTCTTTTCAAGGTCTTCCTAGAAGTGATCGTGTCTGTGGTCTATCATGCTGCACGATTTTTGCAAATCTTTCTCTGACTATCCTGTTTACGTGACCATTCAAGGCTCTTCTACATTTGCGTCCCCATCTGATCTTTTCCGCCTGACACTAGTGCCTTATATCTATATTTTTTTCATGTGTCTTAGTGTGCACCATAAAAAGTTTCCGAGTATTTTCATTTCAGTTATTCGTAGAATACTTGTCGTTCTTTTGTTGCTAGCTCTTGTTTCTATATCGTATGTTAATGTGGTTCTGACAAATGTTTGCATATTTTAACCTTTGCCCTTTTGTCCATATTGGTATTATTCTGTATAGATGATTTATATGCCTAGTTCTATTATTTTATTTTCCAGAGCAAGTTTGCGTCTCACTGATTCTTTAAATACGATGAAGGTCTGGTTTTTTGTAGTGGGTACCTGCATGTTAAAGGCTTTAGCTTTTGTGTTCAATGAGTATAGGGGTTGCTGAAAATCATCTTCATCCTCTGCCATAAATATCGCGCCGTTGGCATAACAGACAATTTTGATTTCGCACGTCGTGAGTGAATATCCTTCTTATATATTTTTGACGTGGTTTATTTCATCCATTATCAGGTTGAAAAATTGTGGGCTTAAGGAGTCTCCTTGCCGAATATTTGTAGGTGTTTATATGTCTTCTGTCTATTAGTGAACTTCCATAATATTTCCTCCTTCCTTTGTTATTGAATCGGGTAGTACTTAAAAAGTCCAAACTGAGTGTTCCGTTCAACAGCATTGTTTTAGGTTTTAAATGACATTATTAACGAAAGATCATCCCCAACGCGACCGAAGTTGGTGAAGATCAAAGCCAAGCTTACTTAAGACAATGCTTTCAATCATTGTCACCGATACTACACTCCCTCCTGCATTAGTACAAGTTGGCCCTATATAGTGAACTATGATTCACTATAAGAGTAATTTCTGGTTAATATTGTAACACTAGATTTAAATATGACTAAAATTAAAGTCGTTGAATAATATTTACATGAGTTTTCAGTACAACAGACCTTTTATTGTAGCCTCGTTTCGACCACGGTCGCGCTTTATTAATTAATATTTTTTTCTCCTCACAATACCATACCATTAAACTTTAAAGCCTTATGCATTAAAGATTAATATGATCGTAAACTCGTTCCAGATCATATCTTTGAGATTTGTTTATCTGTAACACACCAGAGAAATCAGTTTTATTGTTACTGCTTTCCCGGCACACCTGCTGTGTGCTTATGAGTTTAATTACCAGTTTTACATGTCCGAACCCATAAACTGGTAGGTGTACAGCTTACTTAAGAAGCCTGAAGGTAATCGAACGGAGAGGTCGATTGTTCTTGTTGTCCATTCATGAAATAACGTGGATCCGTGTGGGAGTGGTGAAGAATTTTCTCTACTGTTGGATAAAGGTCGTTTAGACGTACGATGCGATAAATATCACGTAAAATTTCGTATTGGTTTATGTTACGCTTTGTAGTTAAACGTATGTATTTACCATGCCTCTAATGACAATCTTGAATTTAGTTTTAGGATCCAGCCGGATCCTGATATATGAAAAGTTAATAAAAATCTGGTGGTTCCTCATTAACCATACTAAAAATAGGATCTAACTATTCTTTGTAGCGTTAACTGCTTGTAATTGTAATATATCCGGTTCTGTAAAACATTTAGTTATCCCCTTTCAGCATGGGTTTATCAAAACAGATTAACGGTCACTAATTTGATGTTTTTGATCGCCAAGGGCAAGATGACGTGGTTTATATCGATACTCAAAAGGCATTCGATCAGATTGATTACTTTGTTTTTCTAACAAAATTAGAACACATAGTGTTCTTGTCTAACTTATTAGTTTTAAGGAAATCGTATCTACTAAACAGAAGTACATTAGCGCAATTTGGCGTTTTGAATCAGCGGCATACTTGGCTACTTCGCGAGTCCCGTAAGGCTTTAACCTATTTTTATTATTAATTACCGATTAATCAGCAAATTTAAAATCTTTCGTCTTTTTTTTGAACACAGTTACTCAATGGTGTGCTGAATATTTCCTAAAATTGAATCTGTCTTAAGCGTAAATCCATATCCGTTAACATCTGATTACTACTTAATAGGTTATAGACAAAAGTTTAAAAGTAAAAGATTTATGTAGGAGTAGTGTTTGATGCGCGTTTAACACTTGCTGAGCATATTGCGCAGGCTGCTAAGTCTGACTCAAAATTGGTAGGTTTTTGTGCTAGAAACTTGATTAATTTTAAGGATAGCAGAATATTTAAATTAGTGTATGTATAACGTTTATTAGACTTAAGATTGGATATGCATGTATCATATGGTAGCCAATTTATCATAATCATATGTATTCTTTAGAGTCAATGCAAAGGATATATCCAAAATATACATTTTTGAGGTTTTGGGGGTACTATTCTTGAGTGGGATATGATCACAACTTTATTCTTGAAGTGTTTTGGTTAGAGTCAAAGGAGGTTGGACGAAACTGTATTTACCTTAAGAATTTTATATGATTTGTTACACAACAAGATAGACTGTACTTTATTATTTAATCTGGTTTAAATTTTAATCCTGAGACTACATTCACGTACTTGTATATGTTTAGCTTTTTACAATAAACCATGCAGAAGTAATTTACAAATGAGATAGCCTCTTTTCAAGGCGTGCAGATTGTTTGGTGTGTGTGATGTAAACGTTGATATAGCATTAAGGGCAGGAAAACTGCGTTGGTGTTATAAAATATACAGTAATATCTTACATTTTGATTACTAATTAAGTATTTTCTGTAATTGTAAAACATGTTGAAAGTAAATTTATCATTATTGTTTTTTATCTAGAAGATTTGATTTTAAATGCGTCCTACATTACTCTTTAAAACGTCATTTAAGATTTTTAAACTAGAACTATATTTATCAGATAAATGACAACTCTTATCAGTAAAAACAATCTAAATGGGAAACTATCACTCCAGCTATCAAACATTTAAGATTTTCAAACTAGATCTATATTTATCAGATAAATCACCACTCTTATCGGTAAAAACAATCTAAATGGGAAACTACCACTCCAGCTATCAAACATTTTATTATGCACTGATTTTTATCAATTATGTTTATCAACTTTATAGCTGTGGCGATTGTTGTTAGAAGCCTTTAAGTGATATTATTACGCTGTTTATTAACCTCTATAAGTAGGACGACCGTATTTAAAGCCTGTATAACTGCAATTAGTTGTTAGAAAATGTAAACAGTGTTTTATAAGCCTCTGTGTGTGATTGTTGTTTTTAGGCGCTGGACACTTCTAAATTTATAACTGTTTCACTGAAAAAGAGTCACGCTTAATAATTGCCCTATTGGAGACAAATTCGAATGACCCCCTGGTTAGGGAAATGCGTAGGAAAGGCAATGTTTATTGACTTTAAACAAGAAATTTTTTATTTCCTTAAAAGTTCATCATGACTAACTTTTTTTTTGTTGATGTAGTTTTCTCATTTTAATTTATTTAACGAGAACTTTCACTAATGCATTAAAACTGAACCAACTTAATCGGGTATTTTTTTCGTTAGTATTTTTTATTTCCTGCCTTTTTCGTGCCGTGTAAACTGAACTATCTTCTGACTTATTTGCATTGCGTTACTGGTCTGAATTTTGTAATTGATTACTACCTAACGCTGGACAGTTATTAATTAGTATCTAGGAACGTATTGAAATTATGAGTTTATTTTATAAAAATAGTTACTGTGCTAAAACTGCTAATCGGAGCTTCCGTGAATGGATCCGTATAAACCTGTCCATCACAAATACGTTTTGGAACTTTTGGGAAATTTTAAAAACTCGTTCAAGTTGCTGCTTATTAAGGCTTGTTGCGGTGTTGGGTCATGGAAAATACTCAATCTGTTCGAAAGATATCGCAATTTTTTATAGTCACCATGTCTTCAGGATTTGCAACAGACATATGTTACATCCTTCCAAATTCACTTATTACAGGAATTAAATATGGACGATTTTGATAGACTGCTGGAATTCTGTGAAAACTGAACGGAGCGCATCAACAGGAAAGGTGGATTGTTTCCTTTACAATACTTCTCAAACGAGTTAAAAATGTTTTTAAACGGTAATGTTAAGCTGCGTAAGTACATTATAGTGAAGCGATCTTAATCTCACTCACTTAGTGCAGGAAGGAATTATCAGAGATCAAGAAAACTTAATACGTGGACTGGGATATTTGGTGATCATATCGTAAGTCGTTCTTTCCTTAAAGGAAAATCGTAAAGGTTAGCTTTATCGCGATATGCCAGACATACACTAACCTGCCCCCACAGCATTGACATCATGAAATAAGGCAGGGCACCTCCTCATTATTCTACTCCTGTTTCCTCGATGACAATTTCTAGGAGCTTAGGATTGAACAGAGAGAACCTATTTAATGTCCAGCAATGTCTCCCGATCTTACATCCCTAGATATTTCATTCGGGCACCGTCGAAGTTGATGGTACTGTTACCAGGCGATTACACAAAATGTGTGTGTACAAAAATTCTTACTAGTAATACGACGCCATTTATTAAATAAAGAGCATTCGTACCTAATTGCTTTTTGCTTAGTGTTTGTGGGCTCTCATTTTGTAACTTTTTAATCTCGCACATCTAAATTAACATTCCGCCTAATTTTCACTCTGTCAGACATCACACGGTACAGCGCTCACATTATAATATAAAAGCAAATTTACATTTTACTATATTGCTATGAAAACGTTTAGTATTAAGTATTTAGTGAGGTGATTTTATGCCAGCGGTTATCCAAGCGAGGGATCTACGTCCAACAAACAATAGAGCGCTCGAATAAATTAACGCTGAAAAAATGCCTTACCGGATTCTTGGCCGTTGTAGATCGTAATGAATACAAATTTATACTATAGGTCGTTATTTGGAAGTATTAAATGTGGCGTATTAGAGCAGAAAGTATTGCGTATGCGTTAAATTTTTATGTAAATTGTAGTACGGTCTGAAACATTGCCGGATCATTCCTTCTGACAGCTTCATTTTATATGTATCGCTGTATTAAAATAACTGTTATGCAGGGCTTTAACCTCAGAATAATACTTGTGTTATTTAATCGATGATGACGCAAATTGGATATTTTGGGTACTGCGGACAGCACGAAAAATTGTGTTATAAATAATATATTAAGCACTACACAAATTACAACATGTAAATTTAAAAACGTACCTGATACACAAATATTTAATTAGAACGAAGCCTGCAATTCCATTAGCTGATTTTAAAAATAGTATTATAATATTGACGTATCCTAACCTGATTTATTTGTTTTTCGTTTTTTGTATTAAAATCACCAGAGTTAGACATTTTACCATGGAATTCTAGGAATACTTCGTTTCATATTCTGCTCAGGAAACAAATCTCAAGTCTCTGTTTGAGAACTACGTTATTGCTGCATCGTGTGTATTGGATTGTTAATTTCTGCATATATTGTATTACTTGAATTAATTCATCATTTAATACATGGTCTTATTAACTATTGCTGGATAAGGTGAATAATTACACAATAGGAAATATCAAGAATTAAAATAATAAATAATTGCGACAATAATGCGTTTGCATTAAATGTCGGGATTTACTGCTGTCTTCAAGTTTAATATGTTTATGCACATGAAATATTTTACTTATACTGCTTTATATACATTGTCTATCAGAATCCTATAATTAACAGCAGTTTGTTATCATTTTTTTTTTCGAAAATCGACATTTCAAATGTATAATACTCGATTGGGCGCTTTCTTTAATGTGAGCGTACACCAATAGTGCCAAAGCTTTAATATGACCACATATATACCTATTTTTTAATTAAATAATACCAGGAATATACATTTTAAAACCTCATATATGTATATTTGTCAATTTCGAATATTTTACAAATTGGTTTATATACAGCTAAAAAACCTGTCACGGAATAATACGCTGCGTTTTTACTTTATGACGAAGTAAACATAGTTAATTACCCTGCATTTGAAGTTGCTTTTCTCAACAGATTGTAAAATGTTGTGTTATAGCACATACGGTAGAGCACTAATACGCTCTTGCTGCTGGTAATTGCGTTGAAGTCTTCCTAACTTTATATTAAATTTCATCGTTTATTTTTAGAATTTAAAATGATTTAGGAAGAGCCTTGCTTATTATTTTAGTTGCTTAATAATCATAAATGAGAGCAATAGGTATGATCAGGTATTCACTTGCTTTCACATTTACATAAATAGTTTTATGCTACACTTCTGGTAGTTGCGTGCAAAATCAGTAAGTTAATGAAGCTTAATTAAATTTCTACAGGCTTAATATACTCAATCGTCCAAATGTTAATCAGGGCTGCAGTTGTTTCGTTTCTTCCTATACTATGCACGAATTTACATTTTAGCAAAATCCATTTCTTATTTGACGCAGCACATAGTTACTGCAGTACTGAAAATTTCTTAGTAATTGCGAATAACAGTTTTTGGGCTTTTAAGAGCTTCTTAAATATAAAAATTTTGCATGGAACTAGTTTTGAATTTATACTATTTATACTACTTACTACCATAGTATGTTTAACGCAGGTAACATTTTAAAAATAAAATGATGGATTACCCAGTTGCTGTGACAAATATATTCGCATTGTTTTATTTATGATTTTTTTTTAATTGTTTAGTTTAATATAGAATTTCTCAAGAAAGGTCGAGTTTTGAATTCAGAAACGGTGCGTACGGATTAAATCAGATAACTTGATTTTGTAAACGGACATCTGCATTTTGAACATTTGATTAAACACTAACTGTAAAATATCATCTTAGACTTGTATTCAGTCGTTTGTTACTGACGGCGACMTTGCCTTTAGAATTTATTCGCTACTTATCGGTACGTACCCCGCAGCAAACAAAACTGTWCAAACGATGATAGAACAACCAAAGAAAAGGCGGAAATGATGCAAAAAAGAAACCGAACGATCCCCGCCTCAAGTAGAGCGTGACATAGCAGCCATCGGAAGAGCAGCATTCATGTAAAATACCCCCTATCTTGATGGAAAATTAGCAAAACAATGACCGATTGTAAAGCCGGAGAAAAAAGGCAATCGCCGCTATCAGCAGATGGAATCGGACTTAAATAAATTTAACCCGCTAACTATAAAACTCAATACCGTGTCTTTAGCATAAATTAAGTGTGGGCACAATAATATGCACGATCCCACAACAACGGAAGTCGTAAAGCAATTTAATAACATATTTAAGTGGTAATGTTGAAATCTTAAACAATGGCGGTGTTTACTTTCAGGCAGATGTGCTGTAGCGTTTAAATGCGAACCTGCCTGTAATGGCGGTGTCTATTACCGAGGATGGATTTATTTACTGGGTATTGTTTGTTGCATAATGGGATGCCACTTTTGTGTGAAAGGATGTCAAATTCAGATACTGTACCGTTACAAAAGTGTTTACGATCTTAGATTGAGATCTGAAAATTAAATTAAAAGATAAAGCGCTCTCGGCCTCAAATGGCCTTATTCAGTGCCAGGTACAACTGTTATTAAAATTACAAACTATGGGGAAACAACGGATTAATTTTGGCAGAATATGAAAACAACTATTGAGACTTTTAACTTATTTTAAGGGCTTTGTCATGTTAATATTTGTTTAATAAGGTGGACAAGACATTGAATTATTGCACAATTTATCCTTTATTAAAACTCCACATAGATGGATCAGTGAACAATTTTAAATGAAACTATCCAGCGGATCTGATCAAGAATTATTTAAAATACTTATGGGGACGAAAACAGCTTTTATTGAAAATATGGCTTGTACAAGCTTGCATAAAACAAGATTTACTGATGTCAAAATCTGTTCGAAAAGCGTAGCAGCTTAAACAGCTTTGAGAACAGTACCGAATACGTGGATGAAGAGTGAAGTGAAGACACACTGTAAACGTCTTAATTTAACCAACATTTATTTAAATTATTGTATTTTAAACTTTCTGTTTCACTTCATCAATCATCATATTGAATTTCAAAGTCTAGAGCATAAGCCCAGGCGATGTTGTTTCATCACGTTAAAAAAAACTCCATTCGAATCTCCAGATTATAGTTTCAATCATTCGTTGTTTTCAAATAATCAAAATGTAAATGTTTTCAATTTCATTGTTTTTAAACCTGTAACACCTACAGATTTTGCACGCTGCATCCTACTTCATGGAGAATATTGATCAATTTTCAATCTGTTAATTTTCATTCTAGAGTCTTAAATTTGTCAAAATCTGTTTTTTTTTTTCGAAATGAAGGACTGAAACTTATTCCGCCCAAAAACATTAACATTAATTATACCCATTTATTGGCGGTTGATTGTGATAATATTCTTGAAAATATAAATCATAATGTTTAAAACCCTTTAACACCATAAATATATTCAATTTTAAATAAAAATGTCAAAAAAATATAAATACAATTACAACCGACCAAATATGCAATCTCTCTTCCATTTGGCTGCATCTACATTACTTTTAGATATTAATAAGAGCGTTAAATATAACTTATTATTTTCTATTGTCTTGTCACTTTAGACAAAATTGAGTACATTAATAATGTAACCAGATTTTTTAAAGATAAAGATTTAGTTTTAATTGAAAGTGATCAGACATGAAATTTAATTCCTAATTAAAGGATTTATTAGATAGCGTTGAGCCAACTTTAAAGTTTTTGCAATTTTGCAAAACGTAGCACATTTTTATATGAATCCTACAACACTTATGTTTTTCCTAAGATACATAAACAGGGTTGTCCTGTTAGACCAGTCGTTTCATACATAAACTATGCTAGTTACCAACTAGCAAGGTGGTTATATTTAGTTTTCCGTGAGGTTTGATAATTCTTTTGCTATTAAAATTTCAGTACTAAATAGTTTTGATATTCCTAAGGATTCATTTTAGTTTCTTTCGACGTGAACAATTTATTTCCTTTTATTGCTCCTAAAGAATGTATCGAAGTTTTAAGTAGTCTGCTTTTTCAAAATTCTTATTTAGCATTACTTCATGAAAACAACTTAATTTTATTAACTAAATTTGCCTTAAGTCAAAATTTATTTTCTTTCACAAATAAAAATTTTGTGCAAACTTCAGGTTAGCAATGGGTTCTTCCCTTGGCCCTCTTTTGGCTGAAATATTTATAAATAAAATATTCATTTTTGGTTTCGTTGTGTAGATAATATTTTGTGCCTTTTTAAATAGCAACAAGTGGAACTCATTAATTTTCCTTCTTTTATTACTTCATTACACCCCTCTATAAATTTCAGTTATGGAAAAGAGATTAACAACACCATTTCAATTGTAGATTTGTTAATTAAATAAGGGAATCATTTCCTTATAATTCTTTCCATACTCACCAACATAGATTAGCTGTCTTTCATTCTTTATTTAACAAACTTTTTTAAATACCTCTTTCCTATGTGGCTTTTGAAAGAAAACTTGGTGTTATTTTACAAATTGCTTATAACAATAGCTTTCCATATTATTTGGTAGACAAATRATATTATATCTTAAATAAATGAAAGAAATTTAAGTTTTCTTTTTATACTATTGTTTCATATCCAAAAGAATAAAATTGGAATTCGCTTTCCAGTTACAGTAAATATTTTAAAATTACTTTTGGCTCACGGAATTCATATATCTTTTTCAACCTTACAATTTTTCTGGTGTGTACAATTTTTCTTATAATGGTTGTATTGGAATTTGTGTGTACTAACAGGGAATACTTTAATGGTTAGAGCTAAGGAGCAGCTCAAACAATTTGGAAAATATAAGAAACGCTGATGTAGTTAAGACAAGTTTCTCCTTGTCCCACCATTTATTTTGGTTTGGATAATGCTAAAATTATACATTTTTTTAACAAATCATTAAAATTAAACTCTTTGTAAATTTTAGAGGTTTACAAAATTTTTAATAGCCAAAGTGTTAAAGTTTTAAATAAAAATCAAAAGTTGAACTAGCCCATTTTAAATAATTTGTTTAATATTCAGTGATAGTAAGTATATGACTTCCTGGAACAGCACAAACTACGCGCATAAAATAACTTTGAAGTTTAGATAGTTGTTTTCATATTTTGGCTTCTATAAAAAATTAATTTATGTTGTTTAGTACACAGGCACTGAATATGGGCATTTAAGGCCGAAAACGCTCTGCCACGTTAATATTTGTTTAATAGAGTGGGAAAGATATTGGATTATTGCATAATTTTCTTATATTAAAACTCCCCAMAGACAAATCACAATTTTGAATGAAAAGGATTGGGAAGCTGAGAACGATTTTTGGGGGAAGTGGAGAAACTGTGCCCATTGCTGATTCTCCGTCTTCATTTCGTATGCCGAATGATAGTTGGAACTCGAGTAGGTTCACCTGCCGAACGTCTCAGTCCTGGGCGGATAAATAAGTCATTCGCTTTCTTTATTACATATCGGAGCTTATTTATTACATCGTTTCCAGACAGCCATTTAAATTTGACTGTCGCTGCCAGTAGCCAACTTCTTGAATGCATCGCGGTTGACAATAAACCATCCTTAACAAGCCGGACAAGCCATAAAGGCCATGGCTTTATGCAGTAGCGACCGTAAACATGGCACTAACTATAAAAACAATTTTATGCACAATTTTCCTGGAGACGTGAGTTGCAATTCTGGCGCTTTCATAAGCTCTTCAATTCAGTGCATAAACATTGTGTGGACTGGTGAACTAATTGAGAAGTGTCACTTGGAATGTTATTCTTGGTCAACTAACACTTCAGTGTTTGACTAACCTTTTTGAGATGCATAAAATGGTAATATGGTGTAGAACGCCATTCAATTACTCTGCATTTCTTTGTTAAGATACAGAAATTATAATAATATTTATGTGTATTTGACATGGTTGTTAACTAATACAGAACAGCGTTCTAAATATGTTCATATTGGAATTGGAAATGTACATATAAAGCAAGATAGCAGTGATCCTACCTAAAACTCCTTTTTTGGCAGCTGCTCATCATTTGAGCTGTGTCAAACTTAATTTATTAATACCGAACTAGAAATTGTAGCCGTAGAGCCGTGTGTATATGTACACTTATTGCATGTATGATCATCAAATAGTAGGAATAATATTGACCTAGGTTCAATATAATAACATCGCTTATAATATCGTACATATTGGATTTAATTTTAAATCCACACTCTAGGCGAGCAATAATTATGGAGTGATCAATCAACTCAAATAGTTTGAGAAATGTTATATCAGCCTTTTTCGTTTGATTGAATGTCTGTAATGTATTTATTAATTAGGCAAAACTGAACATGTCTGTGGTTGTTCTATATTCAGTATGAATCTGTAAACGCATATTGAGTAAAACATGTTATAAAGTATGTACTTCGTGATATTTTGGAGCGACCTAGGAAACAAGCAAGACACCGGTTTCTGGACAAAGACAAATTTCTATTTCTCTGTTTTTCTAGATATCTCACTATTATTCATCTGGTTAATAAATATGTGTTTCCCACTGTTATATCGCTTGCCACGTTAAAATTTTGTGCTACTAATGATCGTCAACGTATTTTTCGATAGAAAATGAATGCCTAACTCATTGCTGCATTTTGTGGAGTAATCCTCTCAATTTTAAGTATGTATACTTTATTTGATATATTTTTAAATTTTGCAAGGATTATTATTTGTAACATGTTGACATATCCAAACTACTTTATGAAATAAAATATAATGTATTTATACCAGTGAATATTGCATTAAACTACGATTCAAGATTCAAAAAAGAATATTAATTGCATATTATGCAGCAACAAATACGGCATGAAGGCAATAGCGCTGCAGCTACAAGAAAAAGAAGGGGTTGTAACAGTATTGTTTTAATTTCTACCTGTTAAATTAATCGTGTCGATAGTTGCTGTTATAAAGCGTTCATGAATTATGTGTTTGCTTTGTTGAGCATGCAAATTGACTTTTTTTCAAATAAATTAAAAGTTTTTCTTTGCCTTCTAAAGTTGTATACGGTATTAGACCGTTGTTGTTAGTACTCTTTTTAATGATATTTCAGAATAAATCTATCCGCGTTAATAAGTATTTACCAATTTTTGGATATAATAAGTTTCCAAGAAAGATGAATTCTTAAGAGGATTATTATATTTTTTTATTAGTAAAATCTTTCGAATTCTAGAAAGAAATTAAACGAGTTGTTGGCAAGGGCAATTCACTCTTCTAATTGTTAGTTATCATTTACGGGCTAGTCAACATTCTTTAAAATATAACTACTTTCTTCAACGGCCCAGTTGTCTCGTTCATTTTTGTATAAAAAAATAGGACGGTAGTAATTTTATGAGTAAGTAAAACATGAACAGTTTATGCTCAATGTGATGACTAGTGCAATATCAGAGGTGTAAAAAATCTGAGTGCTTCTTACATGTCCTATAATATACATTCTAGTAACCAAGCAATTTTAAATATTGTTTTAATAACGCTAAAACCGGTAGATACTATATCATATACTTTGGACGAAAATTAATCAAACTGTTGACGGGATTGGACCTTCTAAATTTTTTGGTATTACGAATATAACAGGTCACGCACAATTTTACAGGGCAGCCATCTAAATCTGGTGCTTTCAGATATCTAACAAATAAATTATTTATTAAATATTGAGGTGTCCTACAAGGAGATACTAAAAGAATTTGGCATTTCCCAGTTCAGCGTGGTAACTTTTAATAGAACCCGGTCACAAAACACAACCAACGACGGTAGTATATCATATCTTTAAAACTATACAAGCTAAAACTCAGAACGTTGATAAGTTTTAAAGCACGGAAAAACTTAGTTGTTTAAAGAGTGTGTTACAATGCTTGTTTTCAGAACATACAAATTTCTAAAAAAAAAATGCTTAGAAGTTTACATATCCCAAAACAGTTTTAAACAACTTGTTTCGTTTGCAAATGTTGAATCTAGTTTGCGCGAAAATGTGAAATATGTGCATGTATTAAAATAAGAGTAGAGAGAACGTGACGGTTGTAAATTTGTAATTATAACCTCAAAGTTTATATTTCAGAAAATATCTGCAACATTAAAAAATTTTACAAAATATATTACTACTTGTGACATACAGTAAACAACTGGATTAAGAGAACGTTACAACTTTTCGTATTTATATTTGCTTTATTGTTAGTACCCACTAATTCTTGTCAAACTTTAATTTGGAACTTCACTCAAGCTGTTTAGCAGGCTAGATCACCCATCGTGTGTTCACCCTCCAGAAACCCTGTTTGTGCCTCTCATGCGCAGCACGCATTAATCATATAATATTGACGTTAATTAGTTATGGCGACATGATGTGTGTATTTATATAATTATTATATTGTATTCGATGCGGCGCACGGCCATAATAATTTAATTAAAGCAATATATATTCAATTTTACATGTAAATACGGGCGCCATGTTGGTTGTTTATCGGGGTACATGCTATTAGTACTGTACACACGCTGATTCAGGATAATATGCCAATTTACACACGAGATMGCAAATCCGAGCGCTTTGATCTCAGGTAGCAATTTTTCAACAGCACGACCTGTGTTTTGAGGACCTATTCAGGTTCATTTTTGTGTCACATATTTTTTCGCTTTAAAACTGCGATACTGAAGCATCGAAAATACGGTGTGGCAGCAAATTTTATTGATCTTTATGAAACATGTATATAATATTAATCGACGTTTTGACATTGATTCTGAGCTCTTGAACAGTGGCTAACACCTGGTCAGCATAATAAGTTTTAGCATAACCTTTTTTAGTATTTTTTTATTTATTTGCTTTATTAAATTTGATATAGTCGTTACCGAATCTAGGCAGTTCTTCAGTGTAAGTTAAATTGCTTCAATAGCGGGGTGAATTCACTTAGGAGGTTAAATTTGTTGACTTTTAATATTTTTGGCAATAAAGTTATGAATGCACCTGAAAATAAATTTAGTATTTAATGTAACACAAAGAATAGCTTAGTGAATAAATCATCCGAATCACAGTTTATGCACAGGTAGTAGGTATATTAGTATTAGGGCTGTCTGAATATTATTATTTATTGTCATTTAGTATTGTTATAATTCAGACAGCTATGTTGGTATACATAACAAGCTGCACATACTGTTCCTAAAGATGTGCAGTCTTCGTTGTGTTGAAACGTGAATAGTGGTGGAATTTCTCCGAGCAAGAAATAACGATGACGTGGTTTTTGTGCATTCAAATAACTCTTTTGCAACACAGCTAACGGTTTTTTTTCTTTCAATACTGTTACAAATTTAAGCAGTTACTGTTGATGTCGCCGAAAAGAGGCTTATAAATCTTAAATGAAATGATAATAACAGCAAACCATTTATTTGGGGTTAATAGACTTAAATCAGCTAATCCCTTTCTACTCGTCGACGAGTATAGCGTTTGTCATTGTACGCACTGTACTGTGCGCAGTATTTAATAAAMACTTACAAGTTAGTGCAGTTTGTTTGGGAAAAAAAGAATAAATAAACAACCATTTTATAAAATTATCACCATCGATAATAATCATGAAAATAATATAGCCGATTAAATTTGCCGAAAACTAACCTAAACTGATCATATTATTCTCAGTGTATCAACCATCAACAGTCGCAATAATTTTATTAAAGTTACAGCCACTGATACCTATATGTGGATTGGTGAACATATATATTAAGTCGCTGATTTTCGCCATTTCGACTCTATCCATTAGCAATGCCTGTGAGAAACAACTATCAAAAACTATTTAGCTGAATTTTAATTAAACGCAAGAGAAAATTGCCTTGCATTGTCCCTGAAAGTAAGAAAGACAACATTAGCTACATATACTATGAGCTCGTAAAGTATGAAACTATTAATATGTACAGAAAATCAGCGAATACGTCAACCTTGATATGTTTAGTTATGACGTCAACGGTATTTTTTTAAAAACGTAACCAGTTTTTTTAACGGATTTCCATAGAGTACCTTCTTCTAAATATGAAATTGTGAAAAGTTTTCGATAGGTGCGGTTTCAAAGTAGACAATAACAAGGGCTTTCAATTGATATGTGAAGTAAGTATAATACTATTTAATCAGCATAAAAAGAGACCACAGAAGATATGAACATATTGTAATCCTTAACTAGATAGAATTAAACAGCTGTTGTAAACATTTCATCTTTTAAGTTTTGTTTCACCTTTGTTTCATTGATTTATAAGAAATACCTGTAGATTAAACACACTAAGTATGTACCGATGGTAAAGCCACATCCATAGTTCATTCCGCTGCTTGCATATGAGTTAAACACGCATTCGTTTAGATTTTCCCATGAATTGGACAAAATACTACAGGTCATTACTCGCCGACTTCGATGTGCCTTAATTTCAGAAAAACAAAGAATAAATTTGCATATTTCATGTCTGAATCAAATGGAGGTCCGTAACACGTGAAATGCTAGTGGTAGAAATTAACCAGATGCTTATCGGTACAGCAAAAGTCGCATTAAATTCAGATTTACATACTATAAACGCAGATGTTATCGGTCTTTCGCCCAAGATGCGTATCAGTTTCTGTATTTTCTTGTTCCCGTTAAATAAAGGGGGAAGGGTACATTAATTCCAAGATAAGTCGATGTGGGGTATCATGAAGAAATAAATTGAAAATATTGTGCTTAAATGAAAACACTGCGCGTCAATTGACGGCATAAATATTCATGTTGGTAGTGAATAACAGATCCTTTTGCAATTAATGATATGTGGATTTACAGTATAATTTTTTTATTTTATGTCATTACGCATAGACGATTGATTCCGAAAATGCACGGTTTTTATTCACTCTGAACTATACTTACCCACAACGGTGTACTTAGTAAAGACAATAATTAGCGACCTTGTGCATTTCACTGAGGGTAAATAAGGTCTGGTTAAAGTAAACGTTGGTTATAATATCATTTTAAAACGTCAAAATGTATGTACATGATACAATTTTCATCTTCATTATGCGAGAAATTTGCGATTATCAAAACAATCATTTATGATTATAGTTAATTAAAGCGAATTCTATGTCGTTACAAGTTATAGTGGATATCCGACATACTGTTCATAACATTAGTTTACCAACTCTGTTGTCACCAGTTTTTAACGTATAATCGTGAGAGTGTCAATAAAGTATTGTTCATATTTGGGTAATGAAAAGCACATGAAGACCATAATTTCCTTCTTGAAACCAAGATCTCATGTCTGCAAACTAGCGGACATATTACGTTGACAAATTTCGGCAATCTTTCTAGACGAGTTACGACAATACTTCTGCCACTGGCAAACATAACATGACTAACGAAAAATTGCGTAGTCTTTGACCACAGTGATTATTATTTTTGTTTTTCTAACACTAGATTAAAGTCTGTTGCAAGAAAGTAAAAACCAATGGAATGTGATTCTACGGTAGAGGATAATGAACGCAGTTCACTGGAAGTATGAAACGAATGTAGGTATACAATGTCTGTTACATATTCTATACGAATGATTGTTGAGTTATTTTCTTTTGCTTGTTCTTTACATAAGTCAAAATTCTGAATTTATTAAATTTTTGCTGCCGCTAACCGCACATGAAGAACATGTGAAAAGTTTTCATTTCAAATTGAACACCGGCGTACAACGATAATTACCCTTATGCGGATTTCAGCGCATTAAAGTTGTTGCCTCTCACTAATAGTAGCGGTGTGCAAAACAATTAATCATATATATTCGCGCAATTTTGCAGCATCGCACCAGGGGGTGCCAGGGCAGGTAACACGGTCGAAAATTGAAAATAACAGGTGTCAGTGTCGACAAAATAGGCACCTCTCTCTCGCCTGCAAAACTACGCGGGCGTGACAAAGCACTTGAAAACACGCGCCGCACCAAAACATTTTAAACGGCAAATAATTCGGAAAGCCATTAATTAACTGTTTAATTATACAGGCCGGTATGTGAACGCGAATGTGTATCGGGTAATTCTCACCTGACGTGATTACGCGCGGTGTCAATTGGCCAGCTGCATGATGATGGTCAATAACTGTCTGCGACGGAACTCCTTTTGAAATCCAAACCGAATTACTGTTCGCGTGATTAGAAGTTTTGGTCATCGAGCCGGGAATGATCTGAAGATGAGGTAAATCCTTTGGTATAACTATAATACCAAGTAGTATCTTCTTAATCTGTTTTCTTATTATATACGTGTAAATTAATAATTTTTTGCATGTGAAAAAAATACAGGTAGGATTTGCAGCCACATTTATTAGCTGGAAAGTAAAAAATTGCAGGACTTGTTTTTTCGGTATTATTTTGTATACTCTTGCAACAGATGGTAAAAGTATAATCCAGTAATTCGATACAAATAATAAAACAAAGCTAAACTCTCCAGCTATTTAATGCCTCGCAGTCGGTACATCTTCCAACGAAATCAATGTTTTTATATAAACTATATTGGAGTCTCAATTATATTTACAAAAACTGTAATCTTCAATCAAGTTTTTTTACTAATGCGATAAAGCGATAAAATGTTAAATTGATACCAAGAGATAAATGCATTTTTCAACATGTTTCTTTAGTTTTTCTGCAATTGTGAAAGAAGGCTTGAGTGTATGTACAGAAATTAAGATTGCTTGGGCTGTCACTTTAGGTCAAGAGTTAAAGTTAGCCGTGCTGTAAAAATAGGGCCTGGAAGATAACCTTCCCCGCTTCGTGAAAAGACAACTTCCGAGCGGGAAGACCATGTAAGACAGCTTTGAGCTACTAAAGACCAAAGAACTACTGCTTCAGTGTTCCATAATCTGCTGGTAAAGACCACAGCAACCAGAAAAAGTACCAAAACTGTACGTAATTGACTTTGCGAAGATCAGATTAGGACAAGAAGCCTAGCTAGACAACCTGCTTTAACTCCTGCGTACCGTAGAGCAAGACGGTTGTTTGCTGAAGAACCCGTTAATTGGAATTTGAAGCGGAAGAGCAACGTCTTATTTACTGACGACGACTACGTTGACGTAAGAGAAACTACTGTAGAAGAAAAAAAATATTCTGGAGGAGGATCTGTTATGATTTGGAATTGAATAAATTTAGAAGGACACACAAAGCTGCTGGTTATAATTTATGACTGCTCGGGGGTGCATCATTTTAGAACCACATGTGGTACCATTCGTCGATAATATGGCTCCAGAATTTGTACTGTAGCATGATAATGCCCACCCACACATCTCCCGAATAGTGCAAAAGTTGTGCAGAGCCTTACGAGTTAAAAGGGGCGTACATAATCTGTATAAACTATAAATTTTTGCCCTTTTTTCGTTTTTAATGATATGACAAAGGCCTTAATCGCACATTTTTGCATTATTTATTTGTAAACAATACAAGCAATTTATAATTTTGTACTATTTGTACTACATAGATTGTTAGAGAAGAGTTTGAATTTTAGACTCCAAAATAAATAAATAAACAAGAATTAATTTTAACAAATGTCCATGAAAAACTGTAAACATTTTTAAAAGTGGCGTTTTTCATGTTGGTGTTTGATGTGCATGTGTTTGAAAGAAAAAGAAGTGCAATAAAGATTCGATGAAAAGTAAGAGAGTTTTGTAATCACGTCAAAAACTAGTGTGCAACTGTTTTTCACCCTCATCTTGAATACACAATTGCTGATCAAAGAAGATCAGAAGCAATAAATATGGTTTATTATACGTTGTGAAGTAACATCATGATCTCGAATTAAATTTAAACATACCCACTCAAAACAAATTAATTATTACAAAGACGTTAAAATATCAAATGAAAATTAACGGAATATTTTAAAGGTCCACGAAATTCACATAAATTAATGTGTTTTTATTATTTAATTTTTTTTACCATGTCAAACTTCAAACATACAACCTAGTTTCTTTAGTGCAAATAACGAGTTTGTATATGAAGTAAGTATGGAAATTAATTAGTTTCATGCATGGATCGCGTATTTGTTTTGAAGGAAGCAAACTATCTTTGTATTTATTGTTACCAGTTATAATAATTTTAAGAATTCTGGACAAGATGTTCCATATTGACCACCCCCAGATGCCTCCAGATTCACCCCGCTGGGAACGTATCTCTGCAGGTCGATATCACATTGTTAATTATGTAGGCCATCGACCGTCCGGCCGAGGTGTAGCCACTGCAGCTCTAATGTAATAGAATTAAGCCCCAGCTACAGCCAGATTATTAAAGTTCCCTAGTCATCTGTCACCCCGCATGAGCACCCCTGCTCCCATCTCCTTTTAAACAAGTGATTCTGCGCTCTCTCCGTCTCATTTAATAAGTTGATGTGAAGAAGTGCAGGAACGGGAGCGAACTGCTACATTGTAGCATTCCGGATGACATTTACAAATTAATGACTGTGCAGCATCTCATCTATGTCGTTAGGGGTAATACGACGGCATGAAACAGTATAATGCAAGCTGCACGCCAGACTTGAACCAGCGGGTACGTTAACTCTGTTGCTGTATTTAGAGGTAAACGTGCAATGTAAATTTGGTCAAGTCTATAAATGAAATATACACAATTTACAACGTGGGGGATTTAAGGTGTAAGAAAAAATCTGCTTGTTGGTGGTTTCCGACCTCCATTAGATTCGATCATTTTCTGCTACTGTTTTTCGGGTTTGCGGTTTCTTTGGCAGTACCTATCATTTCGACTCTTTAAATTAAAAGAGTTCCGTAAGGAACTCGCGCACATCGTCAATTGTTACGAACTCTTTTCTCTGTCAGATTTGTGTGGGTAGGGAGGTACTCTATATTTTCCCAACTCGTATCTTCAATCTTTTAAAGAATTTATCCTGCTCTCTGAAGTTTCCCAATGTTGTTGAGAAAAATTAGTGTAGTGCGACGATGGGTGTTCTAGCTTGGTGTCTGTCCTAACATGCTGGGTCCACTTACCATGAGAGCGATCTATGAGTGCTTTCCAGGCTCTTTTCTTTCATAGAATCTTCCTCCTCGCCCAAAAAAACTTACCCCACGTTTTTGTAATTTCTGTTATTGCGTATTTTATTGTGGTTTAATGAAAAGTAATTGTAATGAATATGAAACAAGTTTGTTATTACTTGGATTTCTCAAGATTATCAAGAAGGTCTCAAACAGCTTCGTAAGCTTTAAATCCACTTCTATTTATTTATTGGTATGGCGTTATTTTGTATTTCAGTTTCTTTTATTAATTTAATGTAAGGTATAAATATTCCTATTAATTGGTCCCATTCATACCAGCAGTTGTTTTATTGCCTGCCATACCTTTATTTCATCATTACCATGTTCTTAGACCCATTCACCTACAATTACTTTAATTCTTCAACCTCCTGACGTCAATACAGGCCTGTTTATTGTTAAACTGATTGTGCATCAAAAACATTCAGTTAGAAGTATCTGGAGATATAAAAATGTGAAAAATTTTGGAAGTTGGCACACACACCATTACTTCTAACAGTGCCATTCTAACTAAAATATTCCCACCCGTCTACAGCTAAAGAAGAAATGAGTTTAAGACGGCCATTCCAAGAGAGCCACTCACTGCAACAAAAGAGTGGAGTGAAGCTTGCTTACGACAGGAGGAAAATAATTTTGGACTTAACTAAAATTAGTATTTAATACATCCTTTATGTCTTTTTTCGTTTTTGTGAATGTTTTTATTAAATAAAGTGTTCTTTTGTTAAAATTTTATTCTGTAAGTAGTAACTAGCCGATCAACTAAAATTAAAATGGCATTCTATAACCTAGATTTATTTAAATTAATTAATTCATATTAATAATTAATTTATATACCTAATGGAAATACAGAAAATTAATTGTAGTGTTTTTACTTTGTCGTACGGTTCTGATACTTTGGTGTGAATGATTGAAATACTAAAAAATAAAAAAAAATTGTTTGATAGAAACTGTTTTCTTACTACATTGTCACAAGTTCTTCTGAATMAKTAACAAAACAGTTTTGACAGAAATAAGAAATTCATTGAAACACACAATATTAATCCAGATTTACCTGATTTTAACATGAAGTTGGTACAAATTTGAGAGAACCGCTTATAACTTTTAAACAGCTGTTATTACTTACAGGGAAACTAATATCTAATGTATGCATAATTAAATTTTGCATCACTTTTATTTGAAATAAGAAAGATAGTTAAGTTCGGAGTTGACTATATGTTAAGAGCAGTTATGACCACGCTGTAGATATTTAGCAAATTGCCATGGTTCTGATAAATTGTACATATATGGTTCTTTCTCAAATCCAAATGCTATTTTCGAGTGCTTGCTGTATTTCATGTTTCTGTACTTTAAAGTGATCGATGCAGATATCATTTTTTCACATAAAAATCCAAATTGCTCTATTGATTTTATGTACAGTTGACGTTGAATAGACTCACCCTTAAAGTGATCGTAGAATCTAAAAATATGAAATAATACAGGGTGTCCCATTTAAAATAAATAAATCCGAATAAATTTCTTGTTATTCGTATTTCCAGCTGTATCATTATGCTTTGCAATCATGCTCTTAAATTCTGTGTTGCAGATATCCAGTTCGCGGTAACATCCCTAAACGCGATAGACCAACAAAAAGGCCGTGCATCCTGGCGTCAACGCAAACTAATTTTAATTACATCTTGGTGAACAGAGAGCTCCCACTCTCGAATGTTTGCTTTCCGAAATGTGTTCACAAGCAGTAAAACCGTCTGGCCAACTAAATATAGCACAAAAGGAATATTAGAGGCATTTCTTTTAAGAACTCAACTAATTTCGAAAGAAAATAATCGCTTGTTTATTGGCTTTATTTTTAAACCAAGCGGTTAACACTTGGCGAGATCAAGGGGAACAAATATTTGTGAGGGATGTTGCCACACTAACATCCGGATCCGGCATTTGCTCGCACGCTGTCTATCCACCACCCGTAAAACCAAATTTCGAATCGAAATCGAAAAGTCCAAACGGCATGGCAGTACTTCGTGTAGTTTTCGCAGTTCTGCCAACATCGTAGTTTCAAGCTGATAACTTTAAAATGATTTTACAATTATGGAATCTGTTAATTAGTAAAAGCGGGTCCTGCTTTCAGGTGCGGCAGCGAATCGTACAATTTTAAAAGTATGCTTTAAATACACAAGAACATACAGTAAACATAAAAGCATTTGATTTTCAAACTCAAAAAAAATATAAAAAACAATCTCTTTTAGATGTCCCCCATCTCTCCGGATGCATTCGCAAGTGAAGTCCTCTGCTAGCTATAACATTTCCACAGAAATTCGTTAATTTTTTTTTCCTGAATTCTACATTTTAAGTCCTGACTTGCATGTGGTGCCACAGAAGTAAACAGTTGTGATTTCAAGCAGCCCCGCAGAAATATCACAAACTGAATGATAGGAGGATCTGGCTGGGCATAGATATCCTCATATCTGGAGATAATATTATTAACGGCAAACAGCTTCCTCACAGCTGCCATAGTTACTGGTAGCTCCATCTTGTTGGAAGAGCGTATCCTTGTTCGTGTTCAGATGAATAATTGCAGGAGCTAAGACGTTCTCCAGCATTTCACAAATCCTCATCTTCAAAGAGGTGTGGACCAATATTTGCGAAATAATATATCGCACACCGCACAGTAACTTGGTTCTTATGGATTTCTTGCTGGTTTATACTGACAAATGGAATTAGGCTTCGTCAGTGAAGATTCTGATTTCCATTAATCAGCTGCAGAAGTGTCTGGCATAATTAAGTCCATAGTCCTGCTTCTGTAGTGCATGAACAATGTGAATATTGTATTCGTTGAAATAGAGATCTTTTTGTAAGATCCGTCGAATGCTCCATGGGCTGATGGAACAGCATTATTACGATAAATCATCAACTCTCTTCGAAAATCACGCTGAACGATCATGTAGGTGTTGCCGCTATTATAAAATGCCTGTAGAGCATAAGCACGAAGTGCTGCTGTCCACTGCTTCACTGTAACTAAAATGACTTAAAGTTTGATGCAAGATGGCGGCAGCGTAGTTCTCCTCACTAGGCCTGGGCAAAAAATCGATTTATCGGTTCGAATCGATTTTTTTTTCAGAATCGATTTTTTGATTCGGAGAAAAAATCGAATCGAAACATCGAATCGAACGATCGAATTGAATCGAATCGAAACATAGAACCGAATCAAAACATCGAATTGAATTGAATCGCAGCATCAAATCGAATGAAAACCTCGAATTGAATTCAAACTAAATAAAAAATCAAGTTAAATAAAAAGGTGGGTGCAATTTAAATACCTTTTTAAATCAATTTTTTTGCAAATAATGTCAATTGGCACGTATTATGAAAATCATACTGCATGCGATTCAGCAAATTCGATTCGAATCGATTCAGCAGATTCGATTCATTTCCAATCCATTCAGCATACTTAATCTGATTCAAATCGATTCAGTCGATTCGAATCGATTCAAACGATTCGAATCGGTTTTTCGATTAAGCGATTCAAATCGATTTTTTCATTGAATCGAAAATCGATTCGCCAACTTCTGAATCGCACAGGGCTACTCCTCACTCCATCCAAAACAAGCACTGTTGACAAATTGACTTATTCACTATGTATGGAATTTATCTGACAACAGAGTAGTCCAGAACACGTGGTTTAAAAATAGTGGTTGGGAGCCAAACCCAAACGCCAAACAGCGTCGGCAGTGTCGTATCTGGTAAGTCTTTCTAGTGATTTGTGCGATTCAACAGCTGAATTTGAGCACAACTTGCCATATATTATACGGGATTATCAACACCTACTACTTTTATCGTTTGCCTCCCGAGAGTCAGGCTGGTTTTGCTTTTTCACAGGGTCGTGAACAACTCTATACATTTATCCAGTATTGGCTTCATACTACGTCACAGCAAAAAGCGGCGGCTGTCGTAAATTTCTTACGGTTTCCCTGTAGGACTACTTCCATCCGTCAGTCAGCAGCAGCCAATTTCAGTTGAAGATGCTGCTTTCAGCAGGTCTGTAAACGATCCGCGGAATTGCTCAAAGAAACTCCTTTAATCACTTAATTATATCTGCAACAAACCGCCACTGCTTGTACAATTAAATTAGGAAGTGGAGAATTGCAACAACAGCAAATTGATTGGAATAGGGAATGCCGGTCAGTTCTTCCAGAGATTAATGATCTTTGTATTTAAACTCAAAAGTTGTGGATATATGTAGTTGCGCAGCTGTTTGTTCAGTCATATCCAACGTAAGGGTAAATTGTGCATTTTATGGCTTAAACTGTATCATAAAAATGTACAACAATTATTTAATATCAGTACGTAATATTCTTTTAATCTAATATTGTCAAAGTTTACATATCACTTCATAATCCAACGTAATATGACATTTTTATAAGCAGATATATCTAGAGTAATATTTCTTTGTCAATGTAACGATAGAAAAATTGGCATCATATTAATTGCTATTTGAATATTTTGTACGTAACTAGACCTTTTACTTTAGTAGTATTATTTTATTGCAAATGCCAAATATTAACTAAAAAAGACATTACGATAATATATTAACAGTTGCGTACTTCCGCATTAACACAAAATTGAACGCCCACAAATTTTTTGTTTTTCGATACATTCCAGATTGAAATCACGTTTCGCGGGATCCATCGTGATTTTAGCGGTTTGAACAAACAACGTAACAATATAAAACAGACGCGTTCTCTCCAAATTATGCCATTTCCACATGTGGCGTTATTGTGTAAATAGGAATTAAAATTTTAACATATCCACCTTTTTGTATTTTGCAGGCGCAGGTGTTTTGTTTGCTTCGTTCTCACCGCAATTAAAATTTCAGCCATTATAACAGGACAACCTAGTAATTCGTATTACGGAATGTAGGAATAACAAATAATGCTTATTTAATCAATTTAATCATTTGAAATGAAGCGCAACACATTTTTTAGGTCTAATTATTTTTCAACAACTTCTATCGAATAAGTATATTTCATTCAAATCACCGATTTTTGCATTCGGGTTCGGTTTAACAGGTTGAAACCTCACATGCGTATTTCCATTACAAATATCCTAAAATCCTGTAACGTGGATAACCAACGATCCGTGCACGTGACAGTTGTCAACAGCGATCGTTGCATTAAAATCACCCGATTGATGTAATTGTATTTTCTACCTTAATACTGAATTTTTTATGAGGGATGCTGTTTCACAGCATGCACGTTTTTATGGCGTGTGGTTTTTTCAGTTGTTTCAAACCGACAGATGTTGTTTCTCAAAACCTCTACGCATTTCGTTAACTTTCAACTTTGGCAGTAAAACTATTTAAGAATGGGGTACTTGCGGTGAGACCAAAACCTGAGTTTTCTTCATTTTTAATGTTATCTTCAAAGCTATCCAACATACTTCGGCGTCATCTACTCGTACAAGTTTTGCGTAGCAAAAACATATCCAGATTTGCACGTATACTCGTCATTTAATATTTTGTATCTATAATTGAAATCATCGAAAAATATTTTATAGATTACTATTCACCTATTTTCAGTGTTAAAATGCCATAGTTATCGACTTTATTATATCTGTATTTAAGCTGAATTGAATTGTTTTGTAACAACCTAAATAACTGTATAAAAACGTGTCCGTTTTATTTTTCTGTCCAGCACCTGCACACGTTAATATGTGATGTACACGCATATTTTCACTTTAACCAAAAAAAATTTAGCGGTGTCAAACTGCTGTTCACTCAATGGGGTTTTGTTAAATGAATGTAACAACTATATATGAATAAACAGCATATGTCCGGTTTCAGTGTTTTAAATGAAATTAAAAATAAAATTAACATGGTTCGGAAAGATAGAACCTGTTGGACTGCCATGCTACACATTGCTAACATGCCGGTGCTGTCGTTGTGAACGACGGTGATATGTCTTTAAATTATATATTAAGGGTTTGTGCTGACTGCAATATCGATGCTTTCTAGTTAAATAAAGAATGAGTCTTCAAGTAAGGTTTAGACAATGTAAATAACGAATTAATTTTTGATACGACTCTTGTAGTCAGGTTTATTCACTCATTACTAGATGATTTAATTCACATTTCAATAGAAAACACATTTACTACGAAAAATCAGTTTATAGTAGCTATGTACTTCGTCGAAGTTTACATATTTTCACTCAAATTATTATATTATCAATAACAGCAGTTTCAAAACTGCTTAACAGACAGCACCTCAAAGATAAAAACAGAGAAATATTCAAAATTGTACGCTTATGCATGAGATAATATTTGCGTTTACCGCTGCTAATCTCACTTAGTTACCATAAATTAATATAATTTTAATTTAAATAATATGGGACAATGAACTGTGTGTTTAGCTTCCCTTTTATATTTTACGTAAATTCATTGTTTAACTTGACGGGATGTAAATGTATGTAGATATAGCAGTATTCTGGTAATGAGGTCTAATCGCCATTACTTTTAGTACTCTTTATGTGTTTTGTAGGTTATCAGCCTATATTTACTGTGCTAATCACTTGAGAGACATATCCAGCTTTTACATTTTTCATGAGACCTGCTCTCCTCAATGGGACAAATATTGCAAAACGGCAACACGATTAGCATGTGCAGGACAAGCCGTTATTTAATCCGCAGTTAGCACCGGATGTGTATCATGACAACTGTTTGTTAATAACATTATTTTTTCATACCGCAATAAGCACGAATACATTGTGTAATGATAGGCATTTTTGTATTCCCATAAATTTAGAATAATTGCAACATGTAATAATGGACAACGTCAAGGTTTTTATGTGAATAGTTCTACAACTGCGTCGTTATCGGTGAATAACGCAGCCGTTAGAAAAACCTTTTTAGTAATGCGGTTTTATCTCCATTACGTTTCTGATATTTTTTTAAAACGAATTGTATAATCAACTGATTGATATTTCTACACATGTTGATTAGTTTACGACTGAAGCAACTATATACAACTGGAAAATAATTATCAAAAAACATGACCACTTGCTTACACTTGCCTATATAAAAACAAATTAGTTCTTGGTGAAATTTGAGAACAAAACATAGGATTCTGCAACGCTGAAACCGACCACTTGATTCCGATAGATGACGTCAATTTTATAGTTTGGAGCCACGGCAAAGAAGTACTCCAGAACTTCATTCACCTATAGACGGTACACATTCGAGTATCCACTTTACTATGGAAAAGGAGCGTTCTGGTTACAAGACTCATCAACTGGGAACTAGACCATCAAATGTACTGAAAACCGACACACACGGCCCTATATTTCAATAAGTTTTCAAATCATTACACAATGCAGAAGAGAGGTATCTTGAAAAGTTTAGCTAAACGCACGAGACGAATCAGAGAACCTAGACATCCACAAGAAGAACTTAACCATCTTCATTTAACACTACAAGCAAAGAGATTTTGCAGTCAGGAAATCAAACGAGCCATGCGATTCCGTTCACAAAACAGTATCGCTACGCAAAAATAGCATATTTGTTGTAGATCATCAAGCCACGCAGCGTCTCTACAGGGTATCAGCTCACCAGAAAATTTCTGGAAAAAATAAATGCGACTTCTTGCCCTATAGTGGAGCTTACCTGATCCCTGCGGCTGTGGGCAAGTACAATAGGAACCACCATATCCCTAGTTACATATACGTCCTTATATGGTGAGACAAGTTCACCAACAAGTTGTGCAAAACACAAACTAAACAAGCTGCAAAGATGCTTAGAAATCGTGGGGGCGATTAGTACAATTTCTACTGCAAATATGAATATGTTGCTAGATCTTTCTCCGTTATACCTTGTTATAACATGAGAGGCATTGATGACAGCATGTGGGCTTAAAGTGGCGGGTCATAAAGATACACCGCCACCGGTTAGAAAAGGAACCCATACCGATATATTCGAGAAGTTGCAGAATCGCTACATGCAGAGCTTGCGTTCAAACAAAACTGGCGTGATATTCGACTTTCAGAAACCCTTCATAGTACTTATCGCTGAAGGGGTAGAAAAAGGTGACAACAACACGTTAGCTAGAAATCTTAGTATCTTTGGGTTAGACAGCGTGGGATTTCGGAATAAGGAATCCTCCTTGGGATTTGGTTTAGTTCAGACGTATTTGTTGCGTTAGGTTTGTACGATACTCCATACTCCTTATTACGTCGACCTTATTCCGAAATAAGACGCGGTCTAACCCAAAAAGACGAAGATTTCTTACAAACACATTAGCTAGATCGGCGGTCATACGGTACCCCGAAGGTTCAAAAACAAAAGAGGGAACTGGGGGCCAGTATTCGGGAATACAAAACATAAATGTGACAGTCGCTAAGCATGCACTGCAAAGCCGCACAACATCAAATTCAAGGAAACCCATATGCTTACCACTATAACGTCCAACTGCTGACGCCTACATCTAGAATCTATCGAGATACCTCGACACAACATCTTCAACCAAAAACAAAATTCGTTAATCACTTGGATACCTGCACTTACAACGTACGACTCATAAAACATCACATCTAGGTCCACGAGCACAACTCACCTCTGAGGATGTCTGCCATAGCAGCAAGAGAAAAAAGATATCCACAACGACTATCCAACCAGAAGGCTTTATTTCACCTATTGAACTCCGGCCGGGAAAGCTTTACATTTTTTCTGCATACTACAATTTCTTTTGGAGAGAATCTCCGACACAGCTTTCGGCGATGGTCGAGGATTTCCATCCCCCACGTCTTTTTAAACCCAACACATCCACATCTCTGTCCGCTAGAAGCGTGGCTGAAGTACGTCGAAACGAATGATCTGTATATTATAGGATTTCCAATTGTTCATATACCCACTACCTGGTTGTAGCACCTTTCATTAGAATAATTCAAAAATAAATTAATGGATATTTTCGTCCCACCTGTTTGTTGGCTGAATACCGGTTTGTTTGTGGAACTTTAATAACAGTAAATATTCCTTGATCGTCAATGTCCTGAATGGTCATATTGTATAACTCTTCCTTTCCTTACCCCCTACATGCTCCAGATATGCGTAATATAATTGATACCTAAAAGACAAAAAAATGCTCATATTTTAAGTACATTTTAGTGATCCAAATTTACCTGGTGCCTCTTTTTTGTTTTATAACCAACATTTCTCCGTTTGATGTAGTTAATTAATGTTGAAAATTTGGAAATGTCGAGTGAGTCATGAACATTGTACTTTTTACGCGCTAATATGTGGTTTTTGTCTCCCACCGCGCCTTGAAAATGTTATATGTATTTTCATACATTTCCATGAAAGTCAGGAATTAAATGTGGAACGTCCAACAACTCCACAATTCTTCTGAATCTGCATCTAAGGAGACGAGTCGCTCATTTTACAAAAACTTGCTGTTTTCGTAAATTCAACAACCCATCGCCAAATTTGAGTAATATCAAATGTTAATAAATAAAACCATAGCTACCGGTTCTAAAATTGTTAATTTCGACAATTAATGAAATAAATTTCAGGAAAACCTACAAATTTATTAAAAAATGTCATTTTTTAGCGTCATGAACGTTAAGCGTTGTGCCGTTTTTAATACTTAATATTGTCTAAGTTGCACTCGGTCATATTTTAATAACTTGCACGGCATTCATAATAGTGTTCGCTTGGAAGATCTGTAACAAGAAAGTACACACATTCGGATATCAAAGACAATAATCAGTGCTTCCTAATGTGGTCATTGGCTTAATTATTGTTATATTTGTATGACAAAGATTGATAGACGGTTAGGAACCATCTAAGTATAGTATGATGTTCTTGCAAATAACCAAATTAAACTCCACCAAGAGAATCATTTTAATATAAAATATATATTTTGTCATGTGTCATGTGACAACCTAACAATGATGTGAAGGCAGGCTGGTACAGATTAAAAGTGCAGAAGAACAACCGGCACTGATGATGCGGCAAGACGTCGTGATGAAATTAATGAAGCGGATACGGTAAAGGAGAGTTACGATACGACTTGCGAATGGCAGTAGCATAGAAGGAATGTCATAATGGTCATATCTTACAAAAGCCACCCAGGACATCGCATGCAAGATGCAAGAAGTGCACCAGTTGCTTTCGCAACCACGAGACCAAGATGCTTGATCAGTGGCGTAGTCACATGGCTTACCCATTTCTTTCCTTGCAACACTTGTGCTTGTATGTTTGAAAGCAAAGTCGATTTACAGTTAATCAATGCCCTCTACCGCATCTTCTGTTTTAAACCCTGATTCGATATGACTTTTTATTCGTTTTGCTGAATTTCTGTTTTTTTTTAGACAATAATTGATTATAAAGTACAACTGCTTCGAATTGATTCATATTAAGCAATGCATGCAATCAAAACGTTATTTGTATATTGCATGCCATTTTCAGGTGTTTCAAACCTAAGGATGATTATTATATACTAAGTACAATTATCAGTATAGATATGACATCATTTACTATATTTCACTCTATCTACGCTTGTCGATAGTGGAGAATAACTTTTGGTATCATTTTCTTAATATTTACTCCAAATTTTGAGGGGTTATAGTAATATATAAACTAACTTTGGATAGCATGACGATGCATTAGTGTATGACACATTGCACCCTGCAATATGGTATAAAGAAGATATCATACCTTCTTTGGGTAAGTTATCTTTTTTTTATCTTAACTTATTGATGACCCAATATCGATTTATTGCTCATTGGATTTAATAATTATAACAAATGAACAAAAGTGCTAGATCAATTCATTTAGTATCATAAATTTAGCAATGAAAATTCATCTTATGCTCATATTAATGCCTTTCAGACATTTGTAAGCTGGATTCTCTAACAGCGAGAAGAAACCTTTTGTGTTATTTTCTTATTTATTATTATTTTCGATATAATCTCTGGTAAGATTTCTAGGTCTAACTTGTTAGGTGAGGTACATGTTAATGTCCCTAGATTATTGTCTAGAAATCCTGTTTCATTTTATTACAATACTTAAAATATTGTGCACCACTTGAATACACCTTTGTTAGATGTCCGTTTGTACAATTATGTGTGCAATGAAATCAGCTTTGATATATTCGATAGCGTCGTTAAAAAAGTAAACAAACACAATTTCCATGTAAAGTACGATCCATTCTTCTCCTGTTCAGGCCAAGATTAAGAACTCTTCTCGGAAGAAAGATGATGGGATGGATGGATGCTTCAGAAGGTATTTGAACAAAGTAATTTGTTAAATCCTAAATATAAGCCAATATCTACGACCTTATTTGCACCGTTGTTTTTAATAATAGTAATATATTTTATTAATTCCAGACAGGTAGAGCCTATAGATGGATATTTAAATTCAAAAATGATCAATGATTATTGTATAAAATTGATTTCTATAGCTTAACACGTACAGAACCTGAAATTTTGCTAGTAAGTTGTTTCGCGGAAGTTTTAACAACAATAATTAAAATTTGATAAAATTAAATCCGATATATAATTATTTATAGATCCAAGGCGGTCTTGTCGTATGACTTGGAGTAGTTACTCTTGTTTTAATTAAAACTGTAATTTGTTGTAGTTAATTATTCAAAATAATATAAAACATGTAATTGTTAGCACGAATATTGTGATTAGTGGATATCGGCATTTTCGTAGTTTAAATATTATAGCCTGACATAATTGGGTATTTGCCATGTATTTATATTTTATTAAGATGCATATTAATATGTAGCATCTAATCCACGAAACAGCTGTGACAGCTTATAAATTCTAAAAAATGGATCGTAAGGTGTATTTTTAATATAAAAAATCTGAATATTTAAAGGGACCGCCAAAACGCGAACATAGTGGCCGTGACGTCAGGTTTCTTGTAAATGGCCGCTTGTTTACATCTGGGGTCAACGCGTCACGCGTCAGCCTCAGCCCGTCAATTTATCAGTTTGTTGTTTGCGTTCATTTTGTGACAAGCGAATTAAAATACGCCAAGAAAAAGTGAAATACTTATAAGTTATGGCTTCTGAAGGCATGTTCATTGTTATGGAGTTTGTGTACAGCGACGAGCGGTTCAACGCGGCGGAGATGAGGAACGCAAAAGCAACACAATAAGCGAACTTTTTATCAAATTAACGTAGCATTGATAATTTGATTTTGTTTACAGTGGGTTGTTGGAAACATACTATATGTAAACATAAAAATGTAAGAATCAAAAATGTACCCTAAACTTGACATTTATTTTAGAGGTCAGAATAAATATAAATTGCCATTTATTTTCGGGGCTCTTGCGGCTCGTTTACGGTCTGGCTAACAGTCGAATATATGGGGAACAACGTCGTTCTTTATTTCTTTTTTTTCTTTGTCCCCCTATCAACTTAAAACGCGTATAATTTTTCATATCCTCTTCAAGCTATAACAAAATGGAAACTGAATGGTAAACTCTTATAACCCCAAAAAGAATAATAAAACTTATAGTAAGAATTAAGATGATCGTCACAACAGAAAAACAAATTTGCGATTTCGGCATATCYCGTCWAGGGGCTTTAAACAACTTTTTCATACGTTGATAATCTCGAGGAACGTTACAAAAATTTTGTTAGCTGTACTGACTGAAGTACTTTTATAACCATGTACAAAACAACACTTGTTTTGTTTTCCATACATAATAGATGCTTGTAAAACTACACAAATCACTTTTTGGTGCGACCTCTTACACCGTCCTTTCAATGAACCCCACACAAAAGCTTTTCCAATACAATAATGATACTACACTATTAAACAGCACGCTCCTCGGTAATGTTTACATGACACTTGACGTCACGAGTTGAATAACCTTGGATAGAAGCGTTTTGGCGGTGACTCCTAAGATTCGAATTTCAGACCTGAAATTCTCTACCTACAAATATTTTTTTTTGTTTTTTTTTTAACATGGCGTACGATATATATGCACTTCAATATTCATTTTACGTAATTTAAAAAAAAGTGATAATACCCAATTGGTTGTACGTATGTATAACTGCACAGTGCAGTTGTAAACGTAAATAAGGTAACTATACCACTATTGCTGTTGATAAGTTTTCAATCCTTGCGAGAAAATACAGAATTTTAAAGACGTGCAGACGATTTCAAAAGGTGTTGTATTATTATTTACGATTCTTAAATAGTTGAAACCAACTAACTGTCCATACAACATATTAATGCGGTACAAACAGTATTGTATGATCACGTGTGTTTCTGAGACGGCGCCACTGCCCTTCGTTCCGATTGGTTAAGGCATTGTCGATGATGGCCAATACCCCCGCGTAATTACCGTTGTATTTTTAACAAGACATGACAACAATCCACACGTATGATGAATTGCGCACGATCTGGATTTATTTCACAATGCACCTCGATATGACATGAACGGACAAAAGGTGCACATTTTTTAAATGCATTGTTATGGGGAAGGAAGAGTGCATGCTCAACGGGTAGCGTAATAACATTCGCTCACCGTTGATCCTGGTTATTACCGAGTTATTATTCAACGACTTCGTTAATAATGACTATACTTAAATACAAGACGGTTTGAAGTTTGAGGACGCCTCGCACATTGAAGAGTGTCAAATTTTTTGTAGCCTTGTACAACATCTAGAACAAAAATATATCCAGGTTATTATAAAAACTATTGCCAACAAGAAAGACATTACACGAAGAGTATAGTCGAGGTAGCGATTACACATTAAAACAGACAGCAGATAGAATATAGATTAAATTAAAGTGTTTCGTAATTAATTAATTCCTGGAACTCTAATATACATTAAAGTAAGAACCGATATTTCATTACTTTGAAATTTGTTTAATTATACACTTCACAGAAATATTAATCATGTTACACCATACGATTCTCCAACACAGTGTATACAGGATATTTATCGCACCCTAGCGTGTTTCTTCCGTAACCCCTCTACCGTTCAAAATATGACCAAAAAAGCATTTCTATCAAACTTGTCCAGATAGTTGAGCTGCATATTCTAAAAATATTTTTGAACATGGCGGACTTTCATACCAGAAATGCACACCGTCTTTGTAGTTTTTAGTTGTTGGATTTGTGAATTGCTTATTGAATTTTAATGTGACTCTATTAATCGTGCGCGTAATCATTATTGCGTTTTTGCGCTATTACGTTAAAATACTGCGTATATTCCAAAAACTCTTAATTTGGCAGATTAATTATCTGCCATTTTGTGAAAATCTTAACGTTTGCAGAGTTTAAAAATGTAGAGAGTTTTAGCAAAACGTTTTGAGTGATACGTTAAACGATAACTCCAACCATCAATTTTATCGTAGTGCTTCTGGCGTAGAATTTTATATAAGACTTTTAGCAAGGCATTTATTGCAAAATTAGCTATTATCAAAGTGTGTAATGAGAGATTATGAAAGATGTGTTGAATGTTGCTTCGATTGAAAACCTATGTGATGATGAAATTGAAGGTTCAACTTTTTTACCATATTTATAATCCCCGAAGAGCTAGAAAAATTAAATGCTAAAAAAATTGCTGCATATTTTGGTTAAAAAGATTTGTAACTCGGTTTCACCAGTCATAGAACAAATTGCAAGATTAGCAAATTTGAAGATAGGTATATAGATTTAAATATAATAGATAACATATAGATTTAAAACATATATGTGGATTATCTGTTTGCAACTCTGACTATAACGATCACCAAATTCCATGGTTAAACTAAAATATGCTCAATTGCTAATTTCAAATGCGGTTGCAACAAAATGGGCCCCAATACAAAACTGCTGGGCTTTTACAGGTGGTGCAGGAAAATCAAATAATTTAGCAAATGGTAAACGTTACTTGATTTATGAGGACTGTTGATATCCAGGTGTTATGCCCATACTCTAGTCGAAATTTGACGCCACAAAAGGAAGAATTAAACAATTCTGTGAAAAGTGATAGACAAAGAGCAGAATAAGGCTTTAGTATAGTTGATGAAATGCATTTAAAAAAACAAAAATTATGTTGCAAAATGTGCAGTATAATTATTTCTAATGATCATACTTACCTGTATCAATATCAAACATCAAAATATTTTAACGTCGCTCTACTAGAATTAGAGAGTATTTAAACTCGCCTGATAATATTTGAAAACACCTGATATTCTATATCATATTTTATTAATATAATTATTAATGTAGTAATTTATTTTTTTCTTTCATCTAAATATATTTCAGCTATTCTAAATAAAGTTTTCGCTTCTTCATTTCAAGTTCCACATGCTTTCTACCTTTTAAGTGTTTTTTAAGATTTTTTATGTGCGTTGAGGTCACCCTAGAACATTCTGAATTGCTGCAGTTGCAGCCGATGGTTGCAAAGGTATTTGATTTAGTTAGTTTCATGTTACACTTCTAATTCGATAACATCCTCACCTTTACCATCAGAAATAATGTAACAATCAGCAAAAGGAGAAGCGACAGCTAGATTCCTTTTTTATTGGTCTACTAGTCGAATGACAAGAAAAGCCATTTGAATAGATAAGAAGGATAAGCGGTTTGTATTCCCAGTTTTTTGTCGTTTACTATTATTGGTGCCAAATTCTCTTTTAAGATCCACATCGTTCTGTAGCAATTAATGTTCTTTCTCGTGACATTCTTTCTTGGTGCCTGATCTATAAGAGTTGGGTGGGTTTTGAGATTAATTAAAAAATAAGTTTGCTTCAGTAGTATTAGTATTAATACAAAGTTAGCTTACTTTCTCAAAATTGCACTATCATTTCTCTTAAACAGTAACGAGATGTTGCGTATGTTTACGCACCGTACTGAATATTTTTCTATTGATTGTTAATTTTCATAAGTGTTACAAGCAGTAACTTCTCTTAAGAGTGTTAAGTCGTCGTGTATGTTGAACCGTAGTTTACAAATCTTACCTCCAGACATAATTTTCGAACGTTGGACGTGTACGACAAGCAAGACGAAAAGGGCGTGATACGATAAAGACATAATATTCTGCTTCATGGTAAAGAGCAAATCACATAATATGTTAATAGTAAGCATACGAATTGTGGCAACTGTAATAGAAAATATATCCGAACGTGCAGTTTTCGCAGTTTAATAGGAGAGAAAAGTGCTATTTTACAACATACTGTTTTTTATTCTTCCATTAGAAGTTACCTTCATATAAGMCTTACAATCTGAACAAGTTCAATCAAGGATAAATTGATTTTTTTAATGGAACGCTACAATTATATCTACTTGATTAACTATATGCGGATTTACTTTCCCTTTCATTGGATGTATGATTGTTATTCTTCATATACAAAATTTTTGTTTTCTTCAGTAGTTATCAAGTTACCGCATAATATTTGACAGTGCGTGATTATTATTAAGGTATCGTAATAAAAATACAAGAACACTTTTATTAATACATAACATTTGCATCATTTGGAAGGTACACTTGATAACGATATTCTGTTCTTATAAATTGATATCTCTAATAATACCTATTGTATTTTATAACTCAAACGCCAAAGCTCGTTCGCGAGATGACGTCTGTGTCACAAAATCACTTGAATATTAAAGTAAACAGAATGCTTTTTACGCAGGGAATACATATGACGGAGTAATATACAATATCAGCGAAACAAGGAAGTTCGTAAAAAATTAACAAGCAAGCTCATACCGCACTGACAAGGGCTTTAAAATAAAGGGAAGCGAAGCACAGAAATAATTCCACTCTTGCAGGCACACTCGACCCAGTTGACTGAAAATGATAAGGCATGTAATTCCTCGTTGACAAACGGGGCTATTACAAAACCTCCAACTACATTCAATCAATCAAATTGTTCCCGTAATGATATCGCCGTATTTGGAAAAGGTAATACTTCCATTCACGTGGACATGCGTTAACCCATTAACCAAGGACATTATGGAGATGCGAATTATCGCCGCCTTTAGAGGAGCTCATAAATAATTCAAGCAAAAAATTATAAATTTTCGACCATGCTAAAAACGCATTCGTGATTTATTCGTTCGGAGTGCACTTACACCCCGAGTATTTATAATACTATAGATGTATAAATCAGTTCGAGGAATGTAAAGCCGAGTTTATTAATAACTCCCCCGTTTAATGACTTCTATGCTTATATTATTCCCGAAAATAATATTTCAGGGTAATTACACCAAACGTATATATTTATGTGCAAAATAAACTTGTTTATGAAATCTAGTCGGCGCCGAGTCAGGTCAAGAGACCGATACATTTCGTTCTGCAGACGGTGGTCTGTTTGTGCATTTTGTAATGTAAGCAAGCTCTATGTTGATTCTGATGAAAAATTAACCGTTTTTGGGCTGATTCAAAACAAGATGCTTGGATGCTCGCTAAATCAAGCTTGAAAGTATTGTGGTAGTGCACTGTCTTCAGATAACATCACTCATTCATACTTATGATTAATTCTGTTTTGTTCACACAGCACAACTAAATTCCTGTAAATATACTGCAGTTGTTCGTTTTTTTCTTACAAAAATCACTATCTGTTTTGTTCCTAAAATAATATTTACTAGGTAGGTACTTTTCATGGCAAATTTTACGGGACACACGTTTTGAGAAACATCAATCCTCGTTCTCATCAGGTGTCTATTATTAAAATACTTGTTTCGCGTTTGATATAAAAACCTAATACGGCTATACATATGGTATGAATTAATTTCTTCAAAGAAATTATCTAAGATAACTAATTTATAAGGCTGCCTAATTTGGTCACAAATAAAAAAATATTAAAGGCTGGATTTTTTAAGGTTTAGTTTGGCAATACACTTTTTGCTAGCAATAAGTACTATCACACACACAAAAATCCCCATACTGCCTATATACAGTCCAGAATCCGTCTGCAAAATTCTGTGAATATAGTGTTCAAGGTAGAATGTCGTCTTGAATACTATAACAGTATTGATTGGCCACTGTTTTAAAATGAATAACTGGATTAATATAGTGATGGGTTTCCATCGCATAAACCACCCTAGGCCAGGGTTGCTAGGTAAAAGTAGTCACAAAAACTTCAAAGGTTTTGAAATTTTGAAAAAAAAATCCATAAACCTTACTGTGTTTCTAATTAAGAATTCTTACTTACATCATACCAAGCCTTTGGTATATAGGTAAAACCAGTTCTATGCCGTGCTGTCTGCACTATACCTAAACTGCACTGATGATCTGTAATGTTGGTTGGTTGCAGTTGGTTGCGGTGCAGACAGCACAGCGCAGCATAGACATTTTATTGCTGTGTTTGCTCTGATTTTTTTGGACTACAGTGACATTGGCAGCCATTACATTATAGTATTTAAAAACAAGCTGCCTGAAGCTCTATATTAAGAAAATTTTGCAGCGAAATCTCGGACTATTAAAGTATGTACAAGTATATCGCTTGTAGCTCTCAAACCACTTACTTATTTTATTATATGTATTATACTCATTATTAATAAAACTTAATATTTTGTTGGTATCTGATCAAATAGTGTCTGTAAGCGCCGAGGAATTGCTAAGACCTGATTTTCTACTTTTTGTGGAACTTCTAACCATGGTACTTAGCAAAGCGTTATCGATTACACCTTATGGTAATAGGAAATTATATGGTTCTTTCCGATTCATTCCAAAGGCGCCGCTGGATTCAAACCACGCGAGTTGGCACTCCATATTTTTTTTGTTTAGTCGGTAAATAAAGAAAAAAACAAATATAGGAGTGTCAACTCAAAAAACTTTTCTATGAAGGACAAACCTTCAATAATCATTTAAGACCTCTCTCTATTTTGACGTGGGCACGTCTTATACCGCGTTTTTAAGGTCATTTTAGAAAAATCGTCAATAGTCATCTAGTGTTGGCTTTCCAAACTACGACGCAGGTTGCTACGGACGATAAGTACAGAAACCTATATTGTCGAGTGCCCATTGAGCGTTTGATTAACCTTTCTCGTGCTGGTTTTAGCTCAACGTGTCTTTTTCAAACTTACGGGTGTATCACAAATAAAGCCACCAGGGATTTTTGCTCATATGAGGGTTCTACTTAAAAATGATAGATTTGTCAATAACATACGTGGACGTGAGAGGTAATATTGTAAGTTATTTCATACGATTTCGGCATACTGTTAACTAGCTAACTGAATGAATCTTTCTCGCCCATTCACCGTTACGTCCCCTATCAGGCCTTCTAGTCAACTGGTTTATTGTCATAGTGGACGTCGACGTTGTCAAGCTGAACTAACCCTTCTCGAAGCTAGGGAATTCCTTCATCGATGCCTACTTTGTTACAGTATTTTATTTTGCTGTCGCAGTTGATATAGTCTTAGCTAATTTATTCACATCCTTTGTTAATCTGTCATGAATTCTTTATAAATCAATGGCAATAAACTCTATCCAAAAAAAACAACGCTCATTGGAACCTCTAATCCATAACTGCATAAAATTGTCTTCATTATTTTTTTTTATAGCAGAGTAGCTGAGTCTACAATCCATATTACAATGTTGTAAAGTATTTGAAAATTAAATCCTTTAAAAATACCAACAAGAAAGAAGAACATGCATTACTACTTACTAATACTTCTACGATCACCAGAAAAGTATATGAATTATATTTTTTACTTCTAGTAAAAAAGACAGCTTGCTTAGTTAGTTTTTTCAAAACAGACCGAGGGCGTCTTCATTTAAAATACCTGCAAATGAACATGCAGAACATCTAAATACACTTATCCCACAAAGCACACGGTGGCGTGGACATATTTTCATCTCGCTGCCCGACATTCAAATTCTAACACTTCGCTCTAAGTGGATATTGTTAATTTCAATTTAAAGGTGAAATATGAATTATTTACTGCTTTCAGCGGGAGTTTAATTGAGGCCCTGCCACTTGGCATGCACTCGCTTAATTTTATTTGCCTGGATACTTTAAAATGAAGTTGTTGCATGCTGTCGGCACAGACTGAATAATGGAAACGGCGTTTGTATGCGGATTAGTCCTGTCGTGGCACACTCGAATTAAAGGCCGACCTAAACCGGCAACAGTGCCAGTTAATTATTGAGAGAGATGTCATTGGGTTTTTACATATTAATTTGATGCGCTTGCTTTAGTTACAAGAACTACCTGTATAACAAGGGAATCTATAATTACAAACGCAAACGCATGAAAAAAGCTTGAAATAGCACGTGATTTTTGCTACATACAATCAAGTAACTAACGCCCTGTTAGTAGGAAATAGACGTCAATTTTGGAGTGTTTACAAGTAATTAATTACAATTACTTGAAAAAATAATTCAATTACTTTCGTTGTAATTGCAGCATTACGTAATTACTTGCTCTGCAATTGTAATTTATTTGTAATTGAATTACTCATTTTGTTACAATTACAATTACATTTTCACAATTACATTCGACATAACTATTTTAATATTTTCAGTCTGTGGAAAATTTAAATCCGATTGCAAACCAGTAGGCAGGCATATATTGAAAGGACAAGCAAAACTATTTTACATAAAATTCATAAGCAAAACTTAATTTATCTGGATTAGTTTCAGTAGATCGACTATAACTTCCGATGAAGTAGAACACGTTTGCGCTAAGAAATTGAATGTACCATGCTCTAAAAAATACAATTCACCATTTTACTGTCAACTATCTTCACTTAAAAAAAAACACTTGTATTCGATTGCAATCAAAGCAACTAAACTTAAATCGGCGAAATTAGAATTTTTGCAAGAATATTTTGTAGTTGTAAACCATAGGCTACTATCAGTACTCTTCAGGAAAAAAACAGTTATATCTGGTTTACGCTTTGCCAACTGTTTTTTAATTATTCGAAAGGTGATGAACAAAAACACTGTTAATATGAAGAATGAAGTTTTAGTGAACTACTTCCTTTGCTTTTATAAATATAAATATAAATATAAATTGAAAATTTAAAGGCTTAGGTAGGAAAGGTTTAACCAAAAAAAAACGAATGAATGATGTTTTTTCCCAAAACGTATTTCTAGGTTAGCTCTAAAACTTCGTTTTCAAGATATCAGTTTGGGGTACTGCGGGCTATTTAGCTACATCACTTGCTAAGACTGTCTGTAGAATGAAGTAGTATACGAACAGCCATTGTCAGGTTAAACCAACTGTCTTAATTTTCATTTTCAACCGTTTTTGCCATGTAATTGACAAATTATTTTTTTACTATGTGACTAGGTATAACTGTCCGCAATGATTGAATTTGTAAATATCGTCCATCTTAGCATTTAGCATTTTTTGCGTCCCAAAAATATGTGCTATTAAATTTAAAATATAAATTATGTTTTCCAACAATACAAACTAATTCCGGGTCCCTTCAAGGATAAAAAGAGCAATACAAATAGAAAAAATAAAAAGTAGGCTAGGAAAAGACAAATAATTGTCAAAAAAACTTGTGTTAAAAACATTTTTTTGTAAAAGTAAGAATTTAGGATGGCAATGCCATCTGTCAGCATTACACTGACATGATGACAAAGCCATCTAGCTGCCTTAACGGGTACTACTTCCTAAACTGCACTGATGAGCTTTAATGACAGCGAAATAGTACTATCTGCAGTTGGTTGAGGTGTAGACAGCACAGCATAGACATGCATTTTGCTGTAAAATTCATATTTACAGAAATAGAAGCAGCGCGATTTTGTATAAATGGTTTGATAAATAAAATAAATAATTAATAATTTATACCAACGTACAGAACTGAGTAACAACGCGTACTAAATCAAATTAAGTATAAGATTGGTTTTGCAGTCCAAAACAATTTGGTATCATGGATAATTTTTGAAGAGAAATTCAAAACTAGAAAAGTATTTTAAATGTATAATAACAAATCTTACTCGTATTATACTCAGTTTCAGTTCGTCTTATTACCTTGACGAAAAACCGAAAAGATCAACAGAGTTCTGTAAGATATTTTTAAATTTTTTGAACTAACAGTGCGTGCTTTGGTTATATTTATATAAAATGTTTTATCAAGGATCGCTAATCATATTAGTGAATTTTATTACAAATGGGTTGATGTTGCCCTGCTGTCGATCATTTTTACAATATTCTGTGTGTAGAAGACAACATAGCAACTGCAGTTGTTAATTAAGAAAGCTCTATTATATATTCATTAAAACGACTGGTTTTATCGTTATACGTTACTAACAACTATACCCGATGCGAATTAATGAATTTCGTTTGTTAAACATAGCAGTGATGTGTAAGACCCGGCTACCTTTCGATAATTATAACTACATTTATTCTTCAGAGCACCGATTGTATCGAACGTTGCCATACAATTAAATTTAATTAACCCCACGAATGGACTTGGAGAAATCGCCTCTTAGCAAAATAGAATAAAACTTGTTTAGAACGTACAATTAAATAGTACTTATGTTTGTAATTTATTATGTTCCATATAATCTGAATCGGTAATTAACCATAATATGTTGTGGGGCCAAGAATGGCCACCATGACGGCTTTTCTGCAACTAATAGTTCCTGCCAGTAAATAGTTTTCTTCGCCATTCGTTCCCGCTTGCGAAATGTGTATCATTGAATAAAGTACCCAATACATATTATAACTTTCTCATATAATAATGTCGTAATTCGTTTCATTAGCTCGTATTTTCAGGTTATTTTCTAAGCGCTAAGCAGTATCAGGATTTTTGGCTAAGTATATAGATATTTAATATCGATGCTAGGCTTGTACGAATTCGTTTGGAACCAAGTTTCACTGGCTCTCTACGTAGGCGTCGTTATTATTCTCTAATAATAACAATAACAATAAACGGCGCGACGAATAACAATAATCATAACAGTAATCGTTACCCAGACATGTATACGGCGTTAGAGAATTTCATTAGTTGAATCACGTTCCACAAGCGTCGACGGCGTCGCAGGAAAATGCACTAATACACTCGCTCTAACTGCCGGACATTATTATAACGGTCTCGAGTTAAAATAAAAACTAAGGGAGCAATCGCGCTTGGCAATGGAGCTGCGAGGAAATCGTGCCAGAGGAGGCTTTAAGAAAAGTTGATTGTGCATCTGGGAACGATCTGCATGAACTAATACACTAGAAACAGTGAAAATACGTACATCAAAACCAATGCATGTATTTCATTGCACATAAATTATTAAGTATAGCAAATAATCCTTCTCTTTAGCAGTTACCTATATCTATAAAACACAAATTTACTGTCATTTATGTTTTATTATTGATTACAGATTTCCATAATGCTGTAAAATTGATTGTTATAATTCCGATATATATCGATCTATCTATCTATAACATTCGTAGTCCTAATTGAACGATACTGTGAACTAATTTCTACGTGTAATGAGAAAAGCAACTGCAACCATAACAAAATGAACTCGTGCGGGTGTAGAATACATGTTGCTTGAGGTTAAGAAACACTCACGCACTCGCGCTCGGATTGACTCAGCCCCCCATATACTCAATACGAGTACTATACTATCGTGTTCTTATGCATGCTTCCTGTCTGCTTTAATTACTACTTATATTCCATATGTAAACAAACGATGTGTAGGATTTCATATACTTCTTACTTTAATGTATTACAAATCTAGAAAACATATGGCTTTTGTTTCATAACTACTACTAATAATGCTTGTAAGATTGTAATATATACCGCTGTTCACAGAAATTTAGGGTTACGTCATCAATTAGTCTGAAGTTATTTGTCTTTATTGTTGCCAAGTGTACCGGCTTACAAACCAAGCCATACAAAGTTTAAGCCCAGAATAAACGCTGACAAAATGGCATGTCATAATGCACTCGTAATACTAGGTAATATGTACTTGTTATAGTCGGTTGTCAGGTTCAACTCTCACTGTCAACCATAAACCTATCAACATGCTATGAACCTTTGAATATCATCATATGATTCGATTCGTGGAACCAGAATGGAGCATGCATATGGCCGACTGCTGTTTCCACTTTGGCAATGACGTAATAAGGCATTATGTTTGAGACAATGAATTATTGTATAAAATATATTTACGATAGAATGAAGAATTGTCAAAGTCAATCAGAGTACAGCTGTGAAAAACGAAGTTAGTTATCTAGATGGGTACATTATGTGGTGTTTTAGCGGAAAAGCGAGGTCCGTGTCAAGAAGTCATCGTGCAGGTCAGTCAATTGTAATGCTCCTATGCATAGCTCGCGATGTTGCTTCATAACCTTAAAAAAGTGTTTGACAAATTTAGTATTAAAAGCACTTACATATGAAATGTTCTCCTGAATTTTTATATATTGATGTTAAGGAACAACTACATATTTTAATGTGTTGTACCCCTTTAATGATCATCAACCCGTTTAAATATAAATGAATATAAAACTGACAGGAAGGACCGTTGTGCATCTTTATGCATATATAAACGGGGACGGAAACGGCCATGCTGAATCTCCATTACTTTGATTGTTCATAGCTGCTATTGTCATCAGTTTAGATGTCAGTTTTATATTAATGAAAGGGTACAACACGTAAAAATATGGTTAGTTGCGCGTTTTGTAATTGTTCCTTGACACGAATAAATTAAAATTGAGGCGTAACATTTCATATGTAGGTAAGTGTTTTTAATATTAAATTTGTCAAACACTTTTAAGGTTATGAAGCAACAAACGCATGGTACGCATAGGCGCAGTCAAACTGATTGACACGCGCGATAACTTGACACGTACGTAGGTTTTTTCGCTAAAACACCATTATAATGTACCGATCTAGATAACTAACTTCGATTTTCAAAGCTGTACTCTGATTAACTTCATTAATTTAAGGTACGGTAAATACATTTTATACAATAATTGATTGTCTCAAACATACTGCCCTACGCCACTGCCAAAGCGGAAACAGTAGTCGGCCATATGCAAGCTCCATTCTGGTCTCATTAATCGAAAAATATGCTCCTTGATGTCAATTTTATACTAAAYGCTATGAACGAAAAGTATTTGACAACAMTGTACACTGATGCCAACTTATATCAGCTCTTCTGTCCTTCTCTATGCATTGTACTGGTAATGGAAATATATATCACTGATGGCGTAATTATAACGTTGTGTGAACAGCGATATAGATAGTTAATTAACCATCACTGCTTTATTGTTAGTATCACTAATGCTATATCTCTTGGAAGTTTGCACTCATTTAAGTTAAACTAATAAGGAATGTAAACTTTGTGCTATAATACTAGCGTTTTCTAATACGTCTTTTAATTTTTAGAAAGAGCTTGAACATACCTGCAAACGTAGTAGAGAAGTACCTGTTCAACGTAAAACAAAATGTGTGATGATTCCAAAGACACGTAAAAACATGTGCATAGAAAGTCTACATCCATGATCTATTACTGCAGCGATATTCTTGGCACATGCTTCGCATATATCATTATAAACCCGTCTCATTTCCATTTTCTTAGCGGGTCAGCAATTAAGGGGGTAGGTGCGGCAATGTGGCACAGAAACATCATACCGGCATGTGTATCAAACATAATCGCGAGCATCACGTGACCGCGGCACCCAATGGCCATTGAAATCTTCGTAATTGCCATAATAAACAGTAATTATAAACGACTGCATAAATGCGTAATGAACTACAGCACTGGGTGCCATACATGGTCAAGTTGGATATATTATTCTGAAATACTGAGCCGTTCGTGGTTATGTAGGTGTGCTTGCTTTTAATTCAGTAGCAGTATGCAGAAATGGGGTTGTAGGAAACGGTTTATGCTCCCATTCATGCTGATGTAGTACGCGAGCCCCTGGCAAGCAGGCATCCAGCATGACAGGTGATTGTTAAATAGACATCTGCTCGGGAATGGGTAACAACAGTAAAATATCGGCATTTATGTATATGTTACTCTATTGTTCGTTACACAATCACTAACTTAATTAAGTTAGCCAAGTCTCATTTATTGTTGCCTTGAGTAGAATAACGTCAACCAAGAGTATAGATAGGAATTGCTCTAATTTAAGATTTATACTTTTACAACAATATGCAGGTTAAAACATCAAATCTTTGCATTAAGCAAACAATTGTTTCTTTTACCAAACATTGGCAAACGAGGTAAATACAATTTACAACAGAGCGGTAAATGTTTACTTCTATTTTCTGCCCAGCTTAATTGTTTCTATACTGCTGGCGCACTTTATATAAACTGCATTTCATTTTACATTCGTGATTGTGAGTCATGCCCGGCCTCTTTGTACAATCGAATATTTATAGTCGTCCCACCGGCGTATATCTAGAAATAGTAGGATATTAAATAGATTTATAAATGTTTTATTGTAATTGAATGCACGTGTGTTCTATTTCAACTTTTAATTAAATTATTGCCGGCATTAAAACTTCAGTCTTTGTAATGTAATAAGTTAATTATAGCGGGAAGTCAGTAATTGCAGCTTAAATAATAAATATAGGKCATTTGTGATTAAGGCTTTGTTTGAATTGAAAATTACGTTAGCCATTCGCCCCTTGCAGAGTTAAGATACTGGTGTTGTATTTACTTTTAAACGCGTGAATATAGTACCGCTTACAATTGCAGTAAATGAGGTAAATGTATACAGTAAAGTTGAATACCGGAATGAGATAACATAAACTCTGTCACTTCTTTATTCTTATAGATAGTTTTCTGGCATAGTAGTAAGTGATTCCGGGTTAGTTGGCCGTGGTAGTGGCCATTTATTCTTCGTTGACGTCTCGCCTACTGTTGCAGTGATCATCTTTAGACCTAAATTTTTCGTGAACGTAGTTGTCTCCGTGCAAATACAAATACTGTTTGTAATCCCACGGAAACAACTACGTTTAGGATGAACTTAACATCAGCGAAGAAGAAATCACCACTACCTCTGTCAACTAACCCGTAATCACCTACCACTGTATGGGCTCTCGCCGCGAAAGCCTCAATTACTATATCGGTTTTCAAACGTCCAGCACTAGAGTGCTTGTTCACAGGTTTCTGTCAAGTTTAAATCTTTGATCCGGTGTTCCACCTAATGTGAAGATGCAATATATCCTAGTAATTTATCCATATCCATATATGAGTTTCTAGTGGTAATTTTCAAACAACATCAAAGCAAAATAATATACACTCAGCGGCAAAAAACGATCCATGCGCTTTTTGTGCCAAAAAATGTGTTCTATTAGGTAATCATTCGTTTTTAAGAAGCATAATTAAGTTTTGTACTTCTGATGAAGATTACCTGCGTTTTTCGTAAATTAAACACCATCTTGAAGCCCTATACTGAATTTAATTAAACAACAGAGACAAACTGAACAAAAAAATAACATAACAACGTGAGGGACATATGTGAAAGAAGATTCGAAGAGAACAAATTCAGAAAACTAATATTGTGTATTGCCTCCTCGAGCTCGGATTACGGCTTCTATGCGTCTTGGCATCCCCTGAAGGAGGTTCCGAATGCTTCCCTGATCAAGGTCTTCCCATTCTCGTACTAGTGTTTCCCTGAGTGCTGCCAAATTTTCAGTGGCGGGAAATTGAGCTCTGATCTTTTTTCCAAACATATCCCAGACGTGCTCTATCGGATTTAAGTCCGGGTGTCCGGCCTTCTTGCTGGTCATATAATGCGTGAGATGCCCACCTCATCCATCAGGTAATCATTTACTATGCGTGCTACGTGCGAGGACGGGCGTTATCTTGCATAAACCAAAAGTTATCCCCGACAAATTCCATTCGAGTTTCAACACCAATACCTCCCCACACCATTATCGAGCCACCCCCATAGCTAAGCCTTGGAACGATATTGCATCGCAAATCGCTCTCCAGTTCGTCTCCATACTCCCTGGCGACCATCTGGTGATGAGAGACAATATCTGGATTCATCGCCATTCCTCAATGCCTCAGTTGCGATGTTTTCTGGCCAAGCGAAGTCGTTCAACTTTGTGACCCCTAGTTAATTCTGGACAGTTTGCTGGTCTTCTTGCACTTAATCCATACTCCTTCAACCTTCTCCTTACAGTTCTTTCACTTACCGCTATTCCTCTCACCTCCTCCAATTCATTCCCTACCCTAATTACCTGCCCCTGTTACGCAACACTCTTAACGTCATAAAGTGATCATCTTGTTGATTTGTACATCATCTTCTGCCCGACCCAACTTTTCTTGTGTATATGCTCCTGTTTCTTTGAATCGATTTAATGCTCGCTGAATACTACATCTCGAAACCCCCAACACCCTAGCCGCGTAATACTGGGACCGCCGGTCTTGAATTAAATAAATTGCTCTCGCCGAGTCTGTTGCACTCAAAACCATTTTAGCAATGTTTTTCAGCTGTTTGTCAGTATGACAGTATGCAACTAACAAATGCCTAACGAATGCTTTCTATCTAGAGGTCGATCAAGAGGTGCTTTGATTTTTTCTCTTTTTTACTTTCTTTATTAAACAGTTTCATACATTAAGAACAAATAGCGAGACGATGCATTTCCAACAGAAACAAATATATTAAAAAATAGTAGCATAGTTTCATTCTATTGTTTCAAAAAAAAATTTGCTTTATTTGAACTACTTTTTCATGGATGACATAAATAAGGGTTACCTATAGAAACTGTTTAGTTATCAGTATTTATAGATTGAAAGTTTATTAACGATTAGAGAAATAAACGAGTATAATAATAATGTTGTGATCTTGAACATGCAAATAACAAGTCTATGTACGGAACGGTATGGATTTATGCATCAGAATCGGCTACTTTTTAATTTCTAGGTATAAATTTTTTTTTTAATTTCATGATAAAGAAAGCATTGTGTATTATATGAATTTTTATTACATTTTCATCATTTTCTTTGCAAAACAAATAAAATTGTTGAAACGAAAATAAAATTAGAGCCTCGCGACCGTTCATTATAAACGAAAGCTTCTAAGAGACGTTTCAAGCATTGTAACGCCAAGTTCATAAGGGGATGTTTTTCACCAGCAAAATGTCGGTTGTCCCGCACATGTGGTACTGTACTGTTGGTCTCGGCACTCTAGATTTATCGAAACATGCTCGTTAATAACTAGACCCGTTGTTGACTTTTTACTCGAAATCCTGTACGCTGGTGCTCCACTCTCGGTGTTTAAATAAAGCAGCGGCAAAAAATGCCGTTCGACTCTGAAAAATGATGAATAACAAATCATACGTGCGCATATCAGTTCCGGATATCATAAGCTGGTCGGGTCGAGTTTTTGTAAAATATTTAGATTTCATCAAACACATTCATCCACGGGTGCTGTAAATCCTCCGCCCTATCACTTCCAATTTATACGTCACACAGCCTACGTTAATTTATGAACACAAAGCAAAAATCCAGCTTTGACAAAGTGATTCCGATACAAAATTCTGCCACAGTACGCTGGTCTTAAATACTTAATACTCAATCGAGAAAAGAACGATTCGTGTTGAGTTACATTATGAGTAGATGAACTGACGACAAACGAAAATTTAAAACATAATATTATACAAGATTTCTTCTTTGCACACAGCTTACTTTACTGGAAGATTAAAGAAAAGGGTTGTTTTAATAAAATGCTTATACTGGTAAATATAATAAGACGATGCATATTTATGTATATACTATTATGTAATTACTTCTGTAACAAAACTGAAAAATGCAATATAGATTACTTTGAGAATCAATTTGATATTGTATTCTGATATTTTGCTACTATATATTTGACGAAACGCTGTGCACTTTCAAACACCTTATTTTTAACTGGACTCTACTAAAATCTGGATCGTACCCCACTTCTTTTCCCAAGGTTGCTAACACACACATATAAAAAACGCTTAGAACAAACAGATGGAACCTGTAATATCTTTCTCCCTACTTCAAAGAAACAATAATTCAAATTAAAAATCTGAACCTCTCTGAGTTTTTTTTTTCAAATACGGAACAAAAATTAAGTATAGGTTCAAGAATCTATCAACACATGGTTGACTTTGAACATTTTACATCAGCTGTCTTTAAGTTACTTTGATTTTATTTTACTGCGTGTTTAGTTATATCAATTAATCTACCAAGCATAAACATGAAGGAGGTACAAATATTGGTATAGTCTACAAAAAAAAGATATGATACTATACGAGGAATGTAATGTTTGAGTTATTCGGTTTACTAATTATCAATGGTATATGATACGCTGCAGATTTTTTGTGCTCTATTTGAATTTAGAAACATTTGAATTTTGATGACTGGCAGTCTGTGTCTATGAATACTAGGACCATTTACAACAGGAGTTTCGAACCACTTAGAAAATAAATCCCAAACAGTATGCATTAATTAAAAATTGTTCCTAAATAATCTAGATGTGTGTACGACCGAAAAGTTTTTTAGGATGATCCCACATGTTTTAGTAGAGTTTTTTTTATGCAGTTATCAATTTTTGCATTGATTTTTCGATATGAAATATATGTAATTGTTATATACCCACAAATTAATGTATCGTCTGCTATGGAGAAAAAGTTTTAAAAGTTGCAGAATTTTCTGTCTCTTGACATCCTTTAAGCCCGTCGGTATTTAATACCTGTATATTTGATTACCTCCTGTAATAGTTTATCATTTGTCGTTCCGCTAGCAATCATATCAATGAATAAAGGTTACTAACTACATAATTTCGGGTACATATTGCTGTCTACCATTCAGAAGGATAATAAAGAAAATCGGCTTAATTACCTATTTTTGTAGATAATTAGCAGTATGTACTGACAAGTGTACTGTTAGGTACAAGGTTAGATAGATTTTATATCTGTAGAACTTCCACACTTTGATATTCAAAAGCATGAATTGCATTGTTCTTTGGAAACAAATAGTTGTCCTTAAATCCATCAGATTGAAAAATAGTACATATGAACGACGGATATACTCCGACCTCCCGGTCATACCAGCTTCCTGAATATTCGAAATTAAATTCGCGCCGCATTTTATAAAATTAATAAAGTCATATTTATGGTGGCAATTTTTGGCGCGCCGGTGTAGCTCCGCCGTTATTCCCGCCCGTTCATTTTAGATTAAAACAGTTTATTTTAGATATTTATAATGGGAGCGGGGCTTACAATGCAGATCACTCGTCGACCGCCTCGCAAAAAATAACGAAATATACGAAATGTGACGTCGTCTGGGAATTTATTGTTTTAATAATGGTAAATAAAGCAGATCGCGGACGCGATCGCTAGCGTACGTGGATCAGGGTGGAAATTGCGCGAGGATAATACAAAAAAAAGTAATCCATGCGACTGTCACCGCTTCTGGTAGCCAATATGCAGAATGAATGGCGATTTCATACCGAGGAGTTGCTGACACAAGTGATGGCTGTATGATCGCAGAAGAATTATCGTACTACCTTACGAAGATCATAAATTACTTAAATGACTTTTGTTGCTAACATCTGCCATCGATTATGGTGGAGAAATTCGCAGTTTAACAGATTTGGTTAACAGTTAAAAATATCGCTGTAATTTCGCTCAACAATTAATAGCTGCGTGCTTATTATTTTGTAAAAGCGTAAATAGACTATTTATCTATAAGTTAAGTCTCTATGGTATTTTATTTTGTTTTTTTTTTGAAATGCGATAATGTCGATACGGGAAAGTATCTTGGAGTAATATTATCTACGTTTCTGCGATTTGTTCTGAACTACAAGCTACAATCGTTTCTTTAATGGTAATAATTTTTGTCATGAGCGCTTACGTCAACACTGTTAAAATCCAATTTTGAGTATATATGGCGTTAAAGTAGGTATACTTATTGTATTGAATAGTAAGTTGTTGTTAGATATGGATATTATAGCTTGTGAAAATTAAATGGCTAATGAAGTTAAGAAATTAAAGTATTATTCCATTGTTGTTTATACAACTTCTTGTTATTATCAAGAGTGACGTTTTTACCTTACAAAACGAGCTGTTTTATTATAGTGGCCCTTCAATCTGATGCTGAATAACAAACATAGCCACTTTCGCAGCAACTATAGAACTAATTTGGAAAAAAGTATTCGATTAACGTGTGATATATTGAAATAGTTTCCTTTTGTATACCTACTCGTTTTTGTTTTGTTTATTTCCAAACGAAACTTATATTAACATTTTTTTATTAAGAATCATTTTATATTTCTTTAAAGAGTACATTTCTTTAGATATTTTTTTTTTGTTTGGACATGTGTGTTCCTAAAAACTTACGTTTTTTCTTGTTTTGTTTCAGGCCAAGTTGCTGGAATCATCCCATGCTTGGCTCGGAGCCTCTACGTCATCGATAGCCGGTAAGTGTTGACATTTTTAACACATTACGTATATATAGCAACGAATATTAATTATAATTCGGTCGCAGTGACGTGCGTGCATAATTCAGGCAGGGTCCGAACGTATTTAATTACAAACATAATTTAATTATGCAGCCAGCTTTATCGACTGACTGAAATATTCAGTTGGGCTGACGTGTTAATCTTTAATGGTTCCATTACGGCTTGACCCCTAATAGTATTTCTAATTCATTTAATTTGATTCGCGCTGTTATGGAATAACGATACTTTTCAATTTTTGATGGGGACAAAAGAGCTGCGGAGACATTTGGCACCCGGGCCAGCTCTGCTTAAATTATTTATTTCTACAGCACACATCTAATATAAATATCTACTGTTTTACTTCACCGTACATTCTTGCAAACATTAATGGATGGGAGCAATTATTTTAAAGCGGACTAATTACAAGCTAGTCATTTACATAACGGTCATGCTTAATTTTAATAGAAGAATCGTAAACGCCTGGATCACAGGTGTTAATTTTTCTCTACTGCTATGTTTCATCCTCTTACATTCTTTTCACATAATATTCACTCCATAATGCTTGTAATAAACCTCCTTGTAGAACGGCTACAAGACTAAATACGACTTTTCGTGAATTTGGTCGTTCTTATAACCTTCGCTATTTTACTACTGACATAAAAAGCTCTTCTGCTGATTAGACAATACTTAGTTTATGTTATTACAAATTCCGCAAGAATAAAGGTATAGCAATAAGTCCAAAGCTTCCCTAATCACTCAACAAAAGTGCCACTTTTTCAGGAATCTGAAAGGTGTTTCGGGTCTTTTATGTTATGAAACCAAAATCGTTTGTTATAACTAAATTGGGTCCCTAAGACATCCATATTAATTTTTAATTTGTATGGAATTCCTCATAACTAAATTATATTTAGTTGGCAAGCTCGATTTTCATTCAAGTTACCAAACCTTTGACAGTGAAAAAGAAGTAGTTAGTAGTAAGTTTGTTATACCACTTTTTGGGCTTTTCCTTGCGAGCATTGATTCATTCAGCTGTTTATATTCTTCCTGTTAATATATAATAGTTTGACTGGCGGACATAACATCTGAATATGTCTATATAAAAAAGTCGTCTATATCCGTCGGAGAAATAGTAAACTTCAGCAGCGGTTTCAAAGAGCTTAAGTCTTATCAGGACAAAGATTATATGATCCCTCGCCACTTTAATAGGATTTAGTTTGTTAATTTACCTTTCCAACTATTTCAAGATGTACGCCCCGTGTATATATAATAGCTAACAATCCGTGGATTCGTATATTGTGTACTTATTCCAAACAGTTTGCCGGGAAATGTAATGCGCTGATGACCATCTGTAGAAAAACACGCCTTGATGCAGACAGCGGGAAAGCGAAAGGTTCATTGATAGGACACGTGGATCGTACCTAAAGAACATTAGATAAGTTTCATGTTGCTGCTTCGGTTGCTTTTTGTGCACATTAACGAGCGAGTTGTTGTGGAATTCTTTTTTTACTCTCTGCATGCTGAGTGTTTTGTTGATTTTTACTGGTCAAAGAAACCTGGCGAATATTAAATGCTTTATCGACAATAGACGTACTCGATACCTTTTTAATCCTTAATTCAGCTGTTGGAGGAATAAATGTAATGTAGTGCTGAAAAGAAACCAAAATTTTGCAATTCTATAGTAGTAGAAGAGGAAGTAATATGAATGCGTTCTGGTTTTTGGCTGATTATAAATTATTTTTTTTGATTTACCAATAATACCTACCTACATGTAGACAATGACGACAATGTAAACAGTGATAGAGGCAAAATTGTGATGCATATTTTAGTTAAATACGACTAAGTATCAAACTTGTGGACGAAAGATGTTGTTAGTGGCAAATATGTTTAGGTATAAACACGTAGCATTTCGTGCACCTTCTGGAAAGAAGTTTTTGAAAGAACTTATTTTCGGGTCTAGCAGGTTGACTATGTTGACATAAACTAAACAATGTTTATTTCTAGTGAATTTAAAACATTCTACAAATTACAATAAAAATTAATTCTCAATGGTCTTAAATGTACACTTTTTATGATACGTGTTATATTTTTACCCTAGTTACAAAACACTAAACTTTTATAAACAAAACAAGGTAATGAGGTTTTTTGTTTATAAGAATGCGAAAATGCAGTGTTCAGCACAGGAACAAATTTGGTATATACATATACAGATAAACTCAGATATCAGTTGATACGTATCTGTTTGAGTTACATAAAATTCCTGTAAGTTTGCTAAATATTCTTTTAAGTGGATCAAAGTGCCGCTATTGTTTACAAAGAAGATTTGTAAAAAAGTGCAATTTGTTTTCTGAAATCTTTATGCCGCCTTTTTGTAACTGCTGCCAGGCTACAATAAGCACGGTGATAGTACTGAAGATTGTATATCAAGTTACATACACGAAATTGACGGCTTTATAAAGATTTTCCAACAACTTACGGTTCTATTTTTCTTTCAAATGTAAGAAATAACAATAATTATTGGTGTAGTAGAGGCTTGTGGTGACCGCCCCATCTACACCCTTGCACCGTGGAAGCTTTGTATAGTGCAACTACCACTTAGTTTGTGAGTTTTACCATTGCGACAGGCTAAAAACATTTTTCGTCCATCATAGTACAATTATTTAACAGGCTTACTGTAGCCAGAGCCTCACAAATACGATATATAATAACCTAAAAGTTATAAGAAACCGTGTCATCCCACAGCTGCGAAATGTGAGCATTCTGCTATAACCTTAATGTTGATTATCCCACAAAACACTACAGAATAAGTTGAAAATACACTCTCCCACGCATTTTTTTATATAAAAATACATCAAATAATTCAAAAATCGATAAATGACAAGTATACGTTAAAGCAATGGTTGTGTTCATTTTCCTGAGAGGCTGCAAATTTATTTAATCGATAATGTCCATAAGCGCCCTGAATGCAGAAAGTAATTGGACCATCATTTGGTAAATGATATACATATTGATTTTGAAGAAGTAAAAAATTAGAATCGTTCGTAAATTTTTCTGCTGTAGACTTAATTATTATTCAGGTTGTGACGTTTAAGTCTGTGGTTCCGTTAATACTTTTAATATTAAAAAAAATTGAAGTGTCAAAATCTATATCATTTTGTATGGGAGTCACTAAACTAAACTAAAAGACCATTTTATTCATTAACTCACATCGTTTTTTATTTTGCACCGTTTAGCATATTTAAGGTTTTTGAAATTTTTTACCTTTTGTGCGCTGGTAAATGTTCGTTAATTTGTTTATTAATTAAAGCTTTTTCGAAGTATTCCAGTGCGAAAATAATAATAACAAAAGCGGTATTGAACTAATTTCCTTCGCATTTTATCAGGCTTGGGGCTAGTAGTTTTGTTCTGGCATGTTCAAAAGGTAGTCCAGTAAAAAAATATTTGATCGCTGAATAACTAAACAAAGCTAACGACACATTATACCGTTTAAGTTGTTTATTTCATTTGTTTTCTGTTTGTCTACATAGTCAAAAATGTATTACGTTTTTATCGTTGTCTACATACAGACATCAAAATATCTCGTCGACATTGTCCACAACTTACATCATTTTTGATAGTTTAAATAATAAATTTCTGTTTATGACGTATTTATTATTAAATGTAGGTCCATCTGTGTAGCAAAAATTATTTGATTTTAAAAAAGTAAATAACTTATTTTTTAACGTGATTCAGTGTTAATTTTCAGCATTTTGCAATATTGCGCTAGCTAAAATACTTTAGAAGTTTAAACATTGTTCTTGTTGTAGCTAAACTGCTTTTCAGCTTAATGTGGCAATATCAATAATTACACAATTATTTCAATCAAAATGAATGCGTGTTAACTATTTCGCATCCATATAAGTTGAAATCTTGGTCTTTTTTAGTTAGACCGCGCCGGTTTAGGAAATAGTGTCAGCGTTTCATCCTTTCTTGTATAGGGCATTATCAAGACGGAAATGACGCGGTGCTTGCTTCAAGTTTGTGCCGTTTTGCCATCCTGATGATGCCCCTTACTAGACCGGCCGATACGTCAACCATATTTTCAAAACCGATCCGCTCTAACCCAAAAACACAAAGATTTCAATTCCATTCCTACATCCGTGTAGGTTATTATCATGAAACTTGTATAATACGCTTAACTTTCCATTGCTATTTTTAATCACACTCGTGATGTTTTCTTTTTTCTTTTTTTTGAGCTGACATTGTTTTACTTTTCCGTTCGCTTTTAATTTGCACGTCTTTGTTTTGTTTCCGTCAGATTACCCCAGCCTACTAAAACTAAAAACTCCAACGTGGACACAAGAACAATTGAAAGAAGCAATCGACGCCGTAGTACGACAAAAAATGCGTTTTACGCAAGCCTCTGCGCGGTATGGCATACCGAAGGGCACTTTATACGACAATATCCTAGGTAAATCGAAGCGAATGGCGGTGTTAGAGGAAGCGGGTCTGACGGCGGCTGAAGAAGCTGCGGTCTTGGAGTTCTGTTGCGACGTCTCCGTCTCGCCGTACAACAGGCGGACGAAGAAGTCGCTCTCGTCGGTACTCAATTTCGTCGAGAAGCTCAGGCGGGTACGGGATCCGGAGTTCATGTTTACCGGACTCTCCGGGTTTCGTTGGTGGTGGGCGTTCTGCAAAAAGCATAGTATTGTTTCGTTGTACTATGAAAATAATGGATCAATGAACAGTACGCTTTGACTGTCAGTATTAATGTAACTTTGACGTTCATGAGCAGGGGAAACTGGCCCAAAATTTTATATGCAAACTATACAATCTTCTATGAAAATAAACATTCATTTTAAACCGCGTCCATTGGTAAAATGACATCCCCTTAATGGAATGCAAAAATTGCTTCTTGGACTTTGCCACTCTTGCATACTCTGTATGATACCAATTTTGGAATTACTGGTCACCGAATCCAAGTCTCACTTGGTTTGAAAAGACTGTACAGGGTCCGCCTCCTAAGACTCCTCAGGCTTGTATTTTTTTGTTTTTATAGATACAACCTTAAGTGATAAGTCAAACTGAAGGTTTTTTTAAACTCCTTAAAAATGACGCAGTGGGTGTTCAAAAAATATTTGCAGATAATGATATTTAAAAAATAAAGTAATTTTTGTGAATATGTTTTTGATTTACTCCGCGTAATAAATATTGTTTCATAGTTGAGAAGAAAAATTCGTTGCCGCCTATTATGTAAATTAGTTTATAAATTTAAAATTTCGTTAATTTTTTAATAAGTAATTAATCTAATAAAAGTAAAATTAACAATAAAAACAATTAAAAATAATAACAAATTCTTATGTGCAACTAATAAATAGCTAAGAAAAAGTTCGAACATTTTTAATCTATTGAAAATTAAAAAAAGTGTAATTGCAATACTTCACTTTATTTGCGAAAATCATCTGCAAATATTTTTTGGACACACACTTTTATTGGTCTTCTTTTTGTAATATTGTACCTATAACAATAAGGAAAATGCGAGCCTGGGTAGTCTTAGGTGGCGAAGCCTGTATAGTTCATTACAGAAATTTCGTTTTCGGTGTTATGAAATTCATCTTCACTATCAATATCAAAAACGCTTTTTTACGTTAGAACGTCTTCCACTGATAGTTTTGGCTTCATATTTTTGTTTAATTTATATACTGGTTAAATCTGCGAAACTGGCAGCCTGCGATATCTTCCGTCGTTTTCTTGGTTGTGTCACTTTTGGTAGAGGGGATATGTATATGTATATGCGCCTCAGAAAATAATGTTTTTTACGAAAAAAGAACGAAAAAACATGTTCCTAATTTGTTGAGAAAACAACTATCTTCTATTTAAAATGCTGTCACAACTCTTCCAGAATTTATCTATAACCATATAGACACTTCCTGCTTGTGGTAATCCGAAAGTGGATTAGAAACGGTAAGGTCCACAGGTTGGTGTGTATGTGGTGGCTAGACATAATGATTCCATTACCTTGGTAACTTGCGGTACTTGAAAATAGTTGTGGTTTAAACCGCCATTTAAAATTGTTGCTTCGGCAACATCAAGGAGTTCTGTCAGTTTCTATTTATATTCAGGTATTGTTTGAGGCACACACTAACTAATATAAAGGTGCCCCAATCAACCTTAAAGCTAATCATACCTAGGTTTTTTCTACTTTTGAGAAACGCAAACGATGGGAAATCCTATTTGTCTCGCCAAATTAATACGCTGGCCTCCTGAGATCATTCGTTGTAAGGCCAAAGATATTTTCTTAACGGTTAATACCTTAAACTAGTTCACTTTCTTTTTCTTGTGCAAAGGCACATGTAAATCTACCTTAGACTCTTACGAACTCCATAAATATTTTTATTTCTATCTTATGCTCGCCTACACAAAGTTGGCCAAAATGCTTTGCTGTTGCTTGCCAGTTCATGGGTCCATTTCATTTCATAAATAAAAAAATAGCCTAACCAATTGCTCATATTGTTGAATCGATAGAGAATGAATAATTACTGTAGCAGTTATAGTTGATTCCCGGGTTAGTTGGTTTATGATCGTAGCGTTTTCTTCTTCGTTAAGGTTTTGCGGGTTGCTATGTCGATCATCAGTCGTYYACACAAACCCGGCGTGAACTACCAGTACGAACTCCGGCCAGTCACTGTATAGAACTATAGTAGTTTATAATGCAATTTTCACACTGCACAAAGTCTGAACAAGAAAATGCAAGATGGTAGATCGTGCAGCCGGCTTGCGCTTTACAATTCAGCAAATAAACTCAAAGAAGAAATGATGTGTGAATCAAAACGCTTACTTTGTCATTTTATCAAAATATGTTATTATGGGCTAGTTTCCCCTATTAAAAGGTTTATGAATAGCACTTTATGATGCGGCAAAACCGAAGCGTACGTTGATGTTCGGCTGTTTCAAATAATTGTAATTATGAAATTAAACATTTTTCATAAACCACTAAGCTTCATTGTCGTCCAAGCACTTGTATATTATGTTTATTGTCGGGATTTCCACTGCCGTTATTCGATGATCCCTGGACATTTATTTATCTTGAATGAAGATATTTTGTACCTACATTCCAAGATTGCAACCTCTTCTATGATGAGTGGAGTGAATAGTGCCTTTTCGTAAAGAGCGTTACTCTTATGATCATTCCCTTTTAAACAATCATGCTCAAGTATTAAGTCCGACGTGCTTCCTCACATTCCTAAATAATGTTTTGAGTTAAACGAAATTAAGTTTCCGTTTGTCGTTACTGTTCTGCCTGTTACCTAACAGAGTGTTTTCTAAACTGCAATACTTCGCTCATTAAGTTTCAGTGTCAGGTTGAAAACGCTCTGTTAACACTCTGCGTGCGTTTTGCTCATTTGTTAAATTTTGTACAATATAATACTTAAGGCTGACAATTTTGTAATAATCTGTGGTGATTCGCAAGTTGCAACTCATTTATAGTTCTTAGTTATCTAGAAGTTTGTTTACGTTATTGTGTTTAAGTTTAAATTTCACAAGCTGTACTATGGTGCTTAATTTTGTAAGCAATAATACTGATATTTCTATAATTGTTGTAATAATCAGATGACGCTTTGAACTGATAGTTACTATTATATAGTTTAGATTGCTAAAACGAACAATGATTGTTTAAAATTTCTTTTATGATGTTATACTATGGCAAGTCGTGATCAATAAAACTCTTCCAGTATCACAGTTGTTTTATTTCAGCAAATGTTAATTTTGTGTGCTAAGTCAGAACACTAAAATTTACGATTCAGTATTTCATCGTTATCCATTATATTTTATCATTATTAGTGGAGATATGGGTACCAGGCGCCGTAAATTATTTTATACAATAGACATTTTATTCAGTCGTGTCCATTGTAACCGATTGTTCTTGTAAGGTTCAATTAAAACAATTGGTTTCTAGTTTATGGACTGACACTTATTGCGAAGGCAATATTATTATTGAAATTTGTGTTGTTTTAATGATTTTTCTGTTACAGATGGGTAGAAACAAATGGTAATATATTTTACGTTGTTAATTTTATACCTTTGTGATTATATTTGGTAGTTACGATATCGCATTCGGTTTTTTTATTTGGGTTTCCCCGAAAGCATAGTAATGATACTGACTATACTTATAAATTATTCTAGTGTGAACTGCTGCTTTATTCAAGTGCTAATACAATATACAAATACATATAACATTACATAACAATGTAATATATATTCTTCCTGGGAAATCCCAAAAAACCTATTATAATATCATTCTAATTAGTATATACTAAAAAGACAGTAGCTTTTCTAATTGTTTTTCTTTCTTTTGATTTTTTTCAGCAGACAGCTACCAGTACCAGCTCCAGTCCATGTGGCAGAAATGCTGGAACACAAATCAGAGTCTAGTGCACAATTTGAGATTCCGAGAAAGAGGGCCTCTGAAATCATGGAGACCTGAAACAATGGCCGAGGCGATCTTTTCCGTTTTAAAAGAAGGACTTTCACTGTCGCAGGCCGCTAGAAAATACGACATACCTTACCCAACATTTGTGTTGTATGCCAACAGAGTACACAACATGCTTGGACCTTCTGCAGATGGTGGTTCAGGTACGTACCTGTTGATTTTTTTATTTTAAAATAAGTAAACAAATAAAAGTTATTCTTTTATTTAGAATGCAGTCTAGTATGGTAATGTATGTGTTATTAAATGCACTTTCGCCAGTATTGCTGTATTGGATTTACTGCAAGAAATTTTACAAAAAATAATGGTTATAAGATATCATAAATTATTTTTTATTCTAAATAGTAAATGTACTATTGTATGTATTGCGTTTTTAGTCAGTATCTGTTATAGATCAATTTATATAAATCTAATACACATAACTAATACAGCAGCCATATCTTGGACAATATTCAAGCTAAAATCTTTGAGTGAAATCATTAGATGATGGCCAATACTACCAATGAGATTACACTAAAGATATATCACAGTTTTACTCTTATTTTTAAATGTCTGGATTAGTTTTGAAAATCCATAATTTTCTAGAAGCTCAATGTAAGTCAACCACAAATGCTTATTAGAATCTTTATTATTTTCTATTTGCTTTTTTTTTGGATTATGATACTGGTGATGAGGAAAATATGGTTTGTATTCATTAAAAAGCCTTCTTTACGGTGCTATTTTACTTTGTCTGTAGGTAAACTTATAATAAGATGATATGTAAAAGTTTGTATCAACTACTACTTGTTCTTAACATTAACGTTTCTGATATTTCATTAATGAAACTGCAAAAATTAACAATTTATTTGTTATGGGATTCAACAGCATATTATTGTGCTTAACTTCAAATGGCCTTATGTGCTATAAGTTTTCCTTCTATACAGTTGTACTAAGAAAAAATATTTTGTAGGTAACTTAGATTAATATTCTTATTTAAATAACTGATGTTGAGTACTATATTTATTTGTATAAATTCATTTATTTTTGAACACCTTAAAATAAATGCTGCTAATAGCTGTATGAAGTGGGTCAAATGAAAATATTTTTTTCATAACTATTTAATGCATTTTTTTGATACTACAACCTAAAAAGTAGATTTCGGACTGCACACTAACTTTGTCATTTTTTATTAGTACCTACACATAATTCGAAATTTTTTATTTTTATAATAGAATGTAGACTTTTTTCTACTATCTTATTTAGTAAAATCTATTTTTGTGAATCATGGTTTCTGATCTTTTGTTATAACTGTAAGTGTTTCAAAAGTTCTTTTCCGGTTGCTGAATTAGGCAATAGTTTTTCTTCTTAGCAAGTGTAAGCATAATTAATTGACCTCGAGAATTTACAAGGAGCTGTTCTACTAGTATTCCTGCAACTGTTAAACAGGTTTTGAAACTATGGAAATGTGTAATATCAACAAGAACAGCTAGGAGCACTGCTGTAACGAAAGAAAATCAATTTTGGTGTTTGGTAACTGAAAATCACATTCAAATGTGACCTTTTGGATGTTGCACAATATCAGCAAAGCATTAGTAATTACATAGTATATTATAACAATGTCCTTAATACCATTCCTACCAAATTCACCTTCATCAACAGTAATTAACTCACAATATTGACTTTTTCAAACAGGTAATGTTTCTGTTGAAACCGTATTTCACTGTAATGACTTATGAATTATCATTATCATTATTAAAAAGCAGAAAATTTCTTTAATTTTCGGACGCCAGGGCACTAATTTTAGAGAATCAATTTCTCCAATCGTTCCAATATATTATCTTGTTTTGGGAGAAGAAGTTGATAAATTGTTATTTGATATTCTAATTACTACAAGAGTTAAGAATTTTTTTAATTAGATTTTTCAAATAATAGCAATCTGTCAATGTGAGATAGCCACACTATGTGGTTTCAGTAAAGATACTCTAAAAGTGCCTGAGAAAGTTGAAAGAAATGTTTTGGTCAAGCTCGTTTTTGTAGTCTTCATGTGTTATTTGTAAACACTGTTGATCTAAATGCTGTTAAGTCGAGGTACAAAGAAAATCTCCCGTTGGAAAGTGTTCATTACTTGATCAGCTACAGTAATGTACCTTCAAACCTACGGTTCTGTCAGTATGTGGTTTTAGCACCAAGTTTTACTTTGCAACTGGCAATTTGACTAAACACATCAGGAATAAATATCTAATACTGAACCTACCCTGTTTTGCAAAAGAACAGAAGTGATTTTTAATAATTTTTTTACACACTGATTTTTAGGAGCTGATTGTTCATAACCCAGTCTTTCTGCATGCCAGTGCCTATTATCTCATATATTTTACAATTTCCAAATGCAATTTATTGGTTTCTGCTTWTAAATTAATAAAATATTAATTCAACAAATATGGAAAAACAAAAGAAAATAAATGAACAAGAAACGCTAGCTTGATTTCTTGGAAATTCTAATAATCTGATAATTCAAATTATTACCAATGCTAATAAAATGAAAAACCATTTACTTTCACATCTGACAATGAAGTTTTACCACTCCATTTGAAAAGTTATTTTAAGTTCAAAAATTTTAAAATTAAAAAGCTGTAATGGTCCTGTCTCTTTTAGTTTAAAACACAAGTATTACAGTAGCAAATCACTGGTTGCCCCACAATAGACGGGTGGGTAATGCCTTTGAGTGGCATTAGATGGCATGATGTGCCCACATTTCAATTCTCGCATACAAGTAGTACAATCGTCATTTATTTTCATAAAATGTCAGAAAACTTTTTAGGGGTGCATTTCAGAGGTCATGTATAATTAACAAAGAAACACTAACATTACACAAGGAAGACAAAAATATAAAAGGATGTTCTATTTAAAAGTAAGCGAAGTCATGCAAGGTTAATGTGCATTACCAATATAATATAAGAATAATTTTAGGTTGTAAAGCAACAAAGGACTTTTGTATAAAACAGTTTTCGTATTTTTAACAGTTATAGAGTTATGGAAAAAATAAGTTTAATTTGACCCACCCTGCATATAAAAGCACGAAAGAAGTCAAGATCTTACCTGTACAAAAAATTAATAGTTCCAAAGTCTAACATAGAACATTTTTGTGTGAAGAGAATAAACTGTATGCATGGAGAGTCTTCTGTTACCATTTATAGATAACTAGACACTAAATACAGTTAACTTATTGTTTTGAGAATTTTAGCAATACAATATAATTTAAAGTATGACATTCCCATTGCTTAGACGCTATTGCACTCTGCTCTAGTTATTGCATACTGTTCTCATGGTAACTTGTGGAAAAAATGGAAACAATCGCCATTACCAATCTGCTTCATATGCTACTCCTTAGTGAAAATGTGGCATCAACAGCCTGAAATTTTGGTCAAGTATATACCTATTATATATTAACTAAAGTACAGTACTCATTGTCTGCCTTGTGTGTCACGTGTTAATAATTTTTATCAATTCAAAATGTTTGCTTGATTATTTTTCAAGATATGACCATACCCCATACATACAACTGATCATGACAGTATAGTTATTTATTCTAATTGCTTTCCCACTTACGCATTCCTTTGATTAAATATTTTTGTTGAACTTTTAGATTTGCGGCCAAAAGGAAGAGGAAGGCCACAAAGAATTCTTTTGGGTGTTTGGCCCGATGAACACATACGTGGAGTTATACGAGCTGTAGTTTTCCGAGATTCCCATCAAATTAAAGAAGAGCCTCACATGAGTTATCAAAGAATGCATGTAAGTATATTAATCGTATATTCTTTGTCTCAGTAAATTTTAAGCATATATTTTGATGAATCTGTTATTCATTGAATGAAGCATTGTAACAGATGTCTATTGGTCTAACTATAAAGCTTTCTTCCCTTAAAATTAAAATGCTTCCAACTTATGTTATCTAACAATCTTATAAAAAGGTGAGTGTGAAATGCATAAAACAGCAGTAAGAATTATGTTTGTAATAGTAGCATTCTGAAATGCATTTCTATAAATGATAAAGTGATGGTGAAAAATACCTATATGAATTTTGGTACACATTATTATCAGTTAATTGAAGGCCATTTTTTCATGGTATCTCTTTCTTTAGGTTATGCATATGAGAGGTAGAAGTTAACAACCTATTTTTATTTCTTGCAGAACTTTTTTCTGAGTTCACTAAGACCAACCAAAGCATTTTTTTAATTAAAGAACCTAGTAGTTTTTGAGCAAAAAAAATTTCATTTTCATTGCCAAGTTAAAATTGTCACTTACATTACTTAATAACCTAGTAGACGGTTATTATTTTTGACATAGTTTTCTTAAGTCACCTTTTGGTTTGGTATTCACAGTTTTTGGTGTATATTTATTTAGATACCTAGTTTTTTTTACCATATTTTACATTAGTTGTCTAATGTTCTACATAATGTTAATGATTTTGTTGTCAATCTCAAAATTCATAACTATCTACTACATTTTTAGTCTAGTAAGATTTATTTGGTAAAAAAAAGCTAATTTTATGTTTTGCTCACTTGCTATTGGATGTACTAAAAAACATAATGAGCAAAAAACTAAGCTACACACAAAACTTCGATATTGTAACTTCGTTGACATAATAGTACCAGTACCAGTAACGCCTGTTTTTTTTACTGTTGCTGACAGAATTTTATTAAGGGAAGGCAGTTTTATTTTTTGGCTGGCACACTATTTTATGTAGGTATCTATGTGGAAAAAAACGACAAAAAGTTTCTAAATTATAAGGGGGTATAAAAAACTTTTCTTCACTGGAATTAGCCGATACAAATAAATGTGTCAAAGAAATGAATTATAATAGGGATTAATATTTACTCCATAAAATTGCTCGTAAACCACCTGCTTAAAATATTCTAATATGGTACAAAATATATTATCACCCTTGACATTGTTTGAATATTGTATTATTGCACTAATATGGTACATATCCACCTATATATTTATAACATTAATATTTAGACAACGCTTTTGATAATTTCTGGTGTGAAAGTCTGAACTTTTATAGTGAACATTCCTATTCATGTAACATAAGCCTGAATAGTACCGAATATAGTACTGAATAGTAGTACCGTAGTATTTAGAAATTAAAAGTTTTAGAAGGTTGGAGGCTTAAGGTGTACACACATATTAAAATTAATTAAAATTTTTCATACTTTAGTATATGTTAAGTATATTTATCTATCTATTATTATCTATTATTGTGCAAGGTTCAATGATACATTTAATTTTGCTATAGCGTTTAGAAATATTTTGTAGTTGATAATTATTTATAGAGGAAAAATTTTTGTTTGATATACAATATATTTATTAAGTTGATGAAACAAGACCATCATTGAATCATCATTTCAGGATGGGTTAAGCATACAGAGCTACCCCAACAATGCTTGTAACAACACGTCCGAATCCACAGTCTCTCCAGGTGCAGCAGCCGCAGCTGCTGTTGCTGCGGTAGCACAAGGCCTCCGACAGCAGATGTGTAGCATGGTGGCAGCTGCCCAACAACACCAAAGCTCAGGGCATGACACTAACCCTGTAGCTACTTTGGTAAACTCTCTTGCCCTTGCAGGGCACTGTGGAGGTGTGACCATGCCCAGCAATGGTGCACCACCCATAAGCATGTCACAAATGAGGATGAACAGTCCTGTTGGAAGCATACAAGATCTGAGAATTAGTCCTGCTGGATCGGGATTGGAAAGTCCGATTTCATCACCTTTGGGTTTAACAGTAAGTTGATTATTTTAGTGATGAAAAATGGCACCAGCATGATATGGAATAATACAAATTTAGCACCTACAATATTTGTTACAAAAGCTTTTTCTTCATTTTGGGGTCGTTTTTAAATATGTAATCATATATTGCAAAAGGATTTTCGTTACTTAGTACTACATAGATACTTTCGCATTATTTGACTCCAATGATCTATAGTGCTATTAATTAATTTAAAGAAAAGATGTATTAAGCATTTAAAAGAGTGAAACTGTTTCACAAGTGCATTTTTATTATATCAGTATAATACTTTTTAGAATGACATAAAAATTATAGAAAACATATACAGCCGTCGGCTTTGAAAATGATACAATGTGGGCAGATTGTGTATGTGACGCAATTGATTTCTTGGTAATATAACTGTTACCAAATAAATATATAATAATATAATATAAAATAATTGCTTCTGTAGTATTTCCATGTCATTGCAAAGTTCAATTTAAATAATTATTAATTGATTTGAATTAAGAACAGAACAGGACCTAGTAGGTTTTTTTTAAAAGCAATGATTTGATTTCACCAGTTTAAACAGAAAGTGGTACTCTTGTACTTCATAAAATTGTTACTTAATACTAGTGATGTCTAGTCATCCTAGCTATAAATAATGTGCTAGTTTTGCCTTAAATTATTTTTAACTGATTGAACATGTTATGAAATATACAATTTATTCGAACATTATTCTCCTTTAATAATCTTGGGTACTTTAATAACAAAGCCTTGAAGTTTCATTAGTTAAGGTCTTTTTGTCTGCAGGAATTTTTATAGTGCAGATCTAAAGTCTCCCCTAAATGGATCCGTTAAGTTGTAAGGTTGCTTGTTGTTATTGTTGAAAAATTACTACCTTTCAGAGGCAATATCTTTTTCTCATTATTCAAGATGGCACTGCAATCTTTACCAACTGGAAAATTTTAAGTGGCAAGGGTGATCAAATTACACTTCATTTCAAAAAAATTGAATTATTTTCGTAATCGTTTTTAGTAAATTAATGGAAGATTGTCCTATTTCAATTTACTAAACAAGATTATATAGATAATGAAGATGGCTTTCAAATAAAATATAACTTTTTCCCTCTTGATATTTAAAATTTTATAAATGTGCTCAGAAATGTCTTTACATTAATATAGAGCCATAACTTGAAAATGAATTGTCTGATTTCAATTTTCTCAATGGGAAGATTTAAATGAGGTGATTCAGTTTAGTGTTCGCGACCCTATATCATCCGGATTTTGACAGATCTAAAAAACCCTACTAGATCATAAAATTAAATTAACTATATGATGACCTTTATGAAAGTTTTGATAGTCAACTGTTTTCTCTTTAATGGAACACCATATATTTTTCACTTGATATTTAAGGTTGTACATTTACTTGCTATTCAGCTATGTAAATAAAATGGGTACAAATAATAAAACATAAACACAAAGTAATAAATTTTACCAAACAAGTCCTTCATTTAAAGTGCAACATTCTGCACAAATTTTCTTTAAAATAAGGCCTAAGGAAAAAATCTAATGCTGTAAGATCTGGAGATCTTGCAGTAAACTTTATTACAATTTCCTATCTACCATTGTATTTAAATAATTGGTTACAATTCTTGTATTAGGTGATGGTGCACCATCCTGTTACAATATTACGTTGGGTCTAATGGTGTCCTGTGAGTGTACTTTCATATTTTAAAAATGTGTTTCACTAAGCTAGTAGTGTCTCCTTGTTATTTAATTTTATGTGAACCTTCTAATTTTGCTTTTAAAAGTTAATATGGGACTTAGATATCCACAGTGAGCTTGTATTCTCGATTTTAAATTAAAGGTAGCCTAAACAAACTTAGTAATGTTAAAACATCCTGAAAGTTACGAAAGCTATTTTAATTTACTACAATATAGAATTATGTACGCTTATACAGGGAGGCCTGCAATAGTCCTGTAGGCAATATTTCTTTTTTTTTAATGGAACAGCCTTTCTAGTTGCTGTGGCAGCGACAATAGGAGTGATAGAAGTCTTCAAATTGCCATAACTAAGTATGGTTTAAACGAATTCAACGAATCATGACTAGTTTTAAAGTGAATTTTGTCGTTTTGAATATAGGCATAAATAACATCACAACTGTTTGACAACAGGAGGTGTTATTTAAGAAAGTTTTATATTACTTCCAAATCCAATGGCTGGGGCTGTATAGCGAAAAAAATTTCAAAATTTTTTTGCTCAATCGCTTTAAACTGGTCGAAACGTAAAAAAACAAAATTTGAGCAAAAAAAATTCTTGTCTGTGTGGACGCAATAACTTTCGAAAGACTTAAACTTGAAATTTGGCATATATATAAATCTCAACTACCCAAAGTGACCTATTGTTTTTGGGGTAACTAGGATATAGGGAAGGAGGTGAAATTTGGGGTAACTACCCTTTTTGCATATTTCTTTTGTATGTGATTAGTAGTTGAATTGCAAGTATTATTTGCTCCTATAAATGTTCGATACAGCAAACAGTTTTGAAGATATTAGCAAAATACCTGTTTTTCTTAAATATCTCCAAAAATACGTAATATATTGAAAAAGTGAAAATACCATCAGATAGGAAATAAAGTTTCTCACAAAAATTGTTAAAAAAAAATGTTTACAAAAAATTGACATTTTCGAAATATTTCCAATAAATTGGACCCTGTCCACACGATATTTTTTTATAATTTTACTATTATATAGAAAATCAAATTTCTGATCGAAAAGCACTCTTGCAATTTTTGTATTAACTTAATAATTTTCGAGTTACAAAAAACGATTTTAAGAATTTATGTATTTTTGCTAATATTACAAGAACTGTTTGTTGTTTCAAAGTATGTGTAAAGACAAAAAATGTTTAGAACCTCTTATTGATCGTATAATATAAGAAATAAAAGCGTAAATGTCATTTTGACAACTGGATGTGGAAGTATTGATTCAATTTGCAGCGGTTTTTTAATCAAATATTTAAAAAAAAATCTAATGCAGCTGTACAGACTTTATGCTAGTTGTTATAGCTCATTAATCGAGCCAGATAAATTTCAAGAAGGGGTCAGTATCTTTCTTCCTTTCTTGGTGGTTTTAGTAAACTGCAAGTCTTGTAGGTATTTATTTCTAWGTAATTCAGTAGCCCATTGAACCTTATCAAACAACAACTTTCATCCTAAATTACACATTGTTACTACTAATATCATACTTGCTTACCGTACCTCCCTAGAAGGAGATAATAACCCGTCATTCTTAGAGTGTCACTGATCTGTTCTTGTATTAAGTATTATTGTTATTATTGCTTATTGTTGCTAATGAGAACGTTATTCAAATTAATAATATAAAATACAAGATTCACTATGTATTGGTCAATAAACTACTTATATTCTATTAAAAAGTAAACGATAGAAAATATTACAATTGGGTATTATCACTTTTTTTGAAAATTACGTAAAATGAATCTTGAATTGCTTATATATGGTACGCCATATTATAAAAAACAAAAAAAATATTTGTAGGTAGAGAATTTCAGGTCTGAAATTCGAATCTTAGGAGTCACCGCCAAAACGCTTCTATCCAAGGTTATCCAACTCGTGACGTCAAGTGTCACGTAAACATTACCGAGGAGCGTGCTGTTTATTGGTGTAGTATCAGTGTTGTTTGGAAAAGCTTTTGTGTGGTGCTTATTGAAAGGATTGTGTAAGAGGTTTCACCAAAAAGTGATTTGTGTAGTTTTACAAGCATCTATTATCTATGGAAAACAGAACAAGTGTTGTTTTGTATATGGTTATAAAAGTACTTCAGTCAGTACAGCTGACTTATTTTTTGTAACCGTTCCTCGAGATTATTAACGTATGAAAAAGTTGTTTAAGGCCCCTAGACGTGATATGCCGAAATCGCAAATATGCTTTTCTGTCGTGAAAATCATCTTAATTCTTACTGTAAGTTTTATTATTCTTTTTGGGGTTATAAGTGTTTACCATTCAGTTTCCATTTTGTAATAGCTTGAAGAGGATATGAAAAATTATATGCGTTTTAAGTTGATAGAGGGAAATGTTATAATAAAGAACGACGTTGTTCCCCATATATTCGACTGTTAGCCAAACTGGAAACGAGCCGCAAGAGCCCTGAAAATAAATGGCAATTTATATTTATTCTGACCTCTAAAATAAATGGAAAGTTTAGGGTGCATTTCTGATTCTTACATTTTTATGTTTACAAATAATGTTTCCAACAACCCACTGTGATCAAATTATCAATGCTATGTTAATTTGATAAAAAGTTCACTTATGCTGTTGCTTTTACGTTCCTCATCTCCGCCTCGTTGAACCGCTCGTCGCTGTACACAAATTTCATAACAATGAACATGCCTTCATAAGTCATAACTCCTAAGTATTTCACTTTTTCTTGGCGTATTTTAATTCGCTTGTCACAAAATGAACGCAAACAACAAACTTATAAATTGAAGGGCTGAGGCCGACGTGTGACGCGCTGACCCCAGATGTAAACAAGCGGCCATTTACAAGACACCTGACGTCACGGCCAACATGTTCGCGTTTTGGCGGTCCCTTTAAATATTCACATTTTTTAAATTAAAAATACACCTTACGATCCATTTTATCGAATTTATAAGCTGTCACAGCTGTTTTGTGGATTAGATGCTACCTATTAATATGCAATTTAATAAAATATAAATACATGGCAAATACCCAATTACTATAAGTAATATAAAAATTATCAATGATCATCAAAATGTCCACCGTTACTAGCAAATKACCAATCTAACCTAAACTAATAAGTTGTAATTTATGAGTAACATTTGGCATTTTAAATATAACCTAATTTTAATTCAAGAAAAAAAATAGCTGAACCCAAGGACGGGTTCGCAGTTTTTTTTGCTAAAACCAAAAAACGAAGAATGATATCAACTTTGAGTTTTCAAATTCATCTTGTTCAATTAAGGAGTTAAAACAACTAACAAAATAGTGTATAGGGTTGCATTTAACTTTTTTATGATATTTCATAAAAGATAAAATTTTCATAATAACCCCTCGTCAGACATTTGCAATAAATTATCAATTGTTTGTGATTACATTGAAAACCATAAAATTCACTTTAAAACTAGCCATCATTCGTTAATTTCGCTTAAACCATACTTGAGTTGTGACATTTGAAAGATTCGTAACTTCTGACCCTACTGTTGTCACAGCAACTAGAAAAAAAATGTTCAAATAAAGTTTGTTAAGAAGTAAACATAGATGATAATGAGTTTATTTTAGACCAACATTGTATTGCAACTTTTTGGAGAAAAAAACGATCCTTTGATAAGTCATATTAAACATGCTACCTAGCAGCTAAGTCATGTACTTCATAATATTCTAAAAGTGGCCATGTTTGTCAAAAAAATTTTACGGGAAGATTCTAGCACTATTAATTTACAAGATACAGCCGCTATCCACCCTTAACTGATCACCCTGTATATTGTATAATAAATACAAGAAACAAGAACGAGAATACACATTGGGCTTTGAACATTTTGGAGGGGGTTGCTAGATATTTCCTAGAGAAAAATAAACTTCTGATAATACGTTTTTAACAAAACCTATCAAACAAACCCACAAACAATACAATAAGTACTAAATACTGATTAACAATGAACAACTAAAATAAACATAATGGCCAAACAAAGATTATTAACATTAAAAAATTGAAATAACAAACATCTAAATATAAGAACCTTAACCTTAAATTTTATTGTAACAGATGCTCAAAATCATTTCAATTATTAAAATTCTTTTTCGATATTTTTGCATCTGCTGACGCTTTGGCAACACACAAATTTGCTTGTTTTGTTTTCTCAACTTGTCATTTTTTCAAAAGCTACTAGATGACTTTTTCATTAAGAACAATAATTCCATTTTTCTTAAGAATAACTCAGAATGAAACTTTAGACATGGGACAACTCTATATTTCTAGAAACAGAATTATATTGGGCATTTACTGGTCAAACACAAAATAAAGTATTCTATTTAAAATAAAAAAGTTATTGTTATTTAAAGATTGCATTGTTTAACCTCATTTAGTAAACACCCAGTATAAGTAAGAGTAAAAACTAGTGCCCAGCTATAAAGCAGACATTACTGTTTGTAAAATTGCATTTGCCAAATTTAGCATACAAAAAATTGTTTCTATTTCTGTGAACCTCAACAGGCATCAAATTTAAAGAAAAAATGTTATTTCTAAAATGGTAACATTTAGCTAAGGCAAACCTTATATATATGAAGTTACCTTAAAATTGAACACAGAATCCAAAAATGCAATAATATACAGGGTATTTCAATTAAAATAAAACAGTTAGGGTCTATAGCGCTATTGTGGGCCATCCTGTATATGCTTACATGATTTTATATTGTAGAGAATTAGAAATCAATTCACTTTGCTTTTTAAATATTTATCTGTAATACTTTTGGAGATATCGAAGAAATATATTTGCACTAATGGAACACCGTGTATATTTACTTAGGTAATAGGTCATTCAATAGAATAGTTCAAATTCATTTTATTTTTAATCACAAATTTCAGAATGTATTGTAATTTTCTTACATTTCTAATTTGTTCTCAGGTTTCAAGTACAATGGAGCCGGCAGTGAATTTAGCAGAAGTTGGAATGGGTGGAATGACATATAAGCCAGCAAGGTCCTTTACATCACCCAGACCAGAAAACCTGTTTCAGGAAGATATCGAGGAACTGGTCAAACCGATGCACGCATCTACTCCGCGTCCCAAAGACACTATGACAACCATCAAAATGGAGCCCATGACTGAGTGCCGGGGAGAATGAACGCGGGTCTTGCTTGCTGTTTAATGTGATAATTATTATTAGGTTGAGGTTAGGTTGGATTTGGAAGATCGATGGAGGCTGGGCATATACGTCGAATGATTAGTGGTGTTTGACAGAAATACATTAGAGAATTGTGTCGGGATTCATATTATCAAAAAATAGTAATTAGTCCATAATAGAATGAAATCATTTATTTGATTGCCAAGTTTCATTCGAGTTTATGTCCCTCCCCTCGCATAGATATAAATCGCTGTTGACGGAATTAATTCGAAATTCTAGTGGATAGTGCGTTTTTTGGACACATTTATAAGAATTATCTAGAAGCCAAAGTCTCGGCCAGTTCTACATAAAAAAGACTGTTGTGTATTTGTATACTGTTATTCAAAATTCAAAATTAGATATTTTCATGATATTTATTAGCTATTTAAGGCATGTATACCACTCGGATGCATCACATTAAATAAGTATGACATGTAGGCATTCCTTACACCCGTGTTCGCTTTACGACAATCCACAGAGAACTCTAGCTGCGTTACAAGTAAGTTCGCATGATCTGGTAGTGTTTGTGGGCCCAACAGATATTCAAGCTATGCAATAAGATATATTCTAAATGGTAAGCAACCCAGGCACCTGTACACTCATACAAATGCTCTAGGTTTTGGTTATTTTTAGTTTATTTAATGTTTGAAGAGATTATTGCCTCACAATTACTGCATTTGCTCTAGATTGTTTTGCTTTATGATGCACCTGAAGATAAGCACACCTTTAATGCATGGTAAAAGATACAGGATACTTCTCATCCCGGGAAAACAGGCTGATGCTGTKATAATAAACAAAAATATTATAGGTACTCKAGCAGCTTGTAATTTTTAGACTTGTCTCAACACTATATACACAAAAATAGGTACAGATAAAATCATAATTATGCAGATATTCACTAAATGTATGATTTTTCAAAAACACATAATGTCGAAATACAGGAGAAAAGTTTATATATTAATTATATCTGGAAATGATTTGTTTTGCTTGTAAAAGAATTGGCAAAAAAGTTTTCATTTCAGAAAAAAAACTGTTTTTAAAATTGTATAAGTACTTAAAAAGATAACAATAATGAATTTGGTTAAAACTGGTGTATTTATACAGAGCACCTAAAAGCACGAAGTGTGTTCAAAAAGTAACTGGAATTTTCATTTTTCTTAAAGAATCTTTATTTTTATTTAGAATAATCCACCGTAGGTATATTCAATCTTTGAAGCACTTCTGGAAATCTCTTTTTAGTATGGCTTTCGGCTTCTTCATTGATTCTATTTTAATGGCATCGATGGTGAGATCAGAAAATTGCACATGTAGACATATCATGTGGTGCATCATTACAGTGTTGTTTTTGGTCAAAAATTCACGAAAAAGCAATGGAGTATGAGCAGGGGATTTTTTGTGGTGCAAAAGCTATGCATTGTTTTACCATAAATCCAGCTGTTTTATCGGATTGCTTCACACAAAGGGCGTTGAACTTGCAGGGCGTCATTATCTTCAACATCTGCACCAATTTCTTGGAAACACTTATGCCACTCGTAAACCCTTGTTTTACTTATTACAGATTCACCAAAAACAATTCCTATAGCAAAATTTGATACAAATTTCTTGTTTTGCGGAAGTAAAAATTAACCAACAGCTCCAAAAGTCGCATACCCTTTTTGACAGCTGACAACAGACTAAACATCCAGTATGGCTAACCACATACGGACACTTTTTAGACATGTTTGGTAACAATACAAAAAAGTCATACTAATCAGACCCTTACAAACAGCAAAATTACAACATTTATGTTACTTTTTGGACACACCTCATATATGAGAAATTACTTTATATTTTTCCCCATTTTACCATCACTAATGTTCACCTGAATTTATATCATGCAGTTTTGAACACCCTGAATCTTCAACATAATATTTTTACTACTATACAAATCTACTAACTTCAGATAATATACATTTGCTGCCGAATTGTGAGGTGATATCAGTGGAGAGTTATTGTAGTTGGAGGGAAAATTTAGGATCTGTCTTATTTTTACACTTAATTGTTGTGTACAGTTCAAATCTTTTATTTGAAATTTGTTTTAGTGTACAGAGGCAGTTTTATATGCTGTTGCGCAGAGTACACCAAAGGTCCTCCCATAGCTATTAAAAGGCTAACGATGTACAAATTAAAGGTGTAGTCCAGGTTCCCTGCTACCAAGAAGCCACTGTGTTTTATCAGTGCAATAGTTGTTAAAAGATATTCCGTAATATTGATTTAATTAATGTCTTAATTCCTTTATTATTTGTAAGTATAGACGGTCAGTGATTTTCAGTATTTAAGCTGGTCTCTTTAAGTTATTTAATTTATTTAGTGGATGTTTGTAATTGTCATATAAAGAATGAAGTATTTAACCACAATATAGATCTTTTTATGCTTTGTTATTTATGTACATGTCCTCTGGTCGTGGAAAGTTTATTTTGTTATGTATCACTTGCATTTCCACCTTTTAAATGCTGTAAATAACAGACTCTAAACCATTGCTGTTACTTTCAGATCAATAGTAATGCCAAATGTACCATAGATGTTAACATTTAGTGTGCAGGAATATACGAGGAGAACCGAGAAGATACAGATAAATATGTACTGGTGTTTGTTGAGGTTATTTACTATTATTTCAAGTTTGAAAACAAAGTTCAAGGCTAATATTACTACTAATGATGAATAATGATGAAATAATTAAACATCATTAGTCCTTCATATGACACAGAGTAACAAACAGGATTTAAATTTTTTTGGCGTTAAGGAATAAATGATCAAAATTGCCAATAATAAGAATTTTAGTTGTTTATTAAGATAAATATAATTTGTCATTTCTCATAAATTAATATGTCGAAAGAGAATAAGCTTTTATTATTAGGACTATTATTCTACAGTTATAGCAAATTTGTCGTCTCATTTGTTCAGATTGTGTAAGTTGCTGCACTGTATATCTTGGGTTCTCCTACAATAGATGTTGTGTATGTATGTACAAAGTGTAGTGCGAGGTATAGTGCAACTGCCTTGATTGTAAAAAACATTGACGTGAGTCGCTGTGCATGTAAAGTGCTATGCACGTAGGTACGAGTCACAATTCACCAAAGTAGCACACATTAATTGGTTCTCTCTTTGATCGCTAGGCCAACACGAGATAATTATTTTTGTGATTTGTTTAGATTATAGGATACGAATAATGTACAAAATTTATATAAAAGGAAGATCTTGTGTAAGTGTAGAAAAGAAATATATTACAATTTATTGAATTATAAAGATAAAAAAAATGCCTTCCTGCCATTGAAGGGTCTGCCACCTCTGTTTGACTTTGAGAAAGTGATATTTTTCAAAAAAAAAGTGGCCTTTAAATCTTGGATTACTTTATGGATGTTGAGAAATCTATGTTTTCCCCTGTGTTTTGTTGTGAGTAGTGAAAGTCTAGGCTTGATGTGTTCAAAAGTCAGTAGTAAGTGCCTTCCAAAAAACTATGACCACTTGTCATCCAGTTTTCGAGATTGTTATCAAAATTCCACATTTTGATAAGTTTAAGATTGGTAACACCCTAAATGGCATGTTCTTTTTCATATCTATGTAAATTTATATAAAAAAAAAACTGTACAGGTCAGAGTTATGTACGATCGGCTTTTATCCAAGATATGTTTTACTGCAACATGAGGTTATTTTTAATGTACCAGTATAATATAATTCGATGTTAGAGAAAATATAGGAAACACAACTAATAGCCTGTTTATAGTCAGCTCGCAACAAATAACCTAATTATTATTACAGATGTGCTACTTATAGAAACTGAAAATTTGAATGCTGTGACCCGGTTATAAACAACACATAAGATGTTTCATTATGTAATATGTGCAGTCTGTTGATAGTTTATATTTCTTTTGTTTTTTATGACTGTATAGATTTCGTTTTCATTATTTAAATGAATAATACATATTATTATTTTATGTCTGTATGGTAAATTAAGAAGAACATATAAAATTTAAAGTAGAGAAGGCATGTTTATTTTCTGATACATCCTGTCCTCATTTTCAGAAATAAATATTGATTTTTCAGTTCATTAGATCATACAGTGAAAACTATAGCAATATTTGAATTTCATCTAAATAATTTATACAACCATGACAATGAGAATATTCAAACTCATCATAAGATATTTGTTGAAAAGATAACATTGTTTTCTGTCATTTCATTAAGAAACTTGTCTTTTATGTTATACATACAAAATTGTCAAGTACTTGAAAGTTGATAAATACAGAGATACATTGCTGATTTTCCAATGAGTGTTGGAGCCCTTTGGAAAGGTTCAGTGAAATGAAATTACTTTGAATGATTAACTTTTTCATATTCATTGTAACTCAAAGTTATCTACCGCTTCTACCATGTATTTGAGATAGACTTATTAGCATTAAACTAACGGATGTATCAAAGGTATAGCTACCAGGGATTTTTTTAATCGCCAATGTTTTATTACTGATAAGGTAGGTATAACAAATTTCGATTGCAAAATTTCACACATAAAAAATAAAAACTACAAAATAATTGTCTAAATAAATAATAATTTTTAATTTTCTACATTTTTAAAATTGAGATTAAAAGAGCTGAGTGTGGTTTGAATCTAATTGAAACAGTAAAAAATATAAAGAATATCCTCCGGTTAATCCGGCCAGATTTCAAGAAGTCACCTTATTATTCTACTGAAGATGGCATAGTTGCTGAAATACTTTATAGAATATTGTGGTTGGGTTATTTTTTTTTAWTGTTACGATTTTTAAAATGGGCTAAAAAGTATAAAATATTTCTCCTAGCAGCATACAGATTTATATCCTACCACAGATTGTTCTGAAAATTTTTGATTATGAAATTTTTAATAGCTATGAAAATACTTGTAAGATTTAAAACGATAATGTTTCATGTTTTTTTTTTAATGTTACAAGTATTTGCAAAGCCATTTCAATAATTATTATTCACTTCCCAAAAAAAATGCCATTTTCATATACAGGAGTGGGAAAATACTGAATACGATTTATGTGTATGTTACCTTCAGGAGTGTATTAAAAATTAATAAACTTTTATAGTACACTCCAATTAGACATAAAGAGAGGGTGAACTGCGCATCAAATCAGGTATTTTTGTTTTCTTAATATATTGTTTATGATGCAAAGGTAATGTTAAATCAAACTTTCGAACCTTAGCATTCCATGTCATTGTCAAAAGTCAAGAAAAGAGATAGAACTTTTCAAAGATGACCAATTTTTCAAATTACACGATTTTTAACAAAACTTCATCTTTCTCAGTACCATTTATGTCTCTAAAAGCGTAGTATTTACTCGGAAACCTCCTCCCACCCTCCCAATATATTACACTGGTATTTCAGAGTACGCCAAAGTGACCCCTCCTCTCTCCTTACTATTGTGCAATTTACGGTTTCCTTGAAATCAAAATAGAGGAGCTTCCTTAGTACTATTTTTTAATACAACTCATCTAACTGTACTCCTTGCCTATAACTAAAAATAACCATGTGCCTTATGCAGGGGAAAAGGAGAAGCCATCAAGCAGGGGAATAGTGGGCAGTGTGGTCCTTTGTTCATATGAAAGAGCCAGCATTTGGTCTGAATTGCTCACCTATCGCAGACGATGTGCCAAATGAAGACTAAAAAATAATTATGGATGCACATTTCGGATATTCTTGAAAACTTCTATCATCTCAAAAGACATCTTAAACAAAACCAGGTTCATCAAAGAGAAGAAAAGATCCTCCGATCCTATTGTCCAAACCACAATCTCCAATATAATTAAAAAATTTAAAGAAAGTGGATATGTTCAAGATATCTGAAGCTTCGGACATCCAAAATCAGATACAATCGAATATCAAGCTCTGGATGGATTAGTATCATCATGTCAACCTCGCAACTTGCTTTGGACAATAAAATTAGTCAATTGTTGGTTGTCCGATTATTAAAAAAGAGCAGTTACAAACAATCCAAAGTACACTTTCTCCATAGGCTAAGTGATGATGATCTTGACAGAAGTATGCAGTTTAGTGTGATACTAATGGACGTGACCAATGATAAACCAAACAGTGTAAACATTTTGTTTTCGGGTAAAGCCACATTTTGCTTCAATGGCTTATTAAACAGACATAACTGCCGCTACTGATCTAGTGAAAATCCTCACTGGATGATGGAACAGCATACACAGTATCCGCAGAAACTAAATTCGGCAAGACTTTACATGTCCGTACTTCATAAATTAAATGTAATAACAGATATCTACTAACACTAAGTGATAGTATTGTATCTGATATTGTATATTTATTGGCCAGCGAAGATCGACGAGGAATGCTAAACTTCAATTTTAACAAGACGCTGCTTGCCAACATTTTCAAGTTAATGTTTGCCTCCTGTATCTAGATAACATCTACCCTGATTGGTGGATAGGACGTCAGAAAGTTATTGCTATGTCTTCTGATTTAGGTCTGTTGGATTTTTGCGTGTAAGAATCATTTAGATAGTCAAGTGTACAAATAAAAACCGTGATATTTGTGAAAGCTGGAAGCCAAAATCACACACGAAATTCAGGAAATGCCGCCTAACTGGCTGCAAAATTTGTTGCGAAATTTCTGTGATAGATTTGCCAAGCTGTAGGCCGTCTTCAGTTTGAAGATTTCATTTGATGTAAAGATTTATGTAAGTAAATAAAAACCAATACTGACACATGCAGAACCTAGTGTGATAACACTTTTTGTCTTTTATTTGCAATCACGATTTTACTAAAAAATCTGCTATTAAACCATGCAAAATGTACTCGACGTCATTTCAAGGATAAATAGAGCAATGCAAACCAGTACAAAATCGCTTGGTTGTAACAAAAAATACACTGCCAGGGAAATATGTTGAAATACAAAAACAAAAGCTAGGCTAAGAAAAGTAATTGATAACATGTGCATGTGGAAGCTAAAGGTATCAGACATAAAGCAGGCAGTGTGTAAAATGATTTTTGGAAATACAGTTATTATAAAGTATGATTATGAATACACAACAGTTATGGACATTTTACTGTCATATATTAACAGAAATAATAAATAAATATACCTACCATACTTTTTGACTAATGCTGTATGCTTTTCAGTTGAATTGTTTTGTTATTCAAACGCTGTTTCTGGTATCAAAAACGCTTCCAATGCAAGTTTCATGTGCAAGCCTGTAGAGAGGGGGGTAACTTTAGGGTCCTCCGAGACCCCAGCAGATTCCTTTCGGAGGGTGGAAGAGTAATTTTATCTATTTTAAATGTGGCTAACAGGGTTCTTGCTGAAAAACCAGCCCTTCTGGGACAATAGCGACAAAATTTGAAAAAAAGGCAAATTTTGAGTTTTTTTTTATTTTTGACTACACCTACCAAAATCGAAACTTGGATTTAGGATTATCTTTGCATCATAAACAATACATAAAAAAAGCAAAATTACCCCAGTTGATACATGGTTAGATGTCTAATTTGACCGGACAATTAGCGAAATTTTAAAGAACACCAAGAATAAAATCATAATTATTTAATTAATTATATTTGATTTTTTTATTCTAAACACAAAAAAACAAACATACAAAAAGTAGGTAAGTCTTTAAAATATAAAAATCATATGGTATTATAAACCTTGCCAGACTATTATAATATCTTATCATAGAGCATTTTACGTATGCAGACTGCACACACAATTGTCTATTAATAAAATTATATGAAATGTAGTAGTGCCATCTAACATCTTAGTAAGTTATTTATATGGAAGGTATGTTACCCAATTCTTACAACTTATGGACGAAGAGGCTGGTTTTTTTTAATTATTAAAGTTTTGAAACACTAATTTACATAAAAGTCTTTAATAAATGTTGTAACTAATTAACACACGGATTACATTGAGTGGAAAAAATAACTGATGCTAATGTACTAACCTATTGTGCGTTATCTAAACCACGTGAATATACTTATCGGTTTGGGTTTTACGTAATATCTGCTACAAAAAGCCTCAAGTTCGTTGAAATTATCTATAACGTCTCCTTCCAAATTGTAGTAGGGCAAACGGCAATCAAACAACAAACATTCGTGATTCAACTCGCCACTACCGGTCTTGCTACGCGTGGACGTTCGTCCAGCAACACTCGTTGTTCTCCTTTATCATTAGTTCGAAGCGCGTATGATTTGAAATCGAGGTAACTTTAGCGGTAGACAGAGTAAAATTCAAAATTTCGAAAAATGTGTAGTTCTTTTCGACATTCGCCGCGATTCAGTGACAGTGGCTGGAGTTCAGTAAAACGAAAAGTGTCATTAAATTGCAAGTGAGGGAATTAAGTGAATTACTTTTGTATGTACCCAGCATCAGACTGGTTGATTCGATAAGTGGCCAATTCGCGGCCAGAAGAACGCTTCTTCAATTGTTCTTGTGACGTCATGGTGTTTCCGTCGTTTAATTGGAGGGTAAGTCGAAGGCACGTTGGAAAATCAGAGAAATCAAATGTGTTTGTTGATGATGGTAATCAATTTAGAAACGTGTTTTTTACGCAATACAATTAGCATGCGACGTAATAAAATATAAAATTCCTGCTTATGTTTAATCTATCGTTTAACATATAGCTTTGACCCAACGCAAATCTCGGAATCATTACCGAGCTCTTTTTTTGCTATAAGTACGAGTAGCATTTCAATAACATCTAAGTTGTGAGATATTAATATGTAATCGATTCGTAAGTGTTAATGAATAATCCTAGGTAAAAAAAATATCTGATATCTAGCTCTAGGTATAGTGAAGTAATTTTGTATCATATAAACGTGTTATTTATTACATTTTGCGGTTGAATAATACCTAGTTCCACTTCGACAAAGCAGGGAGATTGTAATATTACTACTTACTCTCTAGAAATGAAAAATGTCATGGTAGACAGCCACATATTCAAATTTAACACTAGTGAAATTACAGAAGCCGTGGGGGTACAAGAACGACGCTATACTAAAAAGCCATTTGATAAATTATTCATGTAAGTTTTAATATACATACATTGTGGGAATCAATAAATGTAATATATATTTAAAAAATATGCAAATAAAGGCCATCGAAGACGTAAGGTACCTACTAAATGACTCAGTCTGAGTTTTATGGACATAATTGTGTACCTTACCTACCTATAGGTAATGTAAGAAACTACTATACAGGATGATTTTTTAAAAACAACACACTTTATTATTAAATAGAGAGAAATTTTCCAAAAATAGGCACTTAAACTTTTGTTTACAGGGGGGGCAACTTTTGAGATGTTTTTAATGAACAGCAGTTAACTTCTAAACGGGGTAGACACCCCATAAAAAAATTACATTGATGTACAGGGTGTCCCATTTTCGTTGTAATTGTAGGGTATCTCGGTAACTACTAATGGTAGAGCGTTGCGGTTTCGACATTACTGTATTGCTTTTTTGTTGTGAGTTGAGCTGCACCATCGTCATTTTTGTATCGTCTCTTGTTTTAAAGCCATAGCCAACTTTTGAAAAATGTAACATTTCTTCAGTTCGCAATATCTCGATTGGCTATGTAGACACAAAAAAAAATTTATAGATATTTTTATTCTGAATTCAGTGGCGTGCTCAGAATTTTTTTAGGGGGTTACATTTTTGAGGTATAACTCAAACTTGCATTTTTTTTAATGGAAACCATAGTTGGCTTTGCTATGGTTGAAAGAACTATTTTTTCTTATTAAGAAAATGTATACATTGTTGGGTTTATCTTTACTAATTTTGGTATTATTCCAATTTTTGTAATAATTTAATGAAATTTTACGTTTTTCGTCAAAATGGATGTAAATACTTGATGATAAACAATGCATAGCTATACTTATCTCCAAATAAACAATCATTTTCATAAGATAATATTTTGTCGGATAGATCCCTGTCTCTTGAAAACACTGACAAAAAGTTAATAGTCTGACGTTTCGATTACACCTGTAATCTTTGTCAAAGACGAAGAACCTCAAAATTTGCCTGACACAAGTTCAAACAAAATTTTGTAATCGAAACGTCAGACTATTAACTTTTTGTCAGTGTTTTCAAGAGACAGCGATCTATCCGACAAAATATTATCTTATATTTATGGACGCTGAAAGCGTTCACCCTCGTAAACAATCATTTTCATTAGTTCATGGCCTCCTAGATTATCGATAAAAAAATGCATAAGCGCTCTTAAGAGTCTTATGTACTGTAATGTATGTAATACATATTTAAATGTGCATATATTATTTTTAAAGGTTTAAATATTTACTTAATAAAATAAATTATATCGTGTATTTTCTTATTCCATAGCCTTTTGGATGTACGCGTAAAATATGATTAAATTATTTTAAAATTTTTGAATCATTCCAAAATTAGTAAAAATAAACCAAACAATGTATACATTTTTTAATAAAAAAAACAGGCTTTTTCAACCATAGCAAAGCCAACTACGGTTTCTATTTAAAAAAAGTGCAAGTTTGTGTTATATCTCAAAAATGTGACCTCCTAAATAAATTACGGGGTACGCCAGTGGATTCAAAATAAAAATATCTATAAAAAATGTATTTACAGTTTTTTTGTATCTACATACCCAAGCGAGAAATTGAAAGCTGGAGAAATGTTACATTTTCCGAAAGTTGGCTATGGCTTTAAAACAAAAGGCGATACTAAAATCGCGACGGTACAGCTGAACTCAGAACAAAAAAGTAATACAGTAATGTCGAAACCGCAACCCTCTAGCATTAATAGTAACCGAGATACCCTACAATTACAACGAAAATGGGACACCCTGTACATCATTTGAAAGATTATTTCACAAGGAGTCCCGCCGTGTAATTAGTTTAACTATCTTTCACTCGTTTACAGTGTATAGTAGATCAATAATTAGCTGCTTTGTGTTTTGATTATTTTCAACTTTTTAGGCGGTTGTTTTATCATGACCATCTCTTTGGCCACACACCTTTTTAGAATACACATGAGTTATTGAAATAAGAATATTGTAGTAACAATCACAGAAAATGCTTTATTCAACTGTCGAAAGGGTAGTATTACTCGTAATTTTTATTCATTTTGCTGAACATAGTTGTGCTCTTGCGGCAATCAGGGAAGTTTAACGAATGTCATCTTAATAAAAATGTGTACGCTAGAACACTATCTGTGTTGAATAATAAAAAAACAGACAGTAGATAGGGTAGTTGGTGGCGTAACCCAGCTAAATGTTTGATCATTTTGCAATCGATCCAACTAGCTCTGTGCGTAGCGTTTCTATACTAAATAGACTTTCTTATTTCTGTGTAAGGAAAGTTACAAAGCTGTACAAATTCCAACCTTATAATATGAACACCCTACGGGAACTCTCGGCGACGATGACTTCAATTTTGCGAAATTATGACGAAAAGGATTATAGCGGATCCAGATGTAATAAAAAATATTTGCTTTAGCTATGAATGTATGTACGTGTTTTTTAATGGCCGTTTATGAATAAGCGTAATGTGCGCTACTGGCGTGACAATAATCCCCCCAATATTTCTCGATGAGAGTCATGCGTTAGTTCCTCAGAAGCGAAATGTGTAGGCTGGAATACCTACATGGCGACGGAATGGGGTTGTAGACCATATTTTTTTTATTGCAGAATATGAATCTACATAAAAAATAATAGACCCCTGTTTATTCATCTTTTTTCCAAATCGCTTAGATAAACGTAAAAAAAATGGTAAAGTTTAAATATTTGAATGTGTGACGTAGGTTGACCCTGCCGCTTGTGATTGGCAGCAGCTGTGTGCTGTTGCCAGGGCACAATAATTTTCACCGTTCCGTTGCCTATGCGTGTTTTTCGCTGTCAACTGCCGAGTCATTCATAACCTCTCAGTAACCCTCGTGTGTTTTTTGCTTTTGTTTATCGATCACGATTATATCGTTCAAAACGCCGACGAAATGGCTGCTGAAAAGAAAAAATTGTGGTGTGATGCAGTAGGTGCAGTACTAACAGCAAGTCGCTTGTGTTAAAGAAAATAGAGGCAAAAATATAAAATATAAATCCTCCTCGCAAAACCAAGCCACTCGGGCTGATAGAAATTCCGCTAAATTGCCGCATCGAATCCGCTAAAATTTTTAAGACAGGGTAATCTGTTGATATACAAGGGGATTTATTATTTATTTTACATAAATAATTATTAATTTCCTACATATTATGCTATAACGTTAAAAATTTCGTTGTCGAGCTCATCGTGTTCCTTCCAGAAATATGTTTCTTTGCTTTTTACTTGGTTTAAGATAATAATATCTGCCTCATCTGACAGTCTGAGCTGTAACGTGAAACACACAAGCACTAGTGAGACGTTGGTACAATTTTGGACTGGTAGGTAAAAAAGCAGGAAATATATTTCCCAGGCAAGGAATACAGTAATCATCGAGTCACCTACACTGATCTCTAAATAAATGGATGTGGCTTAAGTCATTCAAAACTGTGATAAGCATGCCGCTGGTACTCGTACTATCAATTTAACGGCGCGTTCAAATTTTAGGTTAGATCCTTAAGAGGGGCATTTACTTGAAGCGATCGGGCAGAAATGTAAATTATGCAACCCATATTACCAGCGGGACATGGGACGTCAGAGGGTAGCCGATAGGTTGACATCGCGCAAAGATCGTACGAGCAACAGACGGGCTAAACTAATATTCGGAAAATTGCTGACTGTAGGGTGTGCATAAAAAAGTAAGCATGATATTAGTAACTTACTATGATATTATACCAGGTTATTCAAAATATGGAATAACCCATTTATTTCTGTAAATATGAACTATATAACATTTCATTCCAACTGCATGATTTCTGTAGGAACTTTTATAACAATTTTCCTTCCGCCTCCCCATTGCTTCGGCAGGCAGTAAATTAACGTGAAAGAGCTTTTAACATTAAACTTGTCCCGTGTAATTACTAATTAGACATACAATCTTAGAAATCCAGTCATATCGGAATAGATCGTATACCGCTCGATCATTCCCGACAGGATTGTATCTTAGCCTCACAGTTCAGTGGATACCACGCGACGGACCTAGTGGGGATGGGCATTCGCATTCTGCTCTCGTGACGAACTCGTGCGAAAGGGTTTGCGGTTTTAGATTTTTTGAATGTTTTTACTCATTTATCGTGCTCATGTTTTTGGTAGTGTACAAAGAAATATGTAGCTACAACGTGGAGTTCGAATTTTTCGTTTATGTGCCTTAGTTTTCGAGAAATAGCTCGCCAAAAATACGCATTTTTAAGCAAAATGTAACAACAAATATTTACATTACTGTACCAAAAATTCAGAAAAAAACTCGAACTCTACGTTGTAGCTACATCTTTTGTCATTGCCATGTCGAAATTTCACTTCGAAAAAGTTTCGAATAACTCGGCAAAATGTAAAACGGTAGGTGCTTAAAATGACCCGATTCGCTCTAGGTAAACGCCCTTCTTAACTATGTAATATGGTTATGAGTAAACGTAACATCCAGTTTGTACGGTACATGTTTCTTACTCAAACACCACAACGATCATCTTTTGGAAATCTGCAGACAGATGATGAGTTCACGATTTTAACCGTCAAACATTAACGTTATATTAACCGCAGAAGCGAACCTTTGTCAAAATTTTAGTACAAGACCAGCGGCTAAGCGCTAAAGTGGCGTAAATCTATCACAAATAATTTACATGATTACATGCATTTTGGTATGTAAGCGACATCCAGGTATTTAGAGATCAGTGGTCACCTAGCATAAATAAATCGATTGTAGATACTTCATATCTAAGTTTCCCATATTTATACGTTAAAGTGAAACACTTAATATTAATTAAAAACTTTCTTATTCCGTTAAAATATCCGCTAACCGTTAAAACGTATATTTTTCCGTTGGGCGAGAATTTTATCCGCTAAGTTGGCAACACTGAGCAAATGTCTCTTCTATGAGGCAAACGCGAAATCACGGTAGGTTTACCGTGGCGAAATGCGATCCCACCACACTCCCCACTCTAGCCGGGTCAAGTGACGTTGCTAGCAATATTTGAATTTGGCGGAAAACTTTAGACGGCGAAAATAAGACAATATAACATTAGAAACACTTTTTTGTTGCTAGTATCTCACTTCATTGGGTCTAGGAAAACCTACAAATGTGTTGCAATAACGATTTGTGATCGAGGGCTACAACCCCATTATTGTACGTCCATTTTCACTAACGGGACGTAGAATGGTGGAACGTATTTTGAAATGGTAGAAAACGTAGGTATTTGATCGTCTAAGCCCAGAACAATTAGAAAAACAACGTGACGCTTCGCTGAAATGAATCAAATGGAGGAATACCAATTGTTTTACAAAAACGATGAAGCCTCACCGCATTACACCGTTAATATGCGAAATTGATTATCATATATATCTTGATGCTTTGATTGGTAAACATGGAACAACTAAATACACTCCACGATCACCTGATTTGACCATTTTGGAWTTCTTTCTGTGAGGTCATCTAAATCCATGGTTTACAAAACACAATCAAAAGTGCGGCACTATAGTTCGAAAACCGTCTACTGTCGCATTGTGTGGAAAGAGCTGGTGAACATTTTGAGAATCTGTTTTAATAAGCTTATGGATTTCCACGGTTCTTTGCATTCATAATAGTACTCAATATTGATATATACTACCCTGTAAAAGAGTGAAACGTAGTGTAACTAATTATATAGTGAGACTTCTTGAAAATAATAACCTTTCAAATGTCGTACCATAAGATGGGTCGTTGCATATAAAATTTCTAGAAGGAGTACCTACCCTGATAAGAGGGTAAGCGCTATCCATTAAAAACTTATCTCTATATTGGTCCCCCTGCAAACATTGGATTTTTTAAATTTTTCCTGTATTTAAAATTATTTCAAGTGTGCTGTTTTAAAAGAAGTCACTCTTACAGTGGAATGTTGTAAAATACGCAGACTACAGAATTTTTCTTGTGTTGTGTGTTATCCTCAGCAACATTCCCTTGACGTTAATAAGACCTTTTGCTTTGGCGCTTATATTGATACCTATGTATACCAAATAAGCCTGAATTTAAAGATTGCACCGAAATAAAACACGTTTTTTACGCCTTATCTTGTGATGGATGGAGGCGTCGCAATGCTGTACCAACAAATTGTGATTTCATCAATAACTTTGGCCGTGAAGTTACCTAATGTGCCGTCGCTTACAGTCGTTTTTTCAGGAGTTACCTATTTAAATTTTCATACATTTTTTTAAAGATCGCTATGTGTTTTATAACAAAGTATTTGCAGATTTTTCCCTGGAATCTTTACATGTCTCAATTTTACATAAGTATTATTTGTATTGTTTTTATAATATGTATTTGTATGCAAGTTTAAAAAATAGACATGTACACTGACAACTGTATTAGTAATTGTACTAAACATTTTAAACCAAAGAATAATATGGATTATGAACATCCTGCATTCTTAATAGACGTGGGCAAGATGACTGTAAAAAAATGCAAAGTGMGAAACACATTTTTATGCAGCAAAATTACTGCTGTTGTTTATTACACGCTATGCCTGGATAATATATACAGTTACTATAACTGAACCGCTAATTGGATATATAGGTTAATGGTGTAAAATTTCAGTATGTCAGAACATATATCATCACCTATACATATATAAACCAGCACATATCTTTCCAAATTATTGTCTGTTAAGAAGCCAGCGGCACTATTTTTACAAAAAGTTATGTAGATGAGGTATAATAATAAGCTATAAAGTAAACTATAAATTTATTTAAATACTATGCTATTGTAATAGATACCTATATAAGTAGGTAGGTATGTTAATTAAACTACTTTTGGTAAATATTTAATTAAATTGTAAGTTGTATATCATTGCGAATGCAACTTCCACTTTCTAATTAAAAAAGTCGTTTGTTGATAAGAATTTTAGTAAATACTTTACTATTACTATTACTATTTATTAGTAAAGTCTGTGTTGTCTTATTTAAGAGTCCAAATGCCGATATCAGACAATAAAATTCAGAAGTACAGAAAAATTTACGGCACTCAGGTTATATATAGTAACGATTATAGCAAAAATAGCTCTTTAAATGATAATGTAAAAAGTATAATGCCTATTATACCTAGTGTTCTGACCAACTGATAAGATTTTTAGGCTTACAAGTATTGTCACATATATGTAGGTATTGCAATTCAGTGAAAATTTAAATTGTGATTAATAGTAATAATAATAATAACACTATAAAATTTTTTGTTCAGCTAAATATTTCTCATTTTAAAGACTCTCCATGCTCTGTTTTTACATAGTGGTATGACTTTTTTGGATCTACATAATACAAAAACAAAAATTTTGCCGAAATCGGGTAATAATAATTATGTCACAACTTTTAGTTCCCAATTCTCATTGTAAGTTTTAGTCGCAGATGCTTTAAGCTGTTTTTGGAGCAATTCAGCAATACACATTTTTTTATTCAGGCAATTTGCTTGATTACAAACACAATCCCATTGCAAGGAAAGCAGCAACTTTAATAATTATAATCAGGAATTTTTTAATGAAACTTTAATTGACTAATTAAATTATTTATATTTCATTTAATACACATTTTTTTAAAAATAAAATGTAATTTTATTTATTTTGTATCAAAAACAAGATAGATGATTTTGTTGATGTCCAGTGTTTGCTCCTAAAACAGTTGGAATTATCCGTAAAAGATTGGAACACCTGTTGAACTATGTCTTTTTTGCAGATGTGGTTTTGATATTTAATCATTTCAACAAAGAAGTTATGTATTTTTGTATGATCTAGCATGGCATTTCTTTAAATCTACACTTTCCACAGAAATTGATATAGTGTTTTGATTTAGGTGTCATAGGTGTATGAATCGGTATACCATTATTTGTAAATGCCTTAAACTTACCTGACTACAAATTCACCTGCACACAAAGAATCTTTGCATAAGAGAGAAGAAAATGCTATCGATTTTGACTAAAGTTAAGCATGTTGTAACAAATTAATTTTTGAATAAAATTTAAACACAATTTTTATGAGTTTCTTGTCACTAACGTTGTTGCCCGCGTTGCTTTGAAATTTTATTATATAGGTAGTTTTCATTTAAGAATATTCATCTTAAAAAATCAAAATTACATTTTCTGAAACGAGAGAACGAAATTAAAAATCAAACTGTGATTTAGAAAGTGAAAACCGCACTAAAATATTTTAGGGGATTAAAGTAATCCTTGTTATATTTTAATATTGATTCTGCTTATCTCTGAAAATGGCATCAGTCCCCTTGAGTGTTATTGACATAATGACTATTTTATGTGTTCAACGTTTGTGAATTTTTCCATGATTTTACTTTTTAGGGAATGTGGTTATATGCAATCCTAAGCTTAAGCGTAACAATAGTTCTGACCAAACCTAACAATGAGACTGGTCAGCCATGCCCAGGATTGCCTGATAAGGGGCCCTGCAATAGACAAATTTATAAGTGGGCCTACGATCCAGAAAAGGGTGCTTGTGTTATGTTTGTGTGGGGAGGCTGTGCAGGCAATGACAAAAACCGTTTCGATAGTGAATACCACTGTTTGAGAAGGTGTGCTCCACGAAACTGTAAGTTAGTTAAATGATACTGAATACTAAATATCAGGTGACGAAGCTTGTTTTGCTAAATTAAAATCCGGTACTATGGATATTATTATTACTACTTAATTTTATTTCCATGTTAACTGAATTTAGTATATGTTTTCCCTTTTTCCAAAGTTGCTGCAGTTGAACAGTTATAATAAATGAAATCTTTCATGTCAGAAAGAAACTGTAAAAATAAAATGGAGATGTATACTGCTTAGTAACAAAATCTAAGAATAGATATTATTTTACTATTGTAGTAACTTAGCACTCATGTTCAAATTTGTATCAACTGTATTGTTAGCACTATGCTAAATAATTATGTGTGTTTTCATAGATTAGATAATTATTGTGTAAGCAAGACACTTGCGCATTTACACTTAAAAAGTGAAGTATAATGGCTTGCACTTAAAATAGCCATCTTTTTTTCTTAATTTTCATTACCTCTGTTCAAATGTTATCAAAAGCATTATTAAATTAATGGTAGGAATACAATAAATTAGTTGAATTAGTAATATTTTAAGGAAGTAGGTAATGAATTTGATTAACTGAAGATTAACGAGATACTATGGTATTCATGTGATAATAGTGATTTAGAGTGCTTTGACAGATTTTATATATTTTGTTCAGAACAATCTAGGACGCTTATGCAGCAACAGAATTTCCAGCTTCCATACTTCAATGTTAAACATATTATGCCTTCTTGTTCCCATAACTCCCTATGACAGTTGTAGATTATGAAGCAATGAACAGATCGTATGTTCCAAAGCAAAAAAGGGGTCCCCAACTAACTTTTCAAGAAACTGGGCAACAAAATACCTTCATGTTTGCCCAATCTAACACATTTATTCAAATTGATGGTGACATAATCCAAACATTTCAACTCAGGTCAGTCTCTTACTGTCTAAGCTATGTTAAGATTCAATCTTTCGATGGAAAAAATAGTAAGTGTTGATTTTTAGATTGTGTCGTCAAATTTCCTTCCAGTTCAGAACCAGACTTCCGCACGGACTTTTAGTATATCATAATGTAAAAGTACCAGCTGGAGTGCAGTTGCAACCGTATGCGCTATATATTATAGTGCAACAAGGTCAGCTCAAAGTTGTACATGTTTACGGGAAGCATTCTACTGCTCTTACTGTTGGGAGAGGCCTTAACAGGGATGAATGGCACTCAGTCACAGTGAGTATATAATTTACATTGAGCAATTAAGGCATTTGGCAATTTTTGCAACATTATTTAATATCTTTCCTTTTAATTTTTTTAATAGTCAAGTAGCAACTTCAATAATATATAATATACAGATCAGAAATACAAGTAGAAAACAGTATAATTATGTTACAAAAAACGGTGTTCCTTTGCAACAGACAAATTATTTCATTTGGGAAATAAGGAGTTATGGTGGTGGGGCAGATTTTAAAGCCATTTTTAGTTGGTTTAGTTGGTTCGTGGCTTGAGCCAATTATTTTCCAACACATTAAGTTAAAAATTTACCGTGTGTTCTTCTTAGTTTCTAAATGCAAGGTACTATAAAATGGTGAATTATAATCTCATCACTGTGTTTGCATAATAATATCTATAATATTTTAATGACTTGTCTGTAAAACATAGATAATATGTTTTTATACAAAATACAGGATTTGTGGTTTTGTTGTAATCATTATTGCAAACACCTGAAGGAAAATCACGCAAATCATTTATTAAATAAACAATTTTAATTTTGTCATCTTTCTTGTAGTGACTTATTGGATCAAGTATTGATAAACAAAAAAGATTACAAGTCACATTTTTTACAAATCAATCCATAGATTAATAAAAAATTGAACTTTCATTATTTTTGTCTACATACTAATACATATTAGTAAATTATATATTTAATAATAATAAATACTTGATTTCTAGGTTTATGTCAAATTTTTGAACCCGTATTTTTTTAAACAAAAAAATTGTGGCTTAGGTGTTTAGCTTGTTGCTTCTTTTACCATTCAACGTTTAACCTATTCGAAGCAGTTACAAGAAATCAAATTTGATATTTCATTTACATGTGTATTTAAAAAAATACACAGTTTTAAAAATAAGTGTTGTCGAAAGTCCCACCAAAAAGTATAATCAATATTGCTACTGGTGAATGGTACTGGAACCATTCTTTGTAAGTTATCAACATAACTTGTGTTGCGAATTGTAGCAGTGTAGAATACCGGCAATTTTTTAAATTATACAGGCATTGATCACACAACACAATATTAAATATACTGACTAGATACTGACATGTTTGACCAACAAGCACCATTTTTAAATCACATGTTCTGGACTACTCTGTTGTCTGGCACACTGTTCAAATCTATTATTAATACTGTATGACACTAAAACTGTTTTTTATTTAAATAAATCATTTCACACATAGGTACGGATAGACGTCCATGCTGCTAGACTTATGGCTACTGTAGATGAGTTAAAAGAAGAAACTGACCTTAAGGGCCTCGATAAGGAGAACAACTATGGAGTAACCGCCAACGTAACTTCTGTAATCCTCGTAGGAGGTATTTAACTTTATTAATCCAGTGCAAGGACATTGTAGTCTTCATCCAGTCTTGTGACACTTATTCATTTCATTTATGAAAATTGAATTCTAAAGGAAGTGCTTTAGTACATGTGCAATAAAGCAGGAATGACTCATCTTATATTTTATGCTTAATGACGGTCATAATTTGTTTTCTTTTATTTTTGTTAGGCTTAAGTTCTGAGGAAAAGCTTCACGGAGTGAAATATATAATAGAATCATTTGTTGGCTGCATAAAAGATGTAATACTGAGTACAGGAAAGTCTGCTTCAGACTTATTACCCATAACACCCCTTATCGCAACAAAACATGAAAATGTTCAAGAAGGTTGCATAGATAAGTGTCAAACATATGAAAACTTATGCTTTAGGGGTTCACGATGCATAAACCACTACAACATGTTGACCTGTGATTGTTTTGGCACTCACTATGAAGGAGAATTCTGTGATATGTATAGTAAGTACATCAGTCGTAATTGTAATACTTATTTTAGGTACCTACTTATTGAATTAAAAACTACGATTTAACATTTAGCAGCCAATTTACATTAATAATATGTAAGGATTGCATTTTGTTATTGAGCCTTGTGTAAACAGTAATTCTAATGTCTATAAAATTATTTTGTGAAAACATGTAATCAAGAAAAAGTAATGATACATTTCTTCACAGTTTTAGCGTTTACAACTATAATTGGAAGCAACTGCCAGTATCTTCTTAGTTAAAGGCAGAGTATATATAATATGGATAGTGAATGACTTACCTAATTTAAAGATGAAATATCAGACATGATTAAATGAATGATTTTATACAGGATGTTTCACCACAAAATTTACCTTTAGTAGTAGTTTTTGTTAGTATACTATCCAACTTTCACACCTCTTAGAACATCCCTAGTTGGTATTGTTGCTCTTGGGTGATCTGGATACTATTATTAAATTCAAAGAAATCCACATTTTTTTGCCCAGAACGTGATAATTTGCCTAATTATATAATATATTTGGTTATTTATATTAATAGGATTCTATAATCAAAGATGATATTATGTATATGATAAACTGACTTACAGGGTAAGAAATTAAGGGATGTGGCCGGACTAATCTAATATACCAGTAGCTCTAAAGTTTGGGAAAAAATGAATGAACTAAAGCCATCAAGAGAAAATGCTGGAAATGGGTTTCAAGTTGCTCAAACAACTGAGAGAGAGTACTACCGTATTTATAAATAATGAAAATCATATATTTATGCCATTGTTATCTCAATGAAAGTATGCAGCAGTTAATATTTGAAAATTCTTTGAATMAAAATATTAATATTTATGACCAAACTTTTTATGTAAAATGTGAAATAATAAAGTTGGAGGGGGGGGGGAAATATGGAAACAGGAAATGGCAGTAATATCTTATGTTTGGTCTAACCGATTCAATTGGACAAGATTTTATATCCAAGAGCTTTCTGTCTATAAACTACAATTTTATATGAGAGCAGGGTTCGTTTTATCTGTTATACCTAAGTATTGATTTTTTTTATATTTTGAGTATAATGATATGAGACTTATTGCATCATTAAAAGAAAAATTCAATATAGATTAAACTGATGAAAACCGCTTTGTCTTATACAGGGTTACTATAAATGAATTATGCAACACGGTGGGCGTTGATCTCTGAATTCTTTGTGCCACCTTTTTGTAACTGCTGCCAAGCTACAATATGCATGGCGATAGTACGATAGTACAATGCCACCTCACAGTTCAGAAATGTGACCTTTCTGCAACCTTAAAGTTGATTATCCCACAAAACACTACAGAATATGTTGAAAATACACATTCCCACACGTTTTCTCATATTAAAATATATCAAATAATTGTGTTTATTTTCCTGAGAGGCAGCAAATTGATTTAATCGATAATTTCCATAAGCGCCTGAATGCAAGAATCAAAAATATTGAAAATTAAATAGAAAAAGGTATTGGTTTTTGAATATTTTTCAAATTAGAGTAGGTTTAAGTAATAATAAAATTCTGAGATATTGAAAATATAGTTACACAATTTTAATCTACTCTCATTTGGTTTTAATGATGTAAAAAGTCTCACATGATTGTATTAATGGAAAAACTACTTGTTAACATTTAACACTACAGTTTACATAAAGATATAAGCTCTTACAAATGATATCTTGCACTTTTTATTCCGTTAAGCCAAACCAGAAATATATTAACTATTTTCTATTTCAATATTCAGTCGCATCGCACTCCTTTATTTGATATTTCAGAAAAAAAGTTTTGTATCAAAATTATAAATGCTTAGTTCATAGAATCTTGTAATAAATAATACCTTTATTATGATAAATGACACAAACATTCATTTTTGTATTTTGGAGGTACTTTAGCACCCCCTAACGATTGTTCCGCAAAATAATTTACAGCAATAATTTCTGTTGGCTACTTTAGTTAAGTAATTGTTTTTTCAAAGCTCTAGGACCATTGGTATATAATGTAAGGCCAACTAACTCTATTAATTGCTCAGCCTGTACTTCTACTTTGCTAGTGATAGATAGTGATAGATATACATATATGTTTTTTGAGTTATTCTCAGTTGATCAAATTTTTAACAAAACACATCTTTCTACATTCTTTTATTTTGAGAATATATGATATTTTTCAATATGCTGCAAATGTCAAAATATTAAAAAATGTTATATATCACTCAAATGGTAAGTCTGTTAAAAAAGTGATAATTAAATTTAAGGTAGATTATGAAAATTCTATTTAAATTGACGAAGTTGGCTTTTACACTTCTGGTATAACCGTAAGTGCTCAAAATTTAAAAATATATTGAATGAACTACACCTGAAATTACAATCAAAATCAAAAAACGTATACCTGTTAGTTCCTTATATTTTTGTAATGAAACCCCATCGTGACAACCTCTGTATTTGTAGTGCATTTTACATGTATTATTAAACTGTTTTTATCATTGCAGCTGCAACATTATTAACACTACGTGGTTCATCGTACGTGTCCTACCGTGTTTATGACTGGAAAGACCGTGTACATTCTGCTATGAACCGTTTCTCTGTTGTTTTCAAAACACGTTTTGATGATTCTGCCCTTTTCTATGCCAGTGGTGGTGACCAGGGCATAGATCACTACATAGCTGCTTCCATCTATAATAATTCCATTTACATCGAGATGGATTTTGGAGATGACCCAATTAGCACTGTACTCGGACAAAGTGCCGATTTTAATCATTGGAACAATCTGACCATTTTTCATGAACATGAAAAAGTGCATGTAGTACTGAATGATGAGGCAATAACATTGAATATAACTGGAAATTCGCTGCTGTACATAGATCCTGAAATTTATATCGGTGGAGGTCCTGAGCTCCAGAAAATGAAGGGGCTATGGTCACGAAATAATTTTGTTGGGTGCTTGAAATATGTGTTTTACAATGACATCTCCATTATATATGAGTTAAACAAGCAAAATCCTAAGGTGAGTTTATAAAACATCTTTATTACAATTACTTTGTTTAATGTACCTAATAAAGTAATGTAAAAAGAAAGTCTGAACAAGTAACAACATTTTGCTTAATATGTATAATGTAAAAAGTTAACAAAAAATAAAACATTTAAACTTGAATTTTTCATGTGACTAATAAATGTCCAAGACAGGAATCAACAATAGGGAATCTCAAAAACTAGAAGCTGTATAGATGGTTATAAATTACTAATTAACTGGGTCAGCATTATATTAATCAGAAATGCACTAAATTCCAATTACTACTAGAGATATTAGAATACATCAATATATTAGATAGCATTTCCCATTATAAATTCAACAATGTGTGGTCCAATAATGTGGATTATTACATTTTTATTAATTTTTTTTTAATTTAAATCATTTTGATATTGGATTGAAAAGATGATTATCAACTCTGCTAGATGTACTTAACACAAGATGTAAATGTTCTAACATGTTACTTCCATTTTCTATACAAAAAAAAGCACAGCTTTGACACAGAACTGACCTGAAAAGCAGAAAAAACACTAATTTTGCCTGAGTGAAGACCAGAACCAACATATATTTGTTTTAACTAGACCAGAAAAAAGAGTTTAAAAAGGTTAGAGAGATCTTGTGGGCGAGGCTTTTTCACTATCACAATTCCTTGGAAATCGATCAGATAAATATTGACAAACATTTTCAGAGTGATGTACTCGGACATCATTTTATTGAAATTGGTGGTGTACAGGAAGGACAAATTATCTAATTTATCTTTCAGATTATGTTGCAAAAGGTCAAGGTAATACTATCAAACTTTAGGGAACTGTGATAGATAAAAAAGCTGTAATTATTATTGTACAAAGAAAAATCCAAAGCGATATTGATATTCTGTTGATTTGCTTGAGGCCAATAGTAAGTTACGTGTGTTACCTTTGTTGAAAATACAGTTATTGGTAACTATACTCTCTGACTAAATCACTTTAGAAAGAAATGCAAAACCTGGTATATCAATTTATACAGCTTAAAGCTATTATTTATCAAAATAAAATTAATATATGTTTAACTTTTTAATAACAATTTGTAGAATTTGGTTGTTTCTTTTTCACTCTAATGTTTTGAGCCTTTTTTCATATCTCCAACTACCTGTCTTCATTATCAAATATGATCAACTTACAAAAATAGTAGTAGTAGTAATATGTTGTAACAGTGGATTCTGTAGGAAAGAGATGCCAATTAACTTTCAGATCTAGTTTATTGGGGTTGTCAGCTCAACAAAATTATACATAATTAAAGCTTTGAAAAATAGGTATTCAACCACTTTCCTTAACACCAGGTATAGGTAAACAAAGATAAAATAACATGATACACCTTGCACCCGTCTTTGCTTCGTTGAACAATGCCAGGCAAATGATCCCAAGAATTAAAACAAAACAAAAACTAGACTGTACAAACACTAACAAACTTTCATAATTGAAAAGAATGCCAGAAAAGCAGCAACCAACAATAAACAATGCTACTGCTTCAATGTCAATAAAATTTATATTGTTTTTTCAGACATAACATTGTTTCTTTTTCTTCGCCATGATTCACCACAACCTACTTCACCAAAATCAAAGACCAACATCTATAAAATTTTTAAAAATGCTAATTTTTTTCAACAAAAACACTAGAAACGATTTTGTTATATACATTGTTAATTTGGTAATTGGAATTGCTGTCCAATACAAACTGGCTTTTTATAGTTCCTTTGTTTTTTGTATAGCTTATAACTTAATAAAAACAAAATCAAAATGTCCCTTTTTAATATCACCATAAGGAAGTGTAATTTGGGGTGTTTTTCAATAGTATAATAATAAATGTGACGCTGAAGCGTTTTCAGATTGTAACCATCATAACTTTAGAGTGGATTGTCCATTTTCAGTTTACTAAACATGATTTTACAGATAATGAAAGTGGCTTTTAAGTGAAGTGTAAATGACTATCATTGCTATTTAAAATTTTCGATTTGTTATTTGTTTTGAAAGAAATGTATCAGACACACAGAAGTCTTGTTTCAAGAATGTTACCTGCTATTTATTCAGCCCTATTAATTTAACACCTTTAAAAATTAGCATGTAGAGGAGGACTCGAATATGAGCAGGATATTTATAAAAATAATTGGAGCCTGACTTTCCTAAATAAATAATACATGTTTAAATGAGGTATACAAAGATCTATTCATTAAATCCCCATCATATTAGAATTTAATAAACCTCTAATTATGAAAGTATTTTATATATGTAATTAATGCACATTAGAAGTTTTATGATACACTGATATAAACAAAAGGTTTGTTTTAGGTTCATTACATTGGAATACTGGAACCTGAATTTTATGAAGCTGATGTCACTGTAATCCCAGTAACCTTTCCGTTTGCATCTTCTCACATATGGTGGCCTAACAATCGCACAAGAAGCCTTCACCTATCATTTAACTTTAAAAGTAGTAGTAATTTGAGTGTACTAGCATCGAGTGAAGTTAAAACTGGTTACTACTGGGAAGTGAGAGTTGTAAATGATGAAGTGCGCTTTGAATTAACGGATAGTGTGAAAAACATCACCCACTTGGTTTCCGTAAAAAAGACTCCAGGCATCTGGCACAACATGAGTCTTATGTATGAGAATGAAGAGGTCACCTTGAATGTGGATAATCGAGTGAAACAGGAGAAAATTGGTACAACACTTTTTGCAATTGGAGATAAAATTAAGATAGCTAGTGGATCCAGAACTAATACAGGGTTAGTTGGTTGTATGAGGGAGATAGTTGTGAATGGAGAACGACTAGAACCAAGATCTGTGCTGCAGTCTGAGAGAGTTGTTGGGGAAGTCACTTTAGACGACTGCAGGTTTGTAGATCCATGTTCCAGACCTAACACTTGTGAGCATGGTGGGAAATGTTCAGTAAAGGAGGACAGACTGACATGTGACTGCACGGGAACTGGATACATTGGCAAAAACTGCCACTTTGCCAAGTACAGGAAAACCTGTGAGGAACTGGCATTACTAGGTAAATATACAAACATTTTTATTTTTTTCTAAATTATGGACTGTGTGTATATAGTTCCCTAATATAAAACTTTTGCATTGTTGCATTCAATTTTCCATTATCGTCTCTATCTATGGCTTCAGCTCTTAAATTTCTGTTGGTTACATTATAGGTATTCGTTTCTTTGTCAAATGTCGTTGTTGTCCGGACTTGGTAGTGCAATTGTGCACAATAATAGCTTCTACAAGTAACATGCTGATAATGCTGCTATGAAATAAACCATGTATTTACTTGCATTACTCGATTATTTATAAGGAATTCATCATCAGTGCTGGAATGAGTATGTTCCAACATCCTTTCACCATAAAAGTTTACATCTTACATGAACAGCTTTTTTCATTGAAGACCTTTTCTAATATTTAGACAGTGATAATCATTAATCATCACATTAAACTGCAGCAGTTCAAGAAGTTCTTGCAGTGGTTAACAGTTCTTGTATATAACACTAGGCCTGATAAATACAGCTCAAGGGAAAATTAAGAAGTTTTCATTGTTTCCATTAATTATGGATTAATTATAATAAACAGATCTACGTTTTCAGCTTGTCTGTATTGTTACCCTAAACACTATATTATGTTGCCAAGTCCTTATTATAGAACAAGCAGCACCCATCAAGGGGCAGGCCCAAGAACTATTTTAAGGAAGAGAAGCAAGAGAAGAGAGAAGAGAAGGTGTCAAAACGATGAAAAAACTGCAACTATAAAATTAAAAACGAAATGGAGCAAGAATACTGATGAAAAGTTATACCAAAATGACTTATAGGGTAGTGGTGTATTGTGACTTTTTCAAAGCATAATTGTATTTTAAGCAGAAAAAAAGGAAAATTGAAACAGAATTTTTCAAACAAAGTTTCTATATGAAACCAAAAATTGCTTATAAATTTTTTATTGATTAATTTTGCAAAAGCTGAATAATGTTGCAGGTTTCCCTGGCATAGAACCTGTCTGGTGGTAACTAAAGAATTTGATTATAATTTTCAATCGTGGGAATAAATTCAATGCCCTGGTAGTTATCAATAATCATAAATATTTTATTTTTATTATTAATAAAAGCTATAAAAAGCATGTATGTAACCACCAAAGCTATGTAAGAACCAGAAATGAAAGGCCAAGGAGTTTACCACATATGAAGGGAGGTGTGCTGAGTCCAACTCTTTTCAACGTTGTAATGGACGAGATATGTTTCTAATACAGAAGTAAAGCAAAAAGCTACATGTGGGATACAGAAACGTACAAGGAGTGTCAATAACAGAGTGTGCATTTGCGGATGACATTGTAATTTTTACGAACTCCGAGGAAGGTATGCAGACAAACATTGCGTGGTGGACAGAAGTTGTACGCAAATATAGCATGAAGATGAACATAAAAGAACTAAGGTAATGCATATAGGTAAAGAGCTAAAAATATGCAACATACATACAGATGAACATATAATAGAAACTGTAAAAAAATTTCAATACTTATAGCAGTCCTAATAGATAGAAGTGGAAACACTGAAATCACTACCAGATTAGAAGTGGCAACTAAACTGTATCACACAATGAACAATAAGTTTATAAGCAAGGAAGAAGTAACCAGAAGAACAAAGATATCTGTGTATATGTCAATTGTTAGAGCAATATTGCTGTATGGAAGTGAAACTTGGGTACTAAACACTACACTGAAAAGTGTAATACATGCAATGGAAATGAAGCATTTACAAAGAGCTATGGTGATCACGTAAATAGGCAGAATACATAACCAAGACATTCAAGAATAGAAAAGAATCTGGTTACTTGTGCAGGCTGGAAGCACCAGTGACAAGTATTTAGGAAGCGAAAGTGATACATCAGCGAAGAAGAGCAAGACCATGCAAAACATGGGATGAAGCAGTACTAAAAGTGCTGGATGAAGGGGAGGAAAGCACGGCGAATGGCTAAAGACAGAAAAAAGTGCTTAAAGTTTATTAAGGGCTAAAGAGGGACAAACATATCCCTACACCATAAAATGGTAGAAATAATTTTGATCATATAAATATATATATTATTAATAAGCTGGAGGCTATAACGGTCATAGTTTGTTAAACACCAAGTAATTCAGGGTGTTTTAATGACACAAGTCATTTTATGGTTTAAAACTTGTTTCGTGAAAATACACTTTTGCAAATATTTATCCCTTACACCTAGCCTCAAATTTCTGTAAGTATAAGATTCCATATAGTTTGTTGTATTAATTAAATGTGAATTGTAGATGTAGATGTAGATTAAATAAATTCGAAAGCTCAGCCTAAAGAAAAAAGAGTACTCTTTGTGTGTAGCTTTACAGGTCGACATACCCTAAATTTCTTAGTGTTTATATATTATTATACACAATGCCACAGGCATCATGGCTGTTTGATTAAATATTAAAATTTTACTTGCTCACACATAAAATTCAAATTCTAAAGAGTTAAGCTAAATTATAATAATTATCAAAATTATATGAATAGTTATCTCTTAAATATCAATATTTGTCGATAACTATCGATACAGTTATAGATACTGCTAAGATACCTAGAACACTGGTGTTTCAGCTCACCACCATTTTTGTATCAAAATCTACCGCAAAAATTTAATTTGACAAACTGTCTTTAGATGGCAATAGGTATGTTACCGAAACATCAACATTTAGACTTTTAAACATTTCCGAGTTTTGTTTCAAGCAACACTACATTCCAGTTCTATTTATTGGTTTATCTAAGTATTGGTTCATTCGTTCAACTTTGTTTTTTGTTTTGTTACTTTATTTGTTACACGGTAGTTTCATTTTAGTATTTGTTTGTTTTCGTTTTCTGCAGTGTCTGTCCACCCTTGATCCTAATAAAACTAGAACTATGGAAGTGTTAGTGCCCTCACCGCATATTCAAACATTTCGAATTGTTGCCGATTATTGCCTGTTGTTCGGTCAAGACATGTCGATAAAAATAATTTTAGGGACATTAGCTCGCCACTTACTATGCCACTATATGCTTTTTCCCATAGCCTTTGACAGTCAAAAGCTKTGTTTCACTACAGTTTTCATAACTCTCATGCCCCCTTTGTTCCTGAATGTGAGGATGGCAACTATGTTTTAACACACGTCATTGAGCAGTCAACCAGCTAGGGAGTGTTTCTACACACAATTTTTATGTTATGCATTATAATTTTATAAATACACTTCGGAAAGGTAAAAAGGACACAGCTTATTGCTTAAGTTGTCAAAACTTATTGAAGATCGTTTAGTTTTTCATGAGTGCACCCTACTGGTAGAAATTAGAAGATTCTTAAAAATGAAATTTATTCTATTTATTTTAGATGTACGGCTGGCACAAGCAGAAATGGAATGAGCAAATTACAGTTAGGGCCTTACTGACTTTTTTTCTTAAAATAAAATCCCTGTCGTTACCGCAGATGTGTTATTATGTCGAGATCCTCAAGAGCGAAGAGCCGTCCAGTATTTGTGTGGCCCACCAGTCGCAAATTTTATGGGTACAAAGCAAATAAACCCTTGCAATTAAAATTTATTGCATTTCTCCTTAGCGGATACATTTCTAGATATTATTCGTTGCACTAGAGCCTGAGTATTACTGCATGGCAAGGTAAATTTTACTTCAGTGAAATTTGAAGTAAATAATAACCTGAAACGTTGATTGACGTTCTTGAGAGTAAATCAAACAGTGCAGGAAATAAAGTGTCATACTCGTAATTCTGTTATTATAAATACATATATTTTTTTAATGATAAGAGAAATTGTTGGCGACAATTTTAACAAATGCAAGATTATATGTGAAAAAAAGCAACGAGGTGTTATACACATGATATTTAATGACTATGCCTGTTATTGGCATTTCCATCTAAATTTTCCCTACCTGCATAAACGTATTAAAATCCGTACAACTTAGACCACGCTTTTCCTTTCCATCTGAAAATAGGTAATATCGTTTAACCATTACTGTAGACTGAAAAACTTTTAGGCAGAATAGAAGGGTATATAGCTATTTTTTCATTCTAGTTTTCAGTTACTTATTTCAAGTTATAACTGTTTGATATAATTGTACAAAGTCTTGACGCATAAATTAGTCTATGTACGAAAACTAAGTTAAACTTCTTGTAATGAATCTTTACCTTTGTTTTCTAGCAAGTTTTTTTGACATAAACGGATACTAAGTCCTGTTTAAGTTTTCGCTTCCATAAATATCTAGAGATTATCTAGCTTAATTCTTCTAAAGAAAATAATTCTTATAGTGAACTTCCACTTTTATTTTACAATTGTAAAGCGCTTTCGGCTACATGTTAGCCATCATCAGTACAAAAATTATTTATGAAAGGAAACTAACAGTTTGACAAAGTCAAAAATCAGAAACAAGCAAACTTGACTACAAACTGAAAAGCAACCCATATGCCAGTAATTCAAACGAAACATTAATTTAGATCAAACAAAGAATTTAGTCAAGTTTGCTTGTTTCTTATTTTTGACTTTGTCAAACTGTTAGTTTCCTTTCATAAATAGTTTTTGTACTGACGATGGCTAACATGTAGCCGAAAGCGCTTTACAATTGTAAAATAAAGTGGAAGTTCAGTTTAAGAATTATTTTCTTTAGAAGAATTAATTAATAACTCCACTTACAGCAGATGGATCAGTTTTCAATTTTTTATTATCTAGCTTTACGAGCCTAATTCAGAAGTGAATACTGATCCAAATAGACTTGCTGTAGTTAACAATTTTCTTGAAAAATTTAATATTAGTTTATCTAAATTCTTCTCCTGCCACGGTGGTATACTGTTTTATCGTTTCATCCATAATAAAAATAAAATTAGTTTTGAGTCATTCAGGTTTTTATAGTTTTTCATGAAACGATTGCATTGAATTTTATGCTGGGCAAGCGGACAGGTTGTTAATTAGAAGTAATGAGCATTAAAAATATTTTAAAAGTATCAAATTTTAATATTTTTTGTTACATACAATACTAAATTATTTATTTAATCGTTATTGCAAACAAAAGAATTTCGTTCGAGTTATTTTTTTACCATCCTAACCTCTCCAAGAATCTTTACATTATTAGTAAGTATAAACCATTCTGCGATGCACCATTACATCTTTTTTTCAAACTTTTAATTGAGAAATTAAAAAACCTGCTAAAGTACAAATTATACAGGTAGCACAGGAAACGCTCAAAGAAAAAAATAAAGCATATGTTAACGAAATTGATAATAATATTAAGACGCATCTGTTGAAAGTTGAAAGCGCCTGCTTTCGAAATGGGGAAGATAGCTCTTCACCCACACACTCATTTATTTGCTATTGTCAATTGACTGTTTTATAACGCAGTTTAATTTCTTTACTGCAAAAAATGGTACATCTGAATAATTGATTGGAGACGAATAAGCTCGAAACATATTTTAATCTGCATTATATTCTGTAGATAACTATTGAGGCTTGAGGCAGACTTAATTTTCATTTTTCTTCAAGAGATAAAATTTTGAAATTCTGATTAGAAATATTTAAATATAATTTTTTGTCATTGTAGGACAATTTCTTAAATTAAATCATACAGCATTTTATTCCACAAAAAGAAGTTAAGTGTATTTTAATTTAAAAAGACAAGTTCTGCAACTAAAAAAATATATTCAAAATTTACCTTTATTTTAAATTTGATTAATAGTCCACTAATGTGTTACAACATTATTGGCGGTGTTCTTCGTACTGTAAACATTTTTTGCTGCGGTAATTGAATTACCATATACAATTATACACCTGAATGATCATACCTAAAAATTTGAATTTGAAGTGTTTTCAAAGATACTGTAATGCTTAATGAAAGCACTTCATATTAAAAACTAATGTAGCTATACCTTTGAGGAAACTATTTTTCCTTGCAGCGGCATAATACTTATTAAAATGTAATTATACATATCTTGCGTAATATTTCTGTTCACAAAAGCTGTCGACAAATTTTTAGAAGAAGCAACTTTGAAACTATGCGGTAATGAGCACCTATCTTAGGTGAATCAAACGGTATATAATTATAAAAGTATTCAAATTAAAATCTGTATAAGTAAATTCCATTGAAGAAAACCACGATGGTATTTATTTAGCAGGTAAGAAATTGCTGTAAACACTTCCTCAAGCTCCCCTGCTGTTACTGGGAGCTGTTTATCTTATTGCGGTGTAATTTATGGCCTCTTTAGCCACTAATGTATTTTAAAAACTTACGGATGGGGTGAAAAGCGGATGGCCATCGTCCACCTCTCAAGGCGTTTGAAACAAAAATCTGCTACAGCACCCTCTAGCGTTAAGAACTAAAAGTAAGAATTTAGGATGGCAATGCCATCTGTCAGCATTACACTGACATGATGACAAAGCCACCTAGCTGCCATGTTGTCTACACTAGACCTAAACTGCACTGATGAGCTGTAATGACAGCGAAATAGTACTATCTGCAGTTGGTTGAGGTGTAGACAGCACAGCATAGACATGCATTTTAAGGAGAACTAAAGTAAGATAATGTGTCGATAACAACTACTTGTTGCAAAAAGGCTTTTGCTGACTGTACCTACCATTCTTTGTATCAAATTATTCGTTATACCTTGGTTTTGTTAGAAGTATTCAAATTTATTTACCCTTTTTCAGGTTATACAAAACCTGATGTATACTTAATAGACATTGATGGCAATGGTAGATTTCCTCCAGCTCACGTACGCTGTGAGTTCCAAAGCTTGGAGGATTCCACCAAAACGATCGTGGAACACAATCTACCCAGCCAAATTGATGTTCGATCGCCTTCAGAGAAAGATTTCAGCTTTACAATTAAGTATCGTGAATTTACTGCTGATATGCTGCAAGAGTTGGTTTCCCATTCGTTGAACTGCAGCCAGTACATCAAGTATGATTGTTTCAAAGCACCTTTGGAACTACATTCAGCAACCTGGTTCATCAGTTCTTCAAATCAAACGGTTGATTATATTGGAGATGTTAAAAGGTAAGAAATTAATTATAAAGTGTTAATGATCATTTCAATATTTTATTGTAGAGTGCTTTCACTTCTCTGATACTTCATTCTTGACCATTTTAGAGGTACTTGTCCTTGTTCAATTGGTCGAAAATGTGAGAATCCATCGCAGTGGTGCAATTGTGATGATGTAGAAGATGATAAATGGAATTCAGATGATGGTTATTATACTTCGGGAAACAGCTTGGGCATTACAAAAATGGTTTTTCTTCAGCAACATGATTTACCCGAAGAAGCCCTAGGACGAATAACACTGGGACCTCTGGAATGTGTAGAAACAAGTAAACTCACTTTTGTCCTTATCTTTTAGTAAAAAACGTCAAAATTTTGTCAGGCTTACAAAATCTGTAGAAAAACAGGACACACTAGTAATTTAACTTCGTTGTTTCAAAATCTTACCAGTTTTACAAAAATATCTTCCAAAACTAGTATTTAATTCAAGGACATTGTAAGTCTGATTCAGTTTTGTCTTATAACTTATTTTATTTATTATTACACCCATAGTTAATTAATCATTTGATGTTTCAGATACGCAGCGATATGTGGTTACATTTACAACCAGTCAGTCATACATTGAAGTTCCAGGATGGAGAAAAGGAGATTTGGCATTCTCTTTTCGCACCACAGGAAAGAAAGCTATCCTTCTTTATCAGCCACCAATTAGACCAAACTATCCGAGCTTTATGGTTMCCTTAACGAGTGGTATGTTTTCAAAATGGTTTCGTTAAGCTTTGTTATAGTAAGTACTGGTACTGCAAATGTTTAATTTTTGCTTTTCAAAAATTATACAGTACTGTAATTCAATTTCTTTTTTGGTAATGGGTATTTGTAATGCATTACTTAAAATAAATGCATGCATAGTATTTTCTAAGTTATGGTAATGAAATTTTGGCACAGATACCTACCTTTCATGCTCAGACGGATTTTTCTAAATTTTTATAGCTCGTTTAATTTGTGGAAATTCCCATCTGAAGCTGCCTATGATCATTGGAATTCATGCTATAAATATATGTCACAAAACTTAACACAGCGGGGCCTTGATATTTATGGAACATTAATTTACTTCATAAAAGCAAACAAATGCTGTCACTTTTCACAATCAGTCAACTATTTGGCACTAAATCTAGGTGGTTTGAATCTACAGGCATCAGACAGCTGTTGTAGGCGTATTAATTGTATTAAATGTATTGTTTAATGAAATCAAAGATAAAAATAACAAATGCAATTAAGTGAATACTTCCACAATACTCATTACCACATTCTTTACGAGAAAATGTAATAAGCTATAGCATAATTAGAAGTTATTTTCTTTAGTTTAATTATTATGACTATAGCATTTACAAACAAAAATTAGTTCTTTGATAGCATAATTAAACTTGCAAATTTCACAAAACATTTTTGTGTAATTGCATTAGTTAAAGATTGTGTCATCCACCCAGCACCAATAAACTCCATAATGCTATTTTTTTATTTAGGTCGTTATTATCTAATGTCAACCCGGTAATCATCATAATACTTTTAATATTTTAAAGTAAGGTAGGTGATCGGTATACTTTAAGGCATTCCAAATATGAGATTGATACTATACTCACTGGTGCAAAAATCGAGATAGTTGAAAAAATTGTGGTATTTCAAATAGCTTGCAAATTGCTTGCTGTATATTTCCAACATATAAAAACAACCTTTTTCAATATAACATAATACCAAATGTTGGAAAAAACAACTTTTATTATTAGAATCATAAAAAATTTTATCAGCTGTATAAACATGTGATTACAATTGTTAAATAAATTAGGCTAGTAAACACATTAACTTCAATAGCGATTATTTTCTCCCCACGCTGCTCTGATTGCTTCTAAGCGAGCTGGCATTCTCCGAATAAGGTTTGGGATGATTTTCTAGGGTATTTGTTCCCAGGTCCAAAAGAGCTTCGTCTAGCTCCTCCAATGTCTCAAGGACTATACCTTGAGATCTCTCCTTTTCAGCTCATCACATAGGTGCTTCTTGCTGGCCATTTTGTTATCCAAATACCGGGACCAGTTGCTGGTTTTCGAGAGCGTAGGTGGCTTTCTTCAAACTTCTTCTAGCTGCTTTTTCACTGACTTTTACTTGACTTCCTTTTTGTAGGTAATTTCGCAACTAAAGAGCTGCCTGCCTTCGATTTCTGAGCGAGTGCAGTACCATACGAGTATGAAAGTCTTTCTGGGGAAAGAGACTTCAGATCATTTTCTTTGCATCATAAAGAAAAAAAGTAAAAATACATATTGATCATCGTTAGGCGAAGACTTAACCAACAAACCCAATCAATCGAACCTTTCTTGAGGTATGAGGTATGCGCTAAAAACGGTCGTCTTATCTCAATAGAGATCTTTTATGTCTTGACCCACTCCTTCAACAATTTTGCCGCCTGCAATGCTGAATGGTTGAATTCCAAAGATGCAACAGGGTGTCTTACTGAGTACCCCTCCTAATGAAGAGTCGTGACCTTGGCACAATCGTAGCAGTAAGATGAATTGCCACTACAATCACTGACAGCAGAGACAGTGGTACTTATACCCGTAGGTTGCTAGATCCTAAGAATATTTGAGCAACAACTAGATAATTTATAAATGAAGATCAAGACTCCTATATATCCAACAACCGTCAAGGATTTCATGGAATTTCCAGGAAAATTACAGCCTTGGCGAGAATATAGGTTTCAGCAAAAGAAATGGTGTTTAATTACTTTTTAATAAATTCCTAAAACTAGCATTGGGGGTACCATTAGTAGGCATTCTTTAAATAATCATTTTACTGAGATTGTTTTTACTGTCTTGATTTTTGTGCCAGTGAGTGTAGCTTAATATGGAACAGGAACCGAACTGACATCTCTATGACACCTTTGCTTAATACCTTTTTGAAACAATTTGAATCTTTATTTAGGAAATTTTCAATAATTGCATATTCTAATTAAATCATCTTAGAGTTAATAACAAACAATATTAAATATTATATTTCATTATAGGCGTTGAAAATTAATAAAAATTTAGTGTACCAACTGTAACCTATTTAAACATATTTAATGTATTTTTTTATTATTATTCTTTACCATTTTTATAAATATTGCACCTATGACAATATATAAACATTCAAATTCAAACAGAAGAAAATATGAATTGTTATTTTAGAAACAGATTTTTTTTTAATAATATTTATTTTGCAACTCAAAACATTTTTTTCTTTAATGATAAGAAATAATACTCTTTGTAGCCATGTAGCTTCTTTGTAAATAGGAAATATATTTATTTTTTAGTACTCTTGCTTTAATTCTTACTAAATTACAAGGGTTGTTCCAAAAGTTATGTACATAGCTCTACAGGACACGTATACAATGCAGGTAGTTGATCGAAGTGACATTTCATATTTTAGAGTTTTACGAACACATCGGTATCAAATGTTATCGGTTTCTGCATGAATTAGAAATGTTAGGCTTTCGAAAAAACATTAGGAAAGTGTGTAAGGTCGGAATTCTGCGATCGAGTAATGTGTATATATTATGATTGGCACAATTCTTGGTAAGAAAGTGATGGATATTTATGCAGCTTTGAAAGAAGCATGTGGCACGTTAGTACAGTAGCACAGTATAGAGGTGGCAAGGTAGACATTTGGAATAGCCAATATTTGCTGAGTACAAAGAGATCGTCACCAACAATCAAAGGTTAAAGGAATGACGATCTTTGCCTAAGATAAACGAGACTTAATTATTACAGATCGAGTTCCGATGAGAACTAGTGTCACTAGGGCATATTACAGAAATTTGCTTAAAAAATTGGATAGTTGTGTTTTGATCTTAAATGGCAATGCATGCCGCATATTGTTGCACTGGTCATGGAGCTTCTGTACAAATATTGCTAGGAACGACTGTGCCACCCGGCATGTAGTCCAGATCTGAGTCTGCCTGACTTCTAGCTCTTTCTTAAACTCAAGGAAGAAGAAGTGACCTGACATATTTAGATGTTGGGCAAAGACCAGACACACTGAAGGCCTTCAGTGTTGTAGGCAAGTCTGCATCGATATATGAAGGGATTATATTGAAGGATTATTATACTGCACCTCATTAAATTAAATAAATAGTTTTTGAGCTAGAGCCGAATGTGTATTACTTTTGGGACAACCCTCGTATGTAAGATGATGCCCTCATATTATATTAATAAAAAAATTGTTATTTTAGATTTTCAGTTAACGTTTAATTTCACCCTCAACACGGGTGTATCAAAAGAATTAGTTATAGTATCTGGCAGGCGACTTAATGGTGGAGAATGGCATAAGCTTTGGATAGACTACAACAAATACCATGTGCGCTTCATGATCAATGAAGACTACCAAATGGTCGACTTAAAACCTGAAGAAGAGTTTGGGCCCTTCGAGGGTTCCATGTTCATTGGGGGTGCTCCATTGTAAGCCATCCAGCTATTGTTTATAATTCTTTTATAAGTGTATGAATTTTAGTGACCTGTTGCATCCCAAGTCGTCAGTTCATCAAGGTTTAATTGGTTGTTTCCGTGGCTTGGTCGTAAATGAAGAAATTTTAGATATTCATAGTTACATGAGCGTCCACTTAAGTGAAATTATTAAAGATTGCAAGCCTTCTTGTGTTCCAAATCCCTGCAAGAATGGAGCACAATGCAAAGAGCTCTGGAGTACTTTTGAATGTATTTGTCCAAATCGCTGGGCTTATACTGGAATTTACTGTGAAACAAGTTAGTTACTTTTCGACTAATCATAGGGTGGTTCTTTAGCATTTATCGTTTTAGACATCAACACAAATGCCCTAACGTTTACACACCCAGAATCGTATCTGAAAGACAGTTTTCTTAGTTCTGAGTTAGTGAGTAATGAATCTATGATTTTGAAAAACATCTTCAAAGATGAATTGCTACTTATCAATTTACGGACATATGACACTACAGCACTGATATTTTATGCTAACGACCATCTAAACAATTTCGTTCATCTCTATATAAATGAGGGTACTCAAGTGGTATATTTGTTCAACTACGACAACGAAATATTTAATATAACAGTGGATTATGCTGAGCTAAATTCAAGTAAATCAATCCAGATTGCTATAGTAAGGAAGGAGAACATAACAACATTACATGTGAATGACAAGAATAATACTGCTTTTATTGGAGTGTCATTACTAGACACATATTCCAATAAACCTTGGATTAATCCTGAACAAGGTATGTCAATGACACATGATTTGAGATTATTTTAACTATGTGGAATATGTTTGAAATTATGTTTTGAGTATTATAGAAAGATCTTTTATACATTCCGGTGGTGTAAAAATAAGCCTATTTTTTCTCTGACCTGTATGTACATCCTTCTGTAATTAAAAAATGTTATATGAGCCCAAACAAGTATATGTTCGGACACTGTATTTTTTTTTTATTAAGTATGCACAGCAATCCACACAAACTTATTAGTTTTTTGTAAATGTGAATTAAATGATAATTTTACACCATATTTAAGATACATTAGTATAATACTCCCAATTCGGCACCTTATGCATAATAAAAAGCTAATTTACTGCCTTGATAGCTTGGCAGCTAATAATTAGAGCAGCACAAACTTTTAATGATTCAGACAGGTGACCGTGGATACTTTGTATCATGTTTCCGTCAATTTGGGCATTAGCTGCCAAAGTGTAAGCGTGGTTTATGAGACATCAACACTGCTAAAAATTTATAAGCTTGTTCAAGATTATTATACTCATAAAAGAAATTTTAAGTATAAAATATGTAAAATAAAACAATGTTGACAAATCTGCAGTGGCAACATTATTAAATAGTTTGGGGAAACTACAAACGTTACTATTAAAGAAAAAGGTACTAGCTGTATGAAATGTATCACTGCTAGATATCAACAAAATTTAGTACTCCTAAAAGTGTGCAAAAATTAAAGAAGGCCTACTTTGCATGAGGTAACTGCACTTTGTAATGCCAAAACAGGACTAAATATTTAATGAGAATGTTGTAGAAAATAGATCCATAAATTGGCACATCCTTGGTTAACCATTTCAAAATATTCAGGCTAAAAGAAGCCGTTGTTAATGGACTGTCAAAAGAAAGCACATTTATCATGGGCAAAAGAAAAAGACCAGTGGACTGAAGGAATGAAATGAAGTGGTATTTAGTGATGTACCTATGTTTAATGTCAGCCCTGGTGATATGCGAAAAAAGGTGATCAGACTTAAACAAGAAGTTTACTTATGGACAAATGGTATGTTGCCAGATGATTCAGCATTGCACAGAAAAATATCAGTAATTTTCGGAAACAAGCTTATTGCCAGCACACAGGGTTTACATGCTGATGGCGAGATATCTTTCAAAATGACACTTTATGTCATACAGCCAAGATACCTAGAACTCTGTTAGCTCAACTTACCCCTTTAAATAAGGGTTCAAAACATATTGCAAAAATTTAGTTCAGCTTCTAATAACAGATGACATTATCATACCAAGGGACGTCAGATATTGACACTTATATGTCAACACACATGTGGTAGAACATGAGAATTATTTAAAGTTTTAAGTAAATTATATATATTCGAACAAGGAACGAAAGCAACATTTATGGAACTACTGTTAGCGAGATTGCGGCAATGTCGTGACCGAACAACGAGCAATAATCAGCAACAGTTTGAAATAAGATACATGACTGATTTTTTATTGATTTTCGATATGTTGTCAGGGTACTAACATTTGCTTGGTACAAACTAATATGAAACCTACCTTGTAATAAACAAAGTAACGACACAGAAAACAAAGTTGAACGAATGATACAACATATAATGGAAAGCTTTAAGGAAATTTAATTGGAGTGTAATTTGATGTAATTCTATCCGAATTGCTTGAAACGAAACTAGGAAATATTTAAAAATCAAAATGTTGTTTCCGTGACATACCTTGGATTAGTGTTGCCATCTAATGACATCTTGTCAAACTCATATTTTGCAACAAATTTGACTCAGAAATGGCGGTGAGTTAAAATACCAGTGTTTTAGGTATCTTACGTACAGCCAATAGTAGAAAAAAATGGTTGCGGGATCATCAGATATGACTTAAATACGACTAAAGCAGTATGACATGAAATAAAAACAAAATTGCATAATTATCCTCAGCGTATTCTGCCAAATGTGCAGCAAAAAATACAAGGAATATGCATGCATATGAATATGCATGGTGTAATTTAAGCTAGAGAGGACGTCACACGGTATTAAAATGGCAATATCTAAAGTATTAGTTGCCAAGCTGTTTGGGTAGTAAATTAGTTTTTATATTATGCATATATGCCGAATTGAGTTTATTATGTAATGTTTCATAAATAAGGTGTAAAACTGCTCACTCACAAAAAAAATCGATAATAAGTTTGAGCAGGTTTATGTGCATAATTTTTTTAAAATCTGTTGTGTCCGAACATATAATTGTTAGAGCTTGTACCTCATTAGTTTCTTGTAGATATCCCATTTCGTATGTACTTTTCCGATTTATAGCATTAGAAAGCTTTTCAGGCAAAATTTGTAAATAAGTAAACTTTTTTGAAAGCATGAATATTGTATTAACATGCATTTCTTCTTTGAGATAGAGAGTGCATGATAGAAAAGTAATGGTCCAATATAGTTTTGAAAAAAGAAAATTTGTGGTTAAGTGCTACTGAAAGTCCTCTAAATTAATCATTTCTGTGCTCTCTGCCATGTCTGTGTCAGAGTATATGATCTTGGTCTCTCAGTACATACTTTGTTTCTGAACATTGTGAACAGTTAAATATCTGTTTCAAAATTAGTAATCTGTCTTATGATGTGCTACTAGGTAGAACAGTGTTAATTGTCACAACCTTCTTTTTTCAAAACTGGAATCAACCTTTATTTTTCCATGATTAAATCTGCAACAAAAAGTAATTACAGCATTTTATGTACACAAAGAAATACTTCATTCCAATATAGGTGAAACCTAATTTTGAAAATTGCTGTACTTGACATTTTTCAAGTTTTTCCTTCACTGATTACATGTAAAATTGATGCAGTTGAATAAGTTAGTGCTTAGTAATTTTTAGTTAAATATTTTGCACTTTCCAATGTTGGAAAATTAAAAAATTTTCTCCTAAACTTTAGATAACACTATTAGAGGAAATCACTTACATTTTGAAATTTATTAGCTTTTTCGCATGCAGTAGTAAATCATGTGATTCAAGAATTTTATAATCTGATTTTCTCTAGAGGTCTTGGCCCCACAAAGGCCTCCAGCACCTCCTACAGAATACTTCCAACTTAACCTTGGAGGCTACGACAACCTAACATTGCTTAAGGTATCCCCAGAAGTTCCCTTGTTGCCTGGCTATGTCGGTTGCATCAGTGGTTTTAAAATAGGAGATGACCTGATTGACCTGCAAGCAAAAGTGAAACCAGTTCAAGAAGGAATCATTTCGAAATGTGAAATGAAGTGTAGCTCCATGCCCTGTAAGCATGGGGGGATCTGCATAGAAGATTTTAGGAACCAGGAACACAGGTGTGATTGTGAGCACACCAGCTATTATGGAGAGTTTTGCTCTGAGGAAAAAGGTGCTGATTTTAGTGGGGAATCAATTTTATTAAGGGAGTATATTCTGAATGGGTCTGTTGATCATGTGAGAGTGCAGCTTGCTTTTTCTACAATGGATGTGAGGCAGAAAAATTCTGTTTTATTACTTTTACAGACAGAAAACAAGTAAGTACTTCTCTCATGTTTTCTACTTATCGGTTTTATTGTGTTTGTAACTGTGGATGTTAACATCTAGTACACTCATGTATTTTATGATTATATGTTCAGGGCGTCCAGAATTACTGTGTTTTTCGAAGTATCTCAGCAATCCTAGGAGACAGAAAAAAATTAATAGACATGTTCCAGGTCGTATTTTTGAGCACAATTCATAATTCCAGTCCTATTCCAAAAGTCAAAATTTTGGAATTTTAAAAATGTTGAATAACTGTATTATTTGGAAGGATACGAAAAAAGTGTAAAGACATTTTTAATACAAAATTTTACACTGAATTTGACAAATTAGATAAACAAGTGCATTTGTTTCTGGGATATGACACAAAGTTATGTTTTTTAAACAGCAGTCATATGTGGCTTTGGCAGCTTCTGATTTGCTATTTTCAGAATATAATAATAATAATAATAATAATATTTATTTCTGCATGTAGCAAAAAAAGGACAACAAATTCAGCTATGCTGTTTTACATTTGTTTTCCATTCATAAAATATACAAAACCAAGAAAAGAATAACAAACATATATTAATTTGCTTGTTCTAGTAACAGATGTTGTTTAAGACGGACTCTAAAGGTGCTCAATGACATGTTCTTAATATTACTAGGGAGTGTATTGTACATAGTAGTCAAGTATGTGAAGGAGGTCTTTAATTTCTCAGTTGTGTTTTGGAGTGACTATGGCGTTTTGATTTCTTGTATTAAAAAAGTGAATTTCTGACATAAGTTCAATTTTTTAAAACAGTGGCAATGGCATTTTATTGAATAATATTTTGTGAACTTCACACAGAACTTGTACTTGAATCTGTTTTTTTATGTTGAGCCATGGAATTTTGCTCAGGTATGATGATACATGCTCATTCCTACGCAGTTTGAAGCAATACCTTATGCAGGCATTTTGTATCTTTTGGAGTCTGTACACATCTGCACCATTTAAACTGGAGAAATACACAGCCAAGCCATAGTCTATGGTGGGAAAGATTAATGATTCAAAGTCGAACTTTGATTCCTGTTGGAAGTAAAGCTCTAGTACTGTGAAGTCTATGCAAAGCAAGGTAACATTTCTGACATACTAACGTGACATGATTGGTAAAGCTAAGACTTTCATCTATGATTAAGCCTAAGTCCTTAGAACGTGTACTTAAAGGAATATCACAGTTATTAATACTTAATTTGATAAAATCACAGACGATATCACAAACCGATCGGGGGCCCACTATCAACAGGGATGTTTTAGCGGCATTCAACATCAAAGACTGTTTCGTGCACCAGGCCTGTAGGGCCTGAAGACTCTTATTTAAACTATTTACTACCTCCAAGACGTTACCCCCATTGACAGGAGCATACTGCTGAGTATCATCAGCATAGTGATGAAGCTTAACTCCAGGAACACAAGTATATAGATCACTGATATACAAATAGAACTGAAGAGGTCCCAAAATGGATCCCTGAGGCACCCCCGACAAGACCTCTGCAAACCCTGACTCACAAACATCAACACCCGACAATTTAACTTTCTGGACCTGACCACGAAACCACTGAACAGTGTCCGATGAGAAGCCCAAGTAACCCAGCTTAGCCAGTAGGGTGGGATGGTCAATGGTGTCAAAGGCCCTGGAAAAGTCCAGGAGCACCAATACACTGGAGTCACCAGAATCCCATGAACGCATCAATAACAGTTAATAGTGTGATGGATGTGCTGTGGAACTCTCGAAAACCAGACTGGAAAGTCAGAAGAAGCAGCCTCTCCCGTGCTACAAAAGAGAGTACCTGCTGCAGGACCACTCTCTCAAGAACCTTCGACGCCACTGGCAGCAAACTTGTAGGCCGTAACTCCTTATAGTGGCACAGGTTTCTATTTTTAGGAATTGGTGTAATGAGGGACTTTTTCCATTCAGTGGGAAAAGTATTTTGCGTGATTGATGAGTTCATGATGTCCGTTAACGGCCTCACAAAGTAGTCCTCCACTAGGGACAGCATATGGATTGATCTGCCATTGCATCCAATAGCATTTGTCTTAATTGATCTAAGTGATTTCAGGACATCTTCCTCTAAGACAGTCACAAGCTGCAAGGAGCCTTCAAAATTCTTCAATTTATGTGTGTTGCAGTGTTGTCAATATTGTAATGATTCGTTACTCAGTAATCGTTACTTTACAAGAATCGAAGTAATCGATTACCAATTGTGAACAGTAGTCGTTACACGATTACTACGATTACTGCTCATATACCGATATTCTGCAGTGCCGCAGCACAGCACAGTCATGCGATAGCGAGTAACGACTACGACGAATAACGAGTAAGGAAAGAGTCAGTTCAGATTCGATAGGTTACGACTGAAGTAAGATACGTGGATCGATTGTTGATAAAGTAAAGGTAGTTAAAGGCGGGGAAAAGTAGGTTTTTAGCCTTTTAGCTTACAAAATAAAGATTCTAAAGGTCGCGTTGAGAAATAAGTTTAAAAATATTATGGTCCAGGTAAATGTTGTTAATTTTGTTTTTCCATTTGCATTTAATAATTATTTGCTCTGCTTCTGTTACAGTAAAAGTGAAACCGTCTGACAAAATCTTACTACCTACACCAAAAATAATTATTAATATAATAAATATTGTTAGTGCCTTACTAAACGCATACAATAATTTAGTTTGTGGTATCCTTAATGTTTGTTTTTTCTTTTAAATACAAGAATACCACTAACGAAAAATACTCCATCGCAGTTATTACTGACGCATTTGCTTAATGTGTATATATTTGATAAAACTTTTTTATCTCCTTAACACCAAAATTAATCTTGTTGACGGCAAAATAATAGTTATAATAAGAAATAATGTAGGAAATCCCATGTCAGTTACTGATGTAATAACGCTGTTTCTATAATTACATCGAAAGAAAAAAATGAGTGAACCATTTATGTGCATATTTTTGCATATATACCTACCTTTCATTTTTACTCTAACAATATTATGTACATTTGCCGTTGTACTTCTTTGGTTATTTTTTGCAGAAAAAAGGTGTACCTATATAAAATTTACGTACTAAAACTTTATCTAGTGTGAACACACATCCCGATTTCACTATATATCATACATAAAATGTATTTCCCATTGCTTTTATTTTTAATTATATATAATTACATAAAAACTTCATAATTTTTATGCGCCTTCGTTTTAAAGTAGGTACCTACTTATTAAATTTCAAACGCAGCTGCAATAATCGTACATATTCGCGTGGAATACAGTACCTTCCGTAACCGCGGTTACTTTACGAATAACGATTATTAGTGCAAGACTGTAACGTACTCCTCCCGTATTCTGAAATGGCAACACGAATGTGTTACCGCTGAGTAATCGTTAATGAGTACGAAGTAACGATTACTAGTTATACCAGTAACGAGTAATCGCGATTACATAAAAGTAATTGGATTTGACATCACTAGTGTGTTGTAATAGTTAATAATATCTGTATTATCCACATGTGGTGCCTCTGGGGTTGAAATAAAGAAATGATTTATAGCTTCAGGGTTTCTCAGCTCCTCCAGAACAGGAGTAGCTTCCCTCCTCCGTACTCCAATCTGTTCTAGCCCGGTCCACAACCTCCTCTGATCGCCTCTACATCCCGTCTGCAACCACCTAGCATATGCAGCCTTTTCTGCCTTCACAGCCCTCGTAACATTAATTCCTAGAGCAATATAGTATCTCCATCTAGCTGCACACCCGTTATGCCTATAGCTCTTGTAATATATATGTTTACTTATAATATTATGAGAAAGGACTGAGAAATTCAGTTTTCAGTTTTTGAAATTATTTTGTCCATGATTAGCAAGAAACAATGTAAACACTCTAATATCTTGTCGTGACAGCTAATAATGGTGTTTGTTCAGTATCTGATTATTTACATTCAGTTTAGAAAGATGGCATTTTGCATTTAAGAGAAATATAAAATTTTTAAAATATATATCAAAAACTGAAAGACATGGAAGTTGGAAGAAACCGGATCTTTGAATATTTCAGAAAATTATTCGCAAAGTACAATTTTAAAATTTAGCTTAATTAAATGCTTATGTGATTTGACATTAACAATAGAAAACTAAAAGTGTTCAAATTGTTGCCCTTCCTTATTTACACACTTCAAGCACTGCCGATACCGCATTTGTAAGATACATGCTAGATATTTTTGTACTGCTACATAAAATCTTTCTTCTAATTTATTTATTGTGTTTGAACGTATTTTATACAATTCATTTTTCAAATATCCCCTTAAAAAAATCTAAATGAGTCAGATCCGGAGATCTAACGGGGCATTTCAATAGGGCCATTTGTAGCCAGCTATCTGTCCTGAAATTCCTCATTCAGTAATGTCTGTGCTGGATGGGAGTTATGTGCTGGTGCACCATCTTGCTGAAACCATATGCCAGCTGCTCTAACATTTAGTAGCAAATCATCCAGTGTGTCAAAAAAAGCAACATACGTTGAGCATTTAAATTAAATTAAATCGCCCCTGCTGCCTAAATACCATTGTTACATGTTCGTTTTATTGGGACCAATGGTATAATTTATATTTCTGTTGAAAACATCTGACAATATAATCGTGTTCGGAAAGTTTTCTTGGATGCAGCATTTTTTCAGGTACCACTTGCAGAACCGTATGTGCCGTTCTGCGTTCTGGGTATCCTGGGTGCAAATTATATATTTTCCTAACTTTATATAGTTTAAAATTGTGTTTGTACAAAGTCTTCATGCATCTTGATTTCACAGTCCCTTGAAATTTTTTAATTTCTCGGCAAGACATATTTTTGTTTAGTATGACTGAAGCCAAAACCACAGCTTTATCTATTTCCGAGTTTGGGTTTGAATATTGTTTTGGCCTTGGCTTCAAAAAATACAAAAAGTTTCAATCCATTTTCTGAAGTATTCGGGGTTCTGGTTGACGTCTCTCGAAATCTATCGAAATACATGTTTCTTGTGGCTTCCAGGTTCTTTCTGTTTTCAATATGTATTGTTAACATGCCATACTTTTTCTTGTGCGGTGAATGCCATCCTTCTAAATTAAACTTTTACTGAATGTAAATAATGAGGTGTTTAACAAACACTGTTGTTAGCTGTCACAACAAGATGTAAAAATGTCTGCACTGTTTCTTGCTAATCGTGGCTAACCAGCTAATTTGAAAAATGTAAAGCTGAATTTCTCAGCTGTTTCTAATAATTTTATAAGCAAATACATATACTTACTGTGAGAGCTTAAAAAACAACAAATCAGAATCTGTCGAAGCTACCTATAACTGCTATTTAAATAACATAACTTTGTGTCACAATTCAGAAACAAATGAACTTCTTATTATTATTCAATGTAATATTCTGCATAGAAAATGCCTTTACACTTTTTTCGTATCTTTCCAAATAATGAAGTTGTTCAACTTTTTTAAAATACCAAAATGTTTACTTTTGGTCCATAGCACCGAAATTAAACGTCATGCAGAGAATCTGATTTGACTAATGAACTATGCTCAAAAATTCGAACTGGATATGTCCATTACTTTTTTCCTATACCATATGGTTACCAAGAAACCCCAAAAAACACACGACTTCTGGACACCTTACACCCTCAAGAATTTTTTTCATAAATCATAAATATTAAGGTACATCTAAATTAATATTATGATTATTTGTTGGACATAAAAAGGAATTATCAGTAAAGCATTACACACCTTATACAAAAGTCAAAATAAAGAAAAATGATTAAAGTAAATAATTGAAAAGGAGAAAGAAGTGTAGTTAAAACCTTACAACATAGGTGGAATGTGTCTTTTTAACACTATGTTTTATATGCTCTTTTAGTCGAAGCTATTATCTTTTGGTTGGATTAACTCCAGAAGGTTTTTTAATCGTCCAAGAAGATCAAGAGGGTGAAGTTTATGGAGTCGTTGTTCAAAAAAAGGGGTTCATAAATGGTGCACGTCACTCAGTTTACTATCGACGAGACCACAATGAATCAATATTATATGTGGATAGGGAAATCGTTTCGATGGAGCAAATACCTTCTCAAACATTCACAAATGTTCCTGAAATAGGCACGAATGAAGTTCAGATTGGAGGACATAATACAACGGATCCAAGGTTTGCAATTTATAAAGGATATAGCGGTTGCCTATCAAGTAAGCAAGAAATAGTGTTTGATTTGAAAAAATATATTTCAACTGATGTTTTCTTATCAGATATTTTTATTGAAGTTAATGAGTATGTGATGAAACCTTTGGAGGAATACATGCTATTCACAAAAACCGGTGCCGAAAAAGTAAATGTATCAAATTCACATGGTGTAAGAAGTGCACAGTGCAGTCCCCATTTTGATGTACTGCATAAAGTTCCAGCTGATCCCACAAATCTAAACATCAGTCAAGTAAGTATTCTAAAACAAATTTGCTCTATATTCAAGTAAAACAATTCCATATGATTCCATGCTGTAATTTTTATTTGGCCGGAAAATTAGTATTGTATAATTAGTTGTATGTTGTAATTAAGCAGAATTTAGCTTGATTAAAAGCAAAATTGTACTCTGCAGTAATTTATATATTATTGGTTTACTATTTAGGGGAAGGATAAAACATGGGTTGAAGATGCACCACAACGAGTTATCTACACTTCAATGTATGCTACAGCATCTGTTCAAGAAGACAATACAGGTGGCATTGTAGTCACTGTTTTATCAGTTTGGTTTGTTGGTGTGATTATTTGCTGTGCTTATGAATTATACCGAAACAACAAGCAGTACAAGAAACGGAAGGAAATGGAAACTGATGCGAGTATACTGTGGAGCAAGGAGCAAGCTGCCATTTTACAGAAATCACCTAGTGTCACATCATTTTTACAAGTATTGTGCAAAGAAAATGTATTTTTTGCATAAATAACGTTGCAGTTTTAGCCACCAAAAGAGCTCGATGGTGCCCAAAAAACTCCAAACGGAAATCTATCTAGGAGAAATTCCAATGTTGCAATAAATGGAAATGGCATTCCTCATATTATAGCTGATTCAGTCTCACAACAACCAGATTCTGAAACATTACTCAAAAATGGCAAAAAGGAGAAGAGGATTAGTTTCCGAGGTTTGTTTGGCGAAAATTTAAATAGAAACTTTAATGAACATAAACTCAATTGTTTATAGACAGTGCAAGTGAGTTAGAGTGGGACACACCCTTGCAAAATGGTGATGGTTTGGGTACAATGCCTGAAGAATCAGAAGAAGATGAATTAGAACAAGATGAGGATGAAGAACAAAATGAGACGACGCAAGTCGTAAGTAATCGTATGGCACCACTCAGCACTATAAGTGAGACATCAATAGACCTTTTGAACACATAAGCACTAGAATGGCATAAGATATTTATTATTGCATGTCTTATTAACTTGCTTGTGAATTATGCTTAAAAATACTTCTTTCTGACTGTTCCGCATATACTGTGTGAAAATTTCTCAACTAATGTGGTAAATCTGTTAAAAAATTGAAGACTAAGCTCGTGCTGATTTTGTATGAAATAAAGATGATAGGTATTAATGAAATATATCTTAGCGTTTTGGTATATGGATAAGGAAAAGCTTGCAAAACATAAGAAGAAATCGGTCAGAAGGAAGAAGTGACTAACAATGGTTCATGTTATTTGATATTCTGTGAATGCAAGTTGATCAATGTAAAGAATAATAAAGCTATTGTTTTGTGCTGGCTTTTGTTATGTGCCATTTGACTCTTCGGGAGTTTTTCAATCAGGTTGTGGCCTACGTTGATATGTAGCTACAAAATTAATGAATCATGAGAAAAATAAACAGTACACTCTTATCTTGGTTTCTGGTTTGGTTTGGTTTGTGAATGACACAAAACCTATTGCTTGGCTTGTAAGTATCATTGGTTCATTCAGTTGGGAGTCATGCACAGGTGATGGCAGCTAACCGTGTACGTGTGAAGGCACCTCCACCACATAGCAATCCACTGTCTACTCAGCTTCCATTCAAGATTGATGAACGAGGATCAGGTGAACTGCTTAACACCTCATAGTTTCATACAAAGACGATGTAACTTAACAGCAACATCATCTTGGGGCTTGAAAATAAAAATAACATTCATAGTGACTTTTGTTTTATTTCTGTCCTAGGAAACCACAGAGGAATCTAAAAAGGAAGGTAAGCTATGTTATCAGTAAATTTCCAGTTAGACTAAATCAGTGGTAATGGGTGTAAGGGAAAGTTCTGTCATTTTATTTTTGGGGAAATAAAATTCTTTTTTTGTGATAATTGGAAAACGAACCAATAAAAATATTTGCTGAAAACTGCAAAATAATTGCAAACATTCTTAACCAACTATGTGCTAATATCCCAAAAAGAATACCCTTCAGATCTTCTAAAGGCAAGGACCTAGCTTCTTTCTGATACAGAATAATATAACATGTACACTCAATTGTGGTTCTTCCTGTCTCTGAACAAATGTGCTGGAGATTTTTCAAAAGCTGAAAAATTAATCAACCAACGACATGGATGGTACCTCAAATTAGCTCACCAAAATGACAACCCACCTAATTAGTCATCCATTTGAACAAGAAATGTGAAAATATAACTTGACAGAAAATGCATTGTTTGCTAAGCCGTTTGAATGTGTTGCTCTCCAGCAGTAGACAATGATACAACATAAGTGGCATTATCATGTCATAACAGGAGAAGAAACAAGTCAAAAGTAAATTTTAGTGGAAATGTAACTATTGAAAACAGTTCCTTTTAAAGTCAAGATTATTTTTTTTATTAATATTTACATAAATTATATTTAACAAAAAGTAATTTAGCCACTTTCACACCCTATAATCTATTTAATTTTTTTTCATGTGTGAGACTAGATCCATGCTACATTTAATAATAATCGTTAACTGCCTATATATGTATATACTACCGAGAGGAGTTGACAAATATTTCCATTATTAAAACACCAGAAGTAGATTGTCATGATTGATTTTGCCATTTTTATGAAGTTTCAATTAACTTTCCAATATAAATATGAGGAACCAAACACACAAGCAGATGTGAAAAATTGTGCAGTACAGCAACAGTGGTCTATTGCATTACTAGTTACAAAGAGCCTACAAAGTAACACATAATATTCAAAATAAGGGTTATTTGCAAAAATTCGAAAAAAGCCCTGAAACAGGTAACTTAAGATTTAAGAAGATATTTATTTTGAGATGACTTAAACAGAGCGATCTGTTAATGAAGAATGTTTTTTTTTTAAATAGATCCCTTATTATCTAAGGAATTCAACCATTATTTCATTGCATAAATATGAAGTTTACAAATTAAACAATGTATGTGACTTTGGTCTTTACATATTTAATGAGTTAGGTGACAAGGTTTAGAAGCAGCAAAACAAAAACATTTTACACACCCAAATGTGCAGTCCATTTACAACTGGACATAGATCAAGTCACACATGGATACTTTGGATGCTGCTTTCAACTTCTGGAGGTAATAATCGCATTTTAGCTTGATGCAATTCATGCAACACGTCTACTAATAGTAGACTGTGCAAAAAAAGGTCTGTTCTGATGTTTCATGTTAAACAATTGACAAACTTCCTAATGACTCGCCACAACCTACCATCATTAAAATTTGGATTGGTTGAGTTTTTATTAGACGCACCACTTTAATTCAACATTCAGGTCAGATTTAAATAACTTATTGTTTGAGAATTGTCACTAAATATTATGTCTTAGTATAACCACTGTTAATTGTAATTTTACATAGTCGCCTTTTGATTGTTGTTATATTTACTAAGTCTACTTTTGCTAACTTTAGCATTACTTCAGACTGGGCTAAGCACTTTTTGAACATCAATAATTCTATAAAATAGCAAGTACGCAATGTATCAATAGACCAAAAGTTATCGTGTGTAGATCCTGATTTTTTTCAGTTCCACTGAAGTGTACAGATCATATATAAGTATAGTAACTTTTTGTTTATTGATACTAGTTGATGTTTTTGTTATTTTTGATACTAACTTCATTATTCAAGTTTTCAACATGTGTTTACTGCAGTCAAGTAGCAGCAGGGTTAATAAATTGATTAGGTCTTACAAATTGTAAATTAACTGATCACACTTTAAACATTTGCTTGCCTACTGTATGTAATATTTTTTAAGTCATTGTATGCTCATGTTAAATAACTATTTTTTCAATTGTTGTCTATTTTGAGTTTTTTAAGCCTGATGACATAATGGTTGCAATCCTTAAATAATAAGGGCTTGAATGACAAAAAAACACAATTCTAAAAAAAGATTGATGACGTCATATCTTCATCATGGTAACAGACTTTTCTGTTTCAATCATCTCAAAATAAAGCTCTTTTAAATTTCAAYCTATCTGATTCAGCTTTTTTTGGATTTTTGCAAAAAAAACCCTTATTTCGAATTTTGTTATTTTATCATGTTTTTCAAAAGTTTAAATTCGCTATTACTGCACCAGATTTTTACATACATATTTTTAATGAATTAGAATAAAACAACTGTCCTGTTGGTATGTTTTGTAATCTACGACATGCATTTATCTTTTTTCCGTAGACCAGATTGCTTGACAAGTTGTGAAGACTGGATTCTGCAGACATCTTACTTGTTTAGTCCAACACAGTATGTAGATATGGATAAAACATTATTAGGTCCACAGAAATCTTCAGTTTTCTGGCCTGGAGACAGCATATGCAATACTTGAAATTGAGTAAACTTATAAGCCAGATGCTTGAAATAGGTTGTACCATCTTATCTTAAAGATTTTTCTTACTCAAAAGTAATACATAAATGCATACAAGCAAAGTCAGGTAAAAGCCAACAAATTTCCTGCAGAACATTATTTAGGGAAAGTCTATGTTGCTCATTATATGTACCATATATATCTTAAATGCACAGCCTGTTGGACATATAAGACTAGAGGAGCGTTTTCTGCTATCAAGGATGATTATATCAAAAATCGTGGTCAACTTTATTTATACTATAAGGTCTATTGGACTGCACACTGGTAGGTCTGCTCACCTGTAAATGAAATAAGAAGTTGTACTAACAAGAAGATATTTCAATAAAGTGGTGCCTAAAATTGCATTGCTTTTATAGTTTGGATGAATAGTATTCTCATATACATATAACGTGGAATTTGACCATAGTTTGATGTATCTCTATGTTGATTGCAATATCCGCCATTGCCTGTTCATATAATCGTTTTTTTATATAAACAATTAAAAAAAATTACTTTTTTCTTTTACTGCTTCATTTAATATTTGTCATCACACTTCCATTTCATATTAGTTTAATAAATACAGTATAAATACGCCTTTGGGCTTTTATTTTACATTAAATGTCAAATGTTTAACAAGAAAACATTTTCCAAGTTATTAAAAAAATGTAAAAACAAAATCTGAAGTTTAACACCCCGTATCTTCGTTAAATGTTTTGGTTAAGAATACTTTACCATCATACTGAATAGAGCACACATACAGGAATGCTTGCCAACAAAACATCAACTGCCAAAGAAAAGCAGATGATGTCACACATACCTCAGTGTTCTAGCAAAACGGCTGTTAAGTCACACCAAACAAGCTGAGTGGTAGTTTTGGTGTGTCGAGGGCGGATTTTTCTTTTGGAGGTAATCCTGCTTCTAAGATATTACTTCCACCCACATCCCACAGATGGGAAGTATTGTATCACGAAAAAAGATTTCAAAAAAATTTTTAATTGCTCAAAAACAAAATTTGAGCAAAAAAAAATTTGTTTCGAAAGACATTTGAACTTGAAATTTGGCATACATACAAATCTCAGCTACCCAAAGCGACCTATTGTTTTTGGGGTAAGTAGGGTATAAGAAAGGGGTAAAATTGGAGAGTAACTACCCTTTATGTAAATTTTTATTTTTTCCTTTTATTATGTAATTAGTATAATTGCAAGTAGAAGATATTAGCAAAAAATCGTCACTTAAAAATGTTTTTCCTAAATATCTCTGAAACTACTTAGTATATTCAAAAAGTCAAAATACCATCAGATAGGGAAAGAAATTTGTTTTAAAAAATTTTTCAAAAGTTTTGACATTGAAATATTTCCAAAAAACTGGATTTTGGACTCTGTCCACACGATTTTTTTAAAATTGGTATTATATACAAAATCAAATTCCTAATCGAAAAGCACTCTTGCAGTTTTTTTTGTTAAGTTAATAATTTTCGAGTTATTTAGGAAAAAACCATTATGAGAACCGTTTGTCGTAGAGAAAATCCTCACCATTGTTCGTATAATATAAGAACTAAATGTAAATGTCATTTTGACAATTTGATGTGGAAGTATCGATTTAATTTTCAACGGTTTTTGTGAATATGTTGAATTTTTGTTTAACTTGATTATTTAATAGGATATATTAATGTTAAATTTATATATATTTTTTTAGTTTTAGATAAATTACTGAAGTCAGGGACAACATCTAAGCCAGTGTTTCTAAATTCGCATACCAGAAGATTTGGTAATCCCATCAGCTATTTGGGTGGACCATCATTACCTCATAGGAATAGACGGAGTGTTGAAAGCATTTTATCTGTCGACTGATACCAGTATTGTGTTAATGTTACTAATTTATTTGATGAATAAATTTGCATAAAAAAATTCTCATTGCATTGTGAGTCCATATAAAATAAAATAACCTGAAAGTACTTACGAAATGTATTTTATATATAAATATGATGAAATATTTAAGCTAACACTCACAGACGAAATTAAATACATGTGCACTWTACAAAAGTGGTTCCTCGTCGCAAAAAAAGAAATATAGTCTTAAAACACGGGTAACTGATGAAAACCGGAACTTAAGTCTGTTGTGGAATATTCACGTTCTTCATCACTTATATTTAGAATGGTGTGAGGTGTGTCACGGTGCTMGGCCTGTGTCCTTCTTAACATCATCTGCAGCGTTGGTTTTGCTGTCTTCTTTTTCATCTGAAACAGAAAGTGGCATGAATATACATTAATACTAACTACTGATGGAACAAAAAGTAATTTTTTTCTGCATATCCTAAACATACTCAGCGCTGTATTTTTATTTTTATATTAAACTACTGTTTTCTGAAAACAATATAAGACGGTCTATGTTGAAAGCATTTAGTCACTGCTTGCTCATTTAATTTAAGCTGTGGGATCTTGTTCTAGCTCATTTTTCAGGTTACTCTTAACCTGTGAATATTATATAATCAGAAGAAAAGCAGTTGCTTTTTTGTTGTTACGAAATATCTTTTACAAGTAAAAAACAAAGTGCAAAGTGAACAAAACCATGATTAAGTTTAAGCATCAAAGAACATGATGATACTCCAACAATACCTGTGTCAAACGTATATTTTTAATTTTTATATAAAATACTCAGTTTGCCGAAGTCGGTAGCAAAAGACTTTCCGTTTATAATTACAATGCTACTGACAAAGATATAATAAAGAACACATAAAAACCAAAATCRGGGTTTAATAAAGAATGTGATGAAAAGATGACTAAGTGAAAGAGTTTTTAGTGACAATATGTTAAAAACTGACTTACGCAGAATAATATCTGAAATCTATAGAAATATTATGGGCGAAAATGAAAAATTCATAACAATGTAAAATGTAATATTTTGCACTTTTATGAATTTTTCAAAAATGTTTCAAAAGATCAACGGAAAAAGTTTTATTTTTGCATGATAAATACTGAATAAAAATTCAGTTTTAAAACCACGTGAGGAAGAGGAATTACAAGAATTAGATTTTATGGCAACTGAACAACCACCAACATTGAAATTAAAAAATCTTTGATAATTTATAAAAACTTATTTGTGAAATAAAAATAAACCCACTAATCTGTTACACAGTGTGATTCACTAATTCATAATTTGCCGATAAAATGTATGTGGAAAAAAGAATTTTAGAATCTCTTTCAAATAACCTAAAAGTTTTGTTACTTTTTCTATGGCTGCCATGGTAATGACAGATAAATAAAATAACCTCGAAACTTCTAGATGCTGTATCTTCTAAACGCCTCCCCCAATTCAACGAATTAGGACTCATMTTACACGGATTTTCAACCAGATTAGGGAATCAATTGTAAACTGTTCTAWACACGATTTCTTCAAACAGCAGTAAWGGGTGCAATCTAAAGTGTCATACTTTCATCAATTTCTCAAAAAAATTAAATTGGACGGTATAATTGTTTTCATTTTGTTTTGTAGGCTATCTGAGCTGATTTTCATTTTTAGTTAAAAAAAATTAGTTTTCAGTTATTTCCAAAATAAAACAAGAAACTTTCTCCTGGAGTTCTGAAAAAAAAAACTGAACAGGACTACATTTTTTTTTACTTTGTTCTGAAGGCTATTATTTAAGAAAAATTGTGTTAAAAACCTGAAGTGATAGCTTTTCTCGTTTTAAAGTTACTGCCAAAGTCATACAAATAAATAAACAAATTTGTCCAGTAAGGGTTCCCATGACTAGTACAATTATTAATTTCTTAAACTCATTCACAAGACATATTTTTTATTCAAGGTTAAAATGTATTTTTAGTGGTTAATATTAATTTAATTTAACTAACCTGTTTGGAATAAAGCAGGCCATGCTCTTTGACTATCAAGACAGATGTCAATGCGTCAAAGGATTCACATATTTTGGTAGTTGTTGCTTTTGAAAGAATCATTAATTTATTTAAACAAATTTAACAATTGTTAGACATTATAAATGCAAATTGAATTAAACTACTATTTAGTACGAAGTACGAAATTAGTTGTTTGGTCATGTGGTGTATATGTCGTAGGCATATTGCAAATGCAGGCGTTTTCTGCAACGCCTAGACGTTTTGTAAATAACTGGGCTAAATGTAAAATGACGCAATAAGCAGCATGATTTGACGTTGCGCCTGATACATTTAGACATTTTGCCATACGCCTAGGCGTTTTACGAAACGTGTATGCGAATTTCAGCGTATTTTAAAACAATGTCACTTTAAAGCATTGTTTTACAATGAGCCGACCTTCACCAGGAGTTTTATAAAAAGAGCGTAAACATAATTCTGACAAATGATCGAAAATTTTTCTGTCGACATATTTATTTAAACACAGGAAAATACATTAGGTGAATGCAAAACAGGAATACTCATTACTAAAGAAATGTTGTCACTCTGATAATGAAAAATTTGGGTACCTATACTTATATTTAAATACAATACTTATATGAAAAAACAGAAAATAGTTTTGTAACAAATGCAAAATTTTATTTCCACAGAAATGCTCAAAAATTTAGGAATCCGTTTATTACATAACTTTCTATTTAAAAATACGATAGAAACACGTAAGTGTAAAACAGAATATAAAATATCTTATGTCTCAAAAACATGCAAAGCGTAAGGATGGGAACTTCTTCAAGATTTAATACTTGATTGTCAACCTTTTCTGGGATAGATATAATTACAGTTGAAAGCGTTACGTCATGAATTTCAGTAAAATCAGATCCATCGATTTCTACATTCTCTGATGGAATGCTGTTCGTTTCTATACCATTATGTGGTGCGTCAATCACCCTTTCTAAATCTTCTTTGGTCATTATATCTTCAATAGGATCTTTCAGCAATGAAGAGTGGCTTTGTTTTAAAATATGCCGAAACTCGCATACGCGATTTGTAAAACGCCTAAATGTATCAGGCGCAACGTCAAATCATGCTGCTTATTGCTTCATTTTACATTTAGCCCAGTCATTTTCGAAAAGTCTAGGCGACTAATAAAACGCCTGCTTTTGCAATATGCCTACAACATACACACTATTTACTAATAACTTCAAACCAAGACAAGATATTAACGTCCGGTTTTCACCAGTTTTTGCTAAATAATAGCGTACAAAATAAAGCTAAAAATTTTTTTCTGAAAACAAAGCAGAATGTTACTTTTCTGTAATAATGTGTGAGTTGTGTGTACTATAACAAGTAAGGCTATCATCCTCAGGTGTTTACAAAGTTTTTTTTTTATAATAGTCTACAACATACATATTCATATTATGTGTACCTGATGTAATTTTTCAAAATGATTAATAAATGTCAATAATTTTTCTTGAGCTTCACATTACTTCACATATTACTTTTTCATGTGCAGAAAAATAGTGTGTTCTTAAGAAGCCCCAGATGTTATCAAAATTCTCAAAATAATGGTTAGAATAAGTAAACCATTGGATGTAGTAAACATACTTAGTTGTTGTAAATAGCACTGAGGCTTTGGAGCCATGTATACAATGCTGTCATATAATTTCACAAAAATTAGTGCTGCTATCAAAATATCAATAATATGAAACAAATAAAATTAAAGTTTAGGGAATTCTTTCTATAACGAAAATAAATCAAACTCAAAATTAATGAATATACCCACACTAATTTAGAATTTTCAAAACAAAACACTACCTTTCTCAGATTTCACCTCTTCTTTCATTGTTTTGTCTTCCAAACCATCATCTTTCTTATCACCTCCCTTTTCTAACCTGGGACGCTTCCTTCCTTTGTAACTCCTGTTATCTCTCCTGCCGCCTTCACCTTCATCTTCACTATCAGAAAACTCGTTCTCAGGAACAATCCTTTTGTCTAGATCCTTCTGTGGCAATCTCTCGTCTTTGTCGACTTTATCTTCATTATCTGAATCTTCATGCATCGCATCTTCTGGAATTGCCTGAACTTGCACTCCTGGCGCGTGCGGAAGCATCCTCAGATTCTCGAAGAGCCGAGTCTTGATCTTTTCCAGGTACTCTGGAGTATTCTGATTAGCCATATTGCTTGGACTGATATGTAGTTTAAAATCTGGACCAAAATATTCAAAGTAATCATTGTAAGGAAGCTCATTTGCAATTTCTACTCCTAACGCAACAGAAGTTTCATATGTCCAGGCTCTAGAAACATTTCTTATTGTGTAACCACCACCACCCACCATCATGAAGGGTAATCCATATTTCTTAACAAATTCTACACATTTTCCATGACCTCTGACAGTCAAATTAAAACAACCCAGACGGTCTCCAGTTAGCGAATCAGCTCCACACTGCAGAACTACTGCACTAGGCTGGAAGGTTTCCATTACTTTGCTTATGATTGGAACAAATATGCTTTCATAAGATTCATCATCCATGCCATCACGCAGGGGAATGTTGACAGCATAGTACTTGCCTTTTCCGGCCCCTATATCACGGAGATCACCAGTACCTAGAAAAAAATATGTATTTACATATTATTTTATTTACAGAGAATAGGTATTAAAAGTAAATCTGAGAGAAAAGGAGGCAGAAATAACAGATTAATTGGAAAGCTAGATGGAAAACTGGGTAGATATAAAATGTTTAAATTATATTTAGAAATCAATGAAGACCATTAAGAAGCAACCAAGATGAATATGTTGAAAGTAGAATACATTACAAATGGAGCTTGAAGAATGGAAATCAAATTTTTTGTGTAGAAAAATGGCTTCAACTTCATTTACGACAGTCGCAAAGTTGCACTAGTATGGTCACATTGTAGAATTTGTGACTGGCAGATGCTGCTGATTTCATGATGAATTTGGGTCAGCGGTTTGAGTATGGTTGAAATTATTAGAAACGTATGGGATAATAGGGTCGTTCCACAATTTAAATAAAATTCAATAAAAATTGAAGCACAAATACATTTTTTGTGATTTTTTCCAGTTCTTGTTTGCTGAGAAAAAAAAATGTGAAAGTATGGATTTTTCAATATCTGTTTCAAATGCCTCGATATTCCGCCACGGAGATGACATAAAAGGTTCTCATGCTGACGAAAGCGAGAAACACCAATAATAGCCAGTGCTCTAGCGGCATTGCAAGTAATATTCGTTTTTTTTTGAGCTGCGTCGCGTTGCCACTGTGGGCAAATTTTCGCAATACTGTGAGGAACATACTCATAAAATGGCATTGTGACATTGATACCTAGGTCAACTTAAGGCGTATTTGTGAAAATAACTTAAATCATCCTTCAGTCAGTTTATTCTATAATGAACAGTTCAATATAAATAGTGCATTCACTGGCCTTTTGCTGAAACACGAAAGCACTTTAACCATCGAACCTGCTTATGAACTGATGTTATTATTATGAGGAATTAAACGACGCTTGATAATGTTAAGTTTGTATACTTACATATGACATCGATATGATAAATTTTGAAACTGTCAGGACGGTCGCTGGCCGTCGTTAGGAAGAAAATGGTAAAGTACCACTGACAACATCGCACGTGCTGTATGTGTCCCATGTGCAATGTAATAACTCTAACAACTCTAGCCACGCATTTTTGTTTACATAGTTTGGTCAAACTTTCGAGTTTCGTATTTGTCAGATTAAGTGGTGAAGCAAGATGTTGTCGAAGTATTTGGGCAATCTGTTATTTTTTTAATGTAAGAATGGCTTACGTTAAGAAATGTTTTGTTCCGTGTTGTAAGAATATTAGTGCTGATAAACAGTTACAGGTTATTCCTATGTTTACATTATAATATTGACTTTGACGGTTATACCTTTGCCCCTCTCTCTTATTCCCATTGCATTATTTGTATTTCTCTGGCTATTTATAAAACTGGCAACAGTGAGCACCTTGTTACCTAGGCAGCTGTAACAGTGTGCATGACGGAAATTAGGAAAATTTTGCATAGTTGTTGGCGGATTTAAGAAAATGTTTGAAACAGGGTAAATTCTCTACCATCATTTGTCATGAGTTGAATTAATCTGAAAGCAAAATAGACGTGTGGCACTAGTGTTCATGATGTATCAAATTTTAATGTGTGGGACGACCCTATTGTATTTTAAAATAAAATAACTATTCACCACCTAATAAAGTAAGTGTAGTAATAGGAAAAACAAAAGAATTAATGTTAATTTAGTTTTAAGTACAATGTAATATGTAGGTTGAAGAAAGAACAAGCATTAGCTCCAGGGTTCTTTTTTATTTGTACCTTTTAAAAAAAAAAAAAAACATTAAACATGGTGTTTTTAAAAATGCATCAAAAAAATTCAAAGAATTATTCCTGAGGTATTTTTATGAAACAAAATGTATACAAACATTTGTCGAAAAATGCACCTTAAGGGAGATACACACCTTTAAAAGGGACGCCCTGGATACAGTTTTTCTTCATTATTTTTGAAACTGTTTACAATAAAAATATGAAGTTTGGAATACCTCATAAACTTTTGACGCTCAATCAGAATCTGAGCTTAGAATTTCAAATTTTTGATAAGAAGCCTATAGCAAACTGAATTAGACCCGTTGAAAGTGACTATACTAATTGTATGCATCTTGGACGTTATCGGATTTGATGCTGTTTATTCAAGTCCGACTTAATCTTTATAACAAATTTTTGACTACTGAACAATTAACTAAAAAATTATGAAATGATTATGGTTTAAAAATTACATGAAGATCATGCATTATGATCACTCCATCTGTTCGGTGATCGGAGTATACCACCAGCTATGATACATGAATCTAATCTTCTCATTGACTAATAAATAAATAATAACAGTAATTATTTTTATTATTATCTGGAGACATGTTCACCACCCTTTATTTTCACCAAAAATGGTTTTCCAAAAATATTCAAAGGGCAAAAAAGTATTCTTCGAATAACCCAAAAAAATTTCATCCAACGCCTTATTAATATACAATTTTCTCAAAAAAAATGGTAAAATACTTAAGGTGTCATATTCCAAAACATGTCAGAAGAAAATTGGGTTATTTTTCCCTTAACCCGTCCAGTGTGGTATGCTTTTGACAAAAAATTTGAAATTCTAAGTTCAGATTCTGTTTCAGCGCCAAAAGTTTATGTGGTATACCAAATTTTATAATTTTAGTGCAAACAGTTTCAAAAATAATTAAGAAAAACTGTATCCAGAGGAGTACCCCTTTCGAAAGGATGTATCTTCCTTAGAAAGCACTTTTAAACAAATGTTTGATTTTTTTTTAAATAAAAATACCTCACGAATCAACTTGAATTTTTTATGCATGTTTATGGAACATGTTGCATAATATTTCTTTGAAGAGCTATAATGCTTGCTTTTTCTTCAACCATCAAGAAACAAGTGCCTCAAATTAAATCCTTATTTATGTTATAAAAGCACAATAATTAACATGTTCCATAAATGTAAATAAATTAATTTAAATTATACTTACGTCTACACTGTAAACAAGAAATAACATTTTTTACTATAAAAGATTCTTGTTCGTTAACTATTGGCCTGCTTCAAAAAATTGATTGTATGAATTTGAATATGACATGTGGCCTTAAAAAATCTAAGAAGCAATAGATTTGAAATTCAGTCTTATCGGTGAACTTGAAATTGAATAGTTAATGTCTACAAGTTAGTTGCAAAGTGAAAAAAAAATCAAATACTGAGTAATAATTAAGTTACCTGGAAAATATTCTCCATACTTATGGAAAGAAACTGTCATGACTCTATCTGTAGTATAAAATGCTTCTTCCACACCATCACCATGGTGAACATCGATATCAATATACAACACTCTCTGATGATACTTCAAAAGCTCCAAAATTCCCAAAACAATATCATTTACGTAACAAAATCCAGATGCCTCCGATTTCTTTGCATGGTGAAGTCCACCGCCCCAGTTGATACAAATTTCTGAAGCCTGTTTATTCAATTTAACAGCTGCAGCTACAGAACCACCAGCAGATAACTGACAGAACTCGTACAAGCCATCAAATACTGGACAGTCTTCCCCCACATTGAATCGCTGCATTTGTTTGTTGTATTCTGACATGTTGTCAGGACGAATAGAGCGTAAAAATCTTATATAATCATCTGAATGGAATTTGGTCATTTCTTCTGCTGTTGCCTTGTGTGGACGCTAAACAAAACAGTTAGAATTGCAGTTTTATTTAAAAAAAAACCAGTTGCTTACATAGATTTCCATTTTTCGATACAATCCATAATTTAGTAGTAAATTGTGTGTCATACGTATCCTGTGAGGTTTCATAGGGTGGCCTTGCCCATAATAGTAATTACCGATGTCACCTATAAGGAAGAAAATGCAAATAAATGGTTAAAATGCTGGTACCTTAAAAATTTACGAAAAAATTGCAAGTACACATCGGAATACCGTACAACCTATTAGCGCCGTGACGTCATGCCTGTCAACATCCAATGGCGATCAAAGCGAAGTAAGGTACCCCGACTCTACCATACATCTTTTACGTTAACGTCTTTAAAACAGTACACAAAGCTAGATGATGTTTGTTAACTGATAGCTTCAGAAATATTAACCACGACTATTTTTATTACACTATTAAGAATTTTTTATAAACCGAAAACGGTATATAAGTAATTGATTTATACTTACTATCGTAGTAATAGCAAACTCGTTTCTTGTTGTGCGGTTGCATTGCCATTGTATACTTTTGTTATATTAAGGATCCAAAGTGAACAATTATTTTGTAACAATTAATTGTCATAAAAAATTGCACAAAAACCACACTAATTACTGACGAACGGTCATAGCGTTAATAAACAGTAAACACCAGCAACCCCACGATTACAAACACACGAGCACACAACAGCGACGCAGGCTGCGTCACGCAGCAGCGATATGCACTGATCATAACGGGGTTGCCACTGTTTACCGTATTAAAGAGCCATATTGTAGAACAGAATTATTTTAGCTTGGTCTACTTGGTGTACACTACCGGCAACAGGCTACATGCAGTAATCTATAAATAAAAATTTGCTTAAGGATACGTTTTTACTAAAATGGCTAAAAAAGTGACAATAAACCTGTTCATATGCCTAAATTTGGGTACTACCTAGTAAAATGTTTTGGTAGATGGGTAGATTTTAGATTAGCTAGTTTTTACAACACTTGTTAGTCAGGTTTCGTTAGCGTCAATACGTTATAATTAATTTATCTGCTTAAAAATTGCCCATAGCTCCATTTTTTTTACACAGCCTTTTTTATAAATGTTCAAGTAATGCCAACTAAAGATAAATTGCACAATCTGACAACGTTGCCTTATGTATTGCACATGCGTGCATCGCACCGCTAAAGAGTAAAGAAGAAACCTTCAAATACTCGCAATAACATTATAGAAATGACCGTTAGATAGCAGCACTACCATAATTATAGACTTTTTGGACTGATATACTGATAATTTTTCCCCATGTAAAATTGCAGTAAAAGAACTAGAAGTGCGTGATTTCGCTTTATGCAAGGTACCTACATCTAACARCTACTAAATTACCAATTATCCGACTGACTTAATTACAATTTAATAGMCTAATGACATCAATATAATTGGCATAGCGCTGTTCACTTTTACAGAAAATTTATCAATCAGGAATGAGTTACACACAGGTAGTAATCAGATAGGAATCTTTAACTAAATTTTTTGTCAAAAACGCAGTCGAATCATTACTTTAATTCAAAACGGTTAATTTTAAATCAATTATACATAGAGCACTACAAATTTTTTTACGAGTGCATTCACAAAAAAGTTTTATTGAGATGGGTACCTCAATAGCACATATACAAGTTCCAAAAATTAAAAAGAAAATGTTCATCATGGATCATGTTAGTAATAAAATTATATACAATGCACATATAAATTATATTCCTTTAAACATTTAATTATATCATTCTTATCCTTAAAAATAGGCAGATACATTGTGAAGGAATTTCTATTTTACAACACTTTACTTGTACATAACAAATTTCTGACTTAACTCATTTCATCCTCATTATCTTCATCAACTAAATGATCTAACTTTAGTTGTTTCTTTGAAGATCTCAGTTCGCTTTTTTTACATTCCTTTACTGCCTTTTTTCTATGTCCAACTACATATTCTGGCATTACTAGTTTGGAATTTCTAAATATTTTTGCACCACCTTCATCTTGAGTTTCCGTTAACGAACGTTTTGGAATAACAGATTTCTTAAACAAGATTTTTCCAGTTGCTTTTGAACTGCCAGGTTGTTCAATCTTTTCTTTTTGTCTTTCCATTTCTTTCAGAAATGACATTGCTGCTGTTGTATTACCCCGTTCAGAAATGTCTTCATTTTTTACATCTTCTAATGAATATTTTGTCCACTTGTGTGGGTTTAAGCAATAATCCGGGATTTTTTTGGGGTAAGGCTTGATGGGAAGGTGAGGTTTTTTGAATATACTCTCTCTGCCACGGAACTGTTTTGTAACTTTCCTTTGTGAGCCGCTATTTAATGTTCGCTCCCTAGAAGGCGTTTCTGCTTCATCTGAGTGATTATTCCCTGATCGGTTCTTTTCCAGTTGACTTAACTGCTCAAAAACGCTTTTTTGACGTGCAGCAAAACCTTCGTTACTACTGCTAATTGAAAATGGCTGAATAGAATCTTTGATATTGTAAGGCATAGTTGATTAGGTGCCTCTGTTTATTAAACTAAATTCTACAATATAGTAAAAACGTTAAATAAGATTCTCTTTAATAATGTAACTTTTTTTACGTTTTATTTATAATTTGCAGCACCCAAACACTGTACGCCTTCCAATCTAAAATGCTCAAATTCATACAATAACAAACACATATCTTTTCAAAAACAAAATTGCTAATAGAAATTTTTATACCTCTGATTTTATGAAATGACTGGCTATGAATTATCGTAATTTGTCAATGTCAAAAGTCATAAAGTCAATAATGTCTATGGTTTTCAGTGTTGCCATAGACGTTTTCTCTGGTGTTGCCTTGMTACCTATGACAGATTCCAAAAACCCTGACCACTGATCTCTAAATAACTGGATGTCGCATAAGTCATTCAAAACTGTGATAAGTAGCCACCAAAGAATATCGTAGCCACCATGCCGCTGGTACTCGCACTATCAATTTAACGGCGCGGCGCGTTCAAATTTTAGGTTAGATAATATAGTTATGAGTAAAAGTAACATCCAGTTTGTACGGTACATGTTTCTTACTCAAACACTACAACGATCATCTTTTGGAAATCTGCAGGCAGATGATGAGTTCACGATTTTAACCGTCAATCATTAACGTTATATTTACCGCAGAAGCGAACCTTTGTCAAAAATTTATTACAAGGACCAGAGGCTAGGCGCTAAAGTGGCGTAAATCTATAACAAATAATTTACATGCATTTTGGTATGTAAGCGACATCCAGTTATTTAGAGATCAGTGACCCTGACCCTGATATCCCTCACTGAGGCTGCGAATATTGCTCAAAATTCCTCAGAAGAACAGACAAGTGTTTTGGAATATTGGAATTGGAATAACGCTCAACGAAATACAGTAATCGTGAAAAGTCGTGTTCACGTTAGTGTTGGGCAATACGTATCGCTACTTCTAGGTATCGATACTTTTGCTTTCGATACCCGATATTTTGTATCTATACTTGGTGTTGCGATATTTCGCTAGATCGATACCAATCAGAGTGGTATCGAATCATTTATTTTCTACCAACCATATCCTCGTTATCTTCCATTAAAATTGCGGAAAAAAAGTGGCAACGATTTTACTATAGTATAGCATTACTTATATTTTTTATACCTACTCTGCCAAACCATATAGCATGATTACGGTTTTGATAAAAAGTATGTCCTTAAGGCAATAGCAACTCTTCTTATAGAACAACATTGCAATAATGTAAATTGTGCCCGTATAAATAATTCACTGGAGGCTCTAATTTGCGTTTATAATTGGATTCTCATAAGAAATTGAAAACGGTAAAATGCCAGATTAAGTCTTACATACGGCTTACCTCTTATCAAGGTATGTACATGTGTACTTTTTTATAATTAGTAATACAGTTGCAACATAAAAAATCAGGTGAATTTTATTTGAGTTGGTCGGATGTTCCATAAATTAATTCTCGTAATAAATCCTCAAATGCCGTCAATCCTTTTTTAGCAAATATGACTATTTTAGCTCAGCCTTTTTCATCAAATGTGTTCTTTCTTACCAATGTTCAAATAAACGCAAACTAACAATTCAGTTTAATAAAATTCACTTATTCAATTAGCTGTCCTTGCATGGTGACAAATTATTGATATGTTTAACATGTAACTGACGAAGCTGAAGAATAGAAAGGTTTTTAGTGATGTAAATTATGTAAAACAGGAAGTGTTTTAATTCACTTTATATCGATTTGCTATTTCCTAGATCGATATTTATCCGATACTACGAATATCGATACTCAGAGAACGATACGATACGTGTATATACAGTATTGCGATACGTATCGATACCGAATATCGATACATTTTGATGTATCGCCCAACACTAGTTCACGTATATTTATTTATCGGTAAATGTAGGTTGTAGATTCACCGTGGCATGGCAGCTTTGATAGAAAAGTAGTCCAAAATTTAAAATTAAGGGCCAAATGCTAACTATAAAAATGTAAACTGGTGTCACAGCATATGCTGTACTAGTGATTTTTAGTAGATATTTTAAGCCAAAGTCGTAAAGTTCAGTCACTAAATACATTAGAGTATCGCAATAGTCCGCCATTTTAGGGCAAAATAGTGGCGGGAAATTTAAATGTCTATAAAGGGGAACCAAACAAACCAAAGCTTAAAAATTATAGAACTGTCAGATATTAGGCTTTGCGCATCTGCGCCATAGAAATCGTATATTTGTAATAAATAAGATTTCTGTGTTTATGCATTAGAGCGTAACTAATATCTGAAGTTCTTTTAGGTTAGATTTGATTGATTTGGTTCCCTCTCCCATTTCTCACCACTATTTTGCCCTAAAATGGCTTTTATTGGGATACTGTAATATATTTAGTGACTGTAAACCAAAGTAAGGCAACTAAATATTAAAAGTAGCGACAACGTTTGCGACATATATAATTTCTGATGGTTTATGGTTTGTTTCATCTCTGTTAGCACCAGACCTATTTCCGCTCTTGACATAACTGGCACTGCTAACGTGCCACGTGCCACGGTAGTAGATAAAGACAAGAGGCATACGCACGATGCCGTGTGGAGCGGGCCGATTCCGTAGCCAGTCACGTTAGAGATATAAAGCTCTATCGGAAGAATTACAGTTACAGTTCGGCACCACACAATACTTTCCCATTTTTGTTATTTCAAAAAACTTCATACAAACACCACACCGAATGTATGGTTATGCATGCCATTGGCGAGCGCTTTTACCATGGATGTATAAAAGAGGGGATCCAGCTTTTCACATTCTAAACTGATGCCAACATGTGATCACAGTCTAAGCGTTTATTTGTAGAAAACATTGGATCTTCCAGTTGACCAGTTGTGTACGTCCAATGACTAAGCTTCATGTTCACGGTCACACACTATTTGGACGTTTGCGTGTTTGTTTTTATTTGGTTTTATGATGTGCAAGACGCAGGGAATGATTTCCATGTAATTGTTAACGGTAGCAGCGATAAGATGATCAGGCAGTGTCAAATGTGCAGAAAGATTGATAGATGTTAACCCAATTTTTCATTTCACAGGTATGTAACACCCAAGTAGTATTTAAGGTTAAGATTCATAGGCGTGCGGTATTTAAATTGCTTATTATGCCGATATTTTACAACACTACTACTGAAAGATGAATTGTTAACTAGTGTATAACAAAAAATGAGTTTTATATGTGTGCATAAATCATATTTATACAATATTTTTTTCCTATCTATTATTTTTAGGTTTCCGAAGCATGCTGAAGAATGCAAATTACGGCACGCCAATGCCGCGGCAAGAAAACAAAGTTTGTTATTGCGCTAACTTCACGCCATTTAGATGTGGGTTTCACAACAATGCGCTTTCTTTCAACGAGATGCGGTATCCCCTCTTTTATACATCCATGGCTTTTACCACTATATTGCATCTATTACTAACTAGACCTCTCTCTCCCACACAAAACTGTCAACTTACTATCACACACCTGAAGCACCGCTAGCGATTTTTAAATGCGGAAATGCTTACTATCCCTGCTCCCTCTCGCACCACAAGGAAAAGCATCTGCTTTGTTTTTCGGACTTCTAATCTGAGAGTTATCGGTACCTTTAATATTTAGTGGTCTTAAACTAAAGTAAAAGGCTACTGCATATATAAGCCGGGAACACAAAAGACATAATAATGATCATTTTCCCTATGGTGCACACAAGAGATGGGGTAGCAAGTATTGCTGAATTTCAAGTTTTCCCAGCTCTTTGATAATGTTGATTTTAGCTAAAATTAACCCTGTACTTATGACAATACCACAGACAATACCTTGAATATAGGTGTGTGACTGGTTTAGATTTTAAATACAGAGTTGATTTTAGCTTAAAATAGAGAAGAGAAACCGACGCAGTGACCTTAAACCAGAGAACATAGCCCTGCCATCTATTAATAACTTGTATTTAGTAACTTCTAACTAACGTCACTTTGCCAGTGAATATATGACCAGAAACGGTAATACAGGTTTCAAAAATGATCTTACTTTACTTCACTTTTGACTACCTATAAATGCATAAATAATTAATTGTCATACACCGCTCTGCCTGTCACCGGCTAACATATAAAAAAGTCTTTCGTTACACAAGTATTCAGGAACATTTTAAGTGGCAAAAAATATTTTTTAAGACTACCATTCTTGGGCATTTATAATAATTTCATTATTTTCATAACGAACTGACATCAGCTAACAAAAGTAGTCAAGTCAAATGTCAAACTTCAAAGCATTTTTATTTTTGATTGAGAGAGATGGCCTGAGGTGGTACTCAGGCAAGACACGTGGTAGTGACAGGACAGGTTTTACGTTTGGTAGGTTTCTGCCACTGTTCTGGCGTTTTGTGAATTATGGATCTATTTATCTACCTACTCTATGGTTAGCAGTTCGGTAGTACGTAGTTCTGTTGTTGATCGTTATTTGTTGGGAAAGGGTCGTGTGTTTGTGGTATTACTGAATTTTAACAGAGAACGCAATATACTTGTAATTGTTATAACGGACAATTAATGCTTTTATGTTCTTATTAATCAGTGGTGGAGATAATGCAGGTAATGTTAGCTGTGTTTTTTCTTTTGTTTGGTTTTGTTTTGTGTGGTAACCTCAAAACCCTCGTTTTTACCACAGCTATGTTATTAAGTGGAAACATAATTACTACTGAACACTTTTTCTAACTGTTTGATTGTATCTGTTTATACATCTGTTAGGAATCTCAGGTACTTGAACTGTCAAAATTGTCTAATTAGCTTCACTCCTACATTGTAGTTTGTCATTTGGAAGGAATACGGAAGTAGAAATGAAGCCCACTGCCTCCAAACGAATGATTCGCATTGAGAAGAAAAAGAAGAAAATGGCTGCACTTTTGGAAATATCAAAATTGAATGAATATGATCGAATAGCCAAAAGTTTACATACTGCAGAAAACAACTCTCTAACACCTTCACCAGAAATTGAACCAAATCCTAAAAGACTACGTACAGAGTTAAACGAAGCATCTGTCCTTGAGTAAGTAATTGTGAAATATAATTATCAATTATTGTAATTTCTTTATTGTTTCAGTATCATCATTGAACAAGATAATAAGCAAGATAAAGAAAGTATAGGTATAGGACTTTCGGGGAAACCCAAAGTACAAGGGGAAGAGTACACAAAATTGAAGAAGGTTCTACGTGAACGAAAACTAAATATGAAAGCGCAACCGATGTTACGGCTACGAGAGCTTGGCGAATATGCTAAATTAAATGCTGATGTGGATTCCAGAATACCTCTTTTTCTGACAGACATCCAGCACTTATTGATGTATAGTCAACTGGGTCACCATTCGCCATACTCTCCTGCGAGGTGGTGTGCCTTAGACAAGTTCAATAAAATATCTTCAACAGTGGTGCTGATTATTGAAAATATGTCACTTTATTATTACTGGGCACACGGCGAACTCTTTCCCTTTATGAACTCTGCTTTCGATTATGAATTGGAGTTCTTATCGCCTGCAGCCTATAAGTCGGATTTTATACAAGATTTGGCTATGGTACCAATAACAAGTAAGTTGGAAAAATTTAATAGAGAAGTTTTAAAAAGCACTAGCTTAGTTTTATATATTTCAATGTTTTTATATGTTCTATACTATGTGCCTCATGGAATAGGAACCTTCTTGAGCAACATGGAGAATCAAATTATTATTAATGTTGGTGAATATTATTCAACTGAGATATTTTGCTGTGGTTTTTTCTATTAAAGTACTGATTTTTTAGAAAGTAGCAAAAACCGTTGTTTAAATTTTAAAAAGGGTGAAGAAACAAGATTACCAAATCTAAAATATGCACAATTTTTATCCTTATTGCTCGACTTTCACTTGCACATAAGATAGTTAGAAAACCATTCGACGTTTTATTTTTACTGTACAATACCCCCAGAAATTGTGAACATATCCACTTCTCAGGATGTTTTCAACACATTAAATTCTTCTAGAAATATTAAAATGGTGCAAATCTCACTCCTGCAAGTCTCTAGTACAAATATTAATAGTAGTTTCCAACGATTACTAAATTTTACAAACCATTTATTTTAAACATATGCTTGCCATTTTTATTTTATTGTGCAGGTACCTATGTTTATAGAAAACAAAAAAATAAATTATAATGCTAAATTAAAAAAAGAAAGAAAATCTATTGTAAGTATGCATTTATTTAGCAAAAACTTAGTTTTTCTTTTATATATCCCGGAAGACTATTGTACAGTCGTAAACTATCAGTAAATAGTTATTTCTGCTCAAGCGTGTTCCGTGAAAATTATATATTGTAATGCAGCTTATTACGAATATTGTAGTAGTGTACATCGGCTCTAGTATTAATTGTCTTTGTAAGTAGTCTGTCAACATACCTTTACTTAATATAAAAATAATTGTAACATTCACAGTCTCTATTTGCTGTTGAATATTTAACCACTTAAGGCTTTGCAACATATAATCCATCGGAGTATGTCTACTTACACACAGTATCGCCCTTACAGCCGTATTTTGTATTATTTGCAGCCGCTTTATATTTTATTTTTTCCACACAATTAGTAAGGACATGCAGTACACAAAATGAGGATAAACCATTGTTTTATACACTAAATTTCTACTGTACAGTGACAAATTTGATGAAATGCGAGACAAAAATCCAATTTTTTTCCCTACTTTTTTACATATTTCGTCAACAGAACAAGTGAAAGTTAACTAAGGATCTAATATCACTTCAAGATATTTAAGCTGTCCTACAAATTCTAATTTTATGTCACTAATATAAATACCATATTGCTGTTGATAATATTTGTTACAGTTATGTTTTAAATCCCAAGACCATACATTTAGATTTAAAGTAATCTAGTTTCAGCTGGGTTGCACACAACCACTTATGCAGTGTACCTAGTTCCGTGTTTAGAATGTCAGTTAACTCACGGTGATCCCGACCTGACATAAAAACCAATGCATCGTCAGCAAACAAATTAATAGTTGCATTATGCAATACATCATGTACATCATTTATATATATACATATATATTGAACAGCAGTAGTTCGAAAATATTTCCTTGTGGCACCCCCAAATCATTTTTTAATAATTTTAACAGCAAAATAGTATGAGTGATTCAGAAAATTAGAATCTCTGAAAATGATTATATATTTGGCAAACAATGTGTTAATTTATTGTTTGCATAATATAATTACTTAGTATTATAGAGAATCCTACAAAAGATCATATTATATAGTTACTTATTAAACTTATAGGTAGTCAAATGAGGAAATTTATAAATGAATATGGCACTCTTGAAACTGCAGTTGTTAAAAGTAACGATTTGTTTGATCGAATTCGCAATTTATTCCCGGTGTCCGACACAGAGACAAGTGAAGCTCTAATCCCAGGTTTGCCACCTGGAGATAAATTTCCCAGAACCCAGTTACTTCTCTCTGGTTGGCAGATGGTGGAAGAAAATTTTCCACTCCCAATAAAGGGATTGATGGACACAAAATATTATGGTTATGTATTAACTAAAGATGAGTACAAAGATGTAACACCCTTTTCACCACTTCTGGCCATCGATTGTGAAATGTGTCGTACTACCACTGGCGATTTGGAGGTGACGAGAGTTTCCATTGTCAATGAAAACATGGAAGTGTTTTATGAACAGTTAGTCAAACCTGACAACCGCATAGTCGATTATTTGACTCAATTTTCTGGCATAACAGCAAAAATGATGAGGAATGTTACAAAACGACTGCAGGATGTTCAAGAAGACTTACGGAGAATGCTACCTGCCGATTGTATTTTAGTTGGACAGTCATTAGCAAATGATATGCATGCTTTGAAAATGATGCACCCTTACATCATAGACACAAGGTAAAACATTCGTTCTTGTTTCTGATAGGAATTAAATTTTAAAATAAAAAACAGTGGATCTATACTTGGACCAGCGAATGTTGCTACATTACTTATTGCTGATCGAACATATCAGCAATATGCATACAATCATACAATATTCTATGCATATTAAGCGACATCTATAATCAGTAGGGGAATATTTTCCTATAGGGACAGAGTGTGGTCTGGTTAAATCACCACATTTAGGCTTGGTTGCACAAATGTGGATCAAAGTTAATCCGGATTTAATCAGCGGTTGTTATTATATCAACACCAATCAGAACACTTTCAATGACGTTGCTAGGCAACGACTTAAACCCGGATTAAACTTTAATCCACATTTGTGCAACCGGCCCTTAATGTATGTACTGTTCATGTGGTGATTGATGTAGCAATATTGGTAGTCCACTTTTACCTGCTTAGAGTTTTACTGATATCGGAGGTAAGATTATTTTGAATTAATAGACCTTTTTGGATATCACATTTTTTTCGCAAAATAAAATTTAAATTTTAAAAATATATTCAACCAGTTTCAACTAATTAAGGAAGCATAAAGGACTGTTTATGGGTATGTTCCATTGCATCTAAACAACAGAGCAGTCAAAAGATCTATTTAATTCACAAAAGATTATGGATGAGCTGTCTTTGATACACCTGTAATTTAACATGGATACGTCTGCTCACTTTTTTAATTTAAAATAGTAATAGTTTTGCCTAACTCCGGTTTAGGATAGGTGTCACAAATTGTGTTTACTCTACTTGTGCTTCTATCTTCTTTTTATGGACGCATGGTTCCTTCTTCTAAATAAAAACTTGTATTTTTGGCTGTATTTATTGGTTTAAGCCTTCCTCAGATGTTTTTAATCTAGATGACTTAATGCATAATACATTAAAAATTGTACGTGTTAAAATTTATTAAAAGAAATATACATTATCAAATCTTTTTTCTTTATTAAAATTGGTTTATGCCAGTGTCATTATTATCGTTTGTGGTGATTTTACTATCTGTATTATGATGTTAAAATAGTGGTGTTTAATTTTTTATTATATTGTGGTATATACTACTCAATCTTTTTATATCTGTTCTGTCATTAACACAGTAATTTATGTTTTTTTTTATATAAATCAACGCCCGCTTACTGAGATATTGACTCTTAAGCATGCGGGGGAATGGCAACAGTTTTTCAGAAATATCTCTTAGACCGGTTCATATAATTTCAGAAAATGTTGCCTGCTATTATTTGAAGTGGAAGCCGTTAAAATGATGCACACATTTTTTAAATAAATGTTCTGAGGGGGCCAACCCCCACATTTTAACCCTTCATTAATAACGGTTGGAATATTCATATAAATGATGCTGTCATACTCATTTATATGAATATTCAATTATTATTATTGCAGCATTTTTGTAACAAATAATGTAAAGTATTGTCAAAATGTCAATGTAACAGGGACATCAAACACAGTTTTATTATTTATCACTGCCTATTTGATAAAAAAATGATTTAGTTAAGCAGTGAAAATGTGAATCGTAACATTCAACTGCAATTTTCTTGGAAAAGGTCAATTTTAGCTGCATGAACAAAGAGTACCTTTTTTTGTTTACAAGGCCCGAAGATTAAACAAACTTTATTTTTGAAATAAATACTTAAGCGTTTTAAAGTTAAGGGATAAAATGTGGGAGGTTGGCCCCCTCTCGGCTCCCCAAAACATTTATTAAAAAAATGTGTGCATCATTTGAATGGCTTCCACTTCAAATAATTGTCAAAATTTTATGAAATCATATCAACCGGTCTAAGACATATTTTTGAAAAACCGTTTCTCTTCCTCAATGTTTAAGAGTCAATATCTCAGTAGGTAGGCGTTATTTCAAAAAAAGTTATACTGTAAAATACTGTTATTTTTAAACCAGTTTTCAGATTCCAAGAGGTTGCCCACATAATGCGGGACACCCTGTATAAATTTGAGATTTCTTATGCTTTTTGTACAAAAATAACAATTAGGGAAAATGGTAATTAGTTATTACAAAAGTATTTTGGAACATCTTATAGGATATTTTTGATAAATCACATGAAATACTAGAAAAGAATAACAGTAACAGTAACAGGTTTGTTACATAACACATAAAGTAACTGAGAAAGTCGGATTCACCACGAATAAATCAAATGGTGAGTTTAACTCCTCATATCTCAAAAACAAAAACTATGGTCAACCTAAAATTTTGCCTGCTTTAAAATATCATCATAGAACATTATTTAGACCATTTTTGAATAAAATTTACATACTCCACAAAAGGGGCAAAAAATAGGTGTTTGTTCGAGTCACTTTTTATTTTTACAATGTAGTGATATAACATGGTAAACAAGTGTTTAACTGTCTCAAAATAGAGTACCAAATAGTAAAGGTCAAAACCATACAAATAAGCTTACAATAATATGTGCAAACGACAAGGAACATAAAATTATTTATTTATTATTTATTATCTTATTTTTACAGCGTTATATTCAACATAACTG